>CM032486.1:10706341-11306341 GCA_019059595.1 Marasmia exigua
TCTGCCGTCCGATGACGTCATCTTACGTTTTTTAGTTTTTAATTTTTTTCTCAGTAAATAAGCAATATAAAAAATTAATAAATATATATTCGCGCACCGGAAAAGTAAATAAAGAAATGGTATTTTTTGTTTCAGAGCTTAGCAATTTTGAAATGTTGTCCATTCCGGGTCTATGAGTCACAGTCGTCACCTCTCGCAGTATTACTTGCACCGGGAGCGTTCGTTGACTTTGTGCTCGCGTTTAGCACACTTTGCCCCGCCGCAGTCTAGCATGGAAGCAATTCGTGTGAGAATACGACAAATAGTCATTGAAATTAAGTGCTGTATATGATACCTATATAAGAATCAGATGATCTCACCTTCCGCAGTACCATTCGAACTTGCATCTTGAACAATTCTTGGCGGCTTTGTCCCCGCATTTAGCACACTTGGCCCCGCCGCTGTCTAGCAGGGAAGACTCACACATTCGACGAAAGCAAACGACAAATACTCATTGAAATTAAGAGTGCCTTACTCTTAGAGTGACTTGCATCTTGAACAATTCTTGGCGGCTTAGTCCCCGCATTTAGCACACTTGGCCCCGCCGCTGTCTAGCAGGGAAGACTCACACATTCGACGAAAGCAAACGACAAATACTCATTGAAATTAAGAGTGCCTTACTCTTAGAGTGCTGTCTCCTTATATAAGAATCAGATGGTCTCACCTTCCGCAGTACCACTCGGACTTGCATCTTGAACACTTCTTGGCGGCTTTGTGCCCGCTTTTAGCACACTTGGCCCCGCCGCTGTCTAGCAGGGAAGACTCACACATTCGACGAAAGCAAACGACAAAAACTCATTGAAATTAAGAGTGCCTTACTCTTAGAGTGCTGTATCCCTATATAAGAATCAGATGGTATCACCTTCCGCAGTACCACTCGGACTTGCATCTTGAACAATTCTTGGCGGCTTAGTCCCCGCACTTGGCGCACTTGGCCCCGCCGCTGTCTAGTAGGGTAGACTCACACATTCGACGAAAGCAAACGAGAAATACTCATTGAAATTAAGAGTGCCTTACTCTTAGAGTGCTGTATCCCTATATAAGAATCAGATGGTATCACCTTCCGCAGTACCACTCGGACTTGCATCTTGAACACTTCTTGGCGGCTTTGTGCCCGCTTTTAGCACAATTGGCCCCGCCGCTGTCTAGTAGGGTAGACTCACACATTCGACGAAAGCAAACGACAAATACTCATTGAAATTAAGAGTGCCTTACTCTTAGAGTGCTGTATCCCTCTATAAGAATCAGATGGTATCACCTTCCGCAGTACCACTCGGACTTGCATCTTGAACACTTCTTGGCGGCTTTGTCCCCGCACTTGGCGCACTTGGCCCCGCCGCTGTCTAGCAGGGTAGACTCACACATTCGACGAAAGCAAACGACAAAAACTCATTGAAAAAGAGTGCCCTACTCTTAGAGTGCTGTATCCCTATATAAGAATCAGATGGTATTACCTTCCACAGTACCACTCGGACTTGCATCTTGAACACTTCTTGGCGGCTTTGTCCCCGCACTTGGCGCACTTGGCCCCGCCGCTGTCGAGCGCGAGCGCCGCGTCGCTCGTGTACGACTCTAGGAGCTTCCGCGCCACGTCGCGAGACTCTTCGGACCCGTCCATCTTGAAGTTCTCTAGTTGGGCCTTCGCTAACGACTTGGTTCGTTTGTGGACTTGCTTTAAGTAGTTCTCTTTTATCTGTTGGGGAAATGCAGATACGTTAGAACTTTTTCTGTTTGTACTTCAGAAAGACGTTTGTATTTACACTATGACTGGTTAAATTGCTTGAATAAATGAATAAATTCAGAGCTCTATCTAGGGGCTTTTCAGTATCCATCCCCTTGCTTTGTACTCCGCAGGTGGACAGTGACGCCCCTACTTTGTTCCAGGAAGGGGTAGATATAGCCTTATCCATAGCTATACTAACACAAAGTCAACCTACCCAAGGTTCCCAATAAGTTAATATTTTGTTTGGGCATATCATTCAGTCTAATTTCGACCGTCGCCGTTACAGGCCAATAAGAATGACGTTTGCAGCTAGAACCGTGCGATTGCGCGAGCTCCAATGATAACTTTTTCGATTGGTCAAGCACACTCCACCTGAAGCCTGCTCCCCTCTATCTTGTTCCCCCTTTAAAGACGCCCTCACCTGTGGCACCAGTTCAATGAGAGTACATCCAGGGTTCTTGACTCCGTTGGTGCGGTTGTGGAGACTGGAGTAGTCGCCCACTGACAGCCGACAGAGGAACGTCTTCAGATCCACCAAGGGCGGGATCTGGTCCAGCATCACATCAGAGATTTTGGCTTGAAGCTGCAAACAATAATACAGCAGATGAATGAAAATCCTACCACGAGCGCTGATCGTGAATGTAGGTAAGGTTGTGTGTGTGCAAACACAAGTGCTTTCTGCATTTCCTTACCCTCATTATTTCGGTGGGATTGTAGGATAGGGTGGGATAGTGATACGATCGAAGAGGGATCAGGCGCAGGAACAACGGCTTACGTGCTTTCAGGCACAGGGATACAAGTCCGCCAAAACAAGAATACTAGGCAAGTAAGTAATAGGTGGCCGTGTGGTCCCCGGCAGAGTAGAATAGGCCACCCTCACTCTTACCGAGGTGTCGTAAAAGGCGACTAAGGTAAAGCTGCTGGCATGATCATCAGCACCCAGAGAAGGAAAACTCTGCATTTATATCAAAACCCTCGCCAACCCGTCTGCCAAGCGTGGTGAGTATGGCAATTACCCCTCATGTGATTGAGGGAGGCCCGTGCCCCAGCAGTGGGGACTTAAATGGGCTGATGATGAAAGTAATAGGTAGGTATCATACAAACACACACACACACAGCAGCAGAAGATGCATTGCGTAGTGACGTGCCGGCCGCGGCTCCAACAGCTGTCGGAGGAAAGTCACAGCTGCGCTGCGAGTCAGTTGGCTTAGTTGTAGTCATGTCTCACCCGACAGAAGATGCTCCGGCGCGTGTCATCGATCGGGTAGTGGTGTGCCAGCCGCGGCTCTAGCAGCAGCTGTCGAAGGCAGAGCCACAGCTGCGCCTCGCTGCGGTGCAGTTGGCTCAACTCTTCGGCTGTCGGCTTGGACCACCGACCGACTGGATGAAGTAAATGTGCACTTGTAGTGGGATTAGACAAGTAGTGGCATTTAGGTAAGTAATTTCTAGAAGCACGCCTAGGTAAATATGGAATGCTCAAAGAGGCGGCCTAAGCCAGTAGCTCTGAGCATGCTAATTAGTTGCCTTAATACATGACATTCTTAGCATCTAATGGATGGGGATGGAACTGCTAGCTGTCACGTAGGACGCTGTACTTTAACTTAGTAAATGTGCCAAATGTGTTCCCCTTTCCCTTTAGACCAACACAGTGTCGTGTTTTTTTAAGACTCCGGCGAACATGCTTTGTTGGAGGCCTCCTGTCATTTCTAAATGTATTTAATAATTTTTTACACACATGCCATTCCTTGGATTCCGGACGGACAGCGGGAATTTTTTTAACATGTGTTTCACTGTCCACCCGGGGTGGACAAGCAGAGGGTGGACAGCGGGAATAAACCATTCCTTGTTCTCCAGACGGATGTCTCTTGTTGAACTCTACCATTACATTACAGGAATACGTACAGCTAAACATCTGCAGTTCCTCCTTCTCATTGGTCCTCCGCCAGGGCTCGAGCTGCAGCAGGTGCGCCATGAGGGAAGGCACGTCGTGCGTCTTGTAGAGATTAGTAGCCATAGACGCCGCCACCCCAGCCGTCTCCATGTGCTCAGCTATGTAGCTGCAGAGTGAAATGAGGGTTTCTATACATGGGTTCGTCTTGTGAACCCATGATTCCTCCCCACTTAACGGAGATGAAGGAGAAGGGGTTTAGTCGGTATGCTTCTAGCCGCTTCTCAATAGCAATAGTATGCATAAGGAGCCATTTGGCGGTAATTCAAAATTCGTGTGCAAAACAGTGTTGCCAGTGGCCGATAGTCAAAAGTTACACGAGACGGATCAAAAAGTAACATTTTGTCAGAAAAAGTAACATTGCCCTTTTATTGGAAACTGGCAAAATACGTTATAATGGCATTTAATTTAAATGATTAAAATAAAAATACGTTCCTTGACTCTTTTATTAAAAGTAAAAAAACACGTAAGGGGGATAAAAGATTGAAAAATATACACGAGTGGATGAATAAGTAAATTTGAAAAACAATCGTATTGGTTGGTCAGTCCACCAGGTTCAGTCTGTCCAACAACGCCTGTCTTTTTTTTTTTTTTTTTTTTTTTTTTTTTTTTTTTTTTTTTTTTTTTTTTTTTTTTTTTTGTTGGCCCGGTGGAAAATGCCGCCTTAAGCACACCCGACCGCTGGGAGACGGCCGGGTAGTGTGGGGCTCTCCCCTGGGGTGCTCCCAGGGGCCTACCCACTAAAAACCACCGGGGCATTTCCTGCTACGTCCGTGTGGGGTGGGCTACGGTAACGGGTAGAAACCAAGTCCGCGGCCCACCCTCGAAGGACGAGAGGCTCGCCAGCACGGCCTCTTCAAAAACGGGCCTCGCCGTAAAACGAGGCCTAGGGCCACTCCCATGGCCCACCATTCCCCCCTCTCCGGAATCGTCCACGTTGCTGGATTGCAACGCAGACGCTCCGGAAGGGACGACTGCAGACCCCTCCCCCAACCCATACCCTGCTGGCTGCAGGGCAGAGAGAGGAGAGAGAACCCACAGACTTTTAAGTTATACCCGAAAACCCTCCCGTTCGAGCATCCCCGCTGGGTTGCGGAGACAATCGACGGGACGGGAAAAGCGGGGGTGGCGAGTCGTAGCTGCATCCGACTGGCTGCGGGACTCAACACAGACCCACCAACAAAGCCCCCACCATAAAGGCGGGGAGAGCGCTCCCGAGAATCGGGGCGCAACAGACTGTTGGCAGGAATTCCACCACCGTGGAGCTCCCCAATATTCGAACGCGCCCGAAGGCGCGACAGTTCAAGGCCCGAGAACAAAAAGGCCCCCATACGGCAGTGGGTGCCACCACACCCCAACGCCAACCTACGGCAGAAGGGGGGGCTGGATAAAGAAGGCAGCCTCCGTGCCCGGCCCTATTGTGTTCAGGTCCATAAAGAGAGGCCGGTCCTCTAAGCCCTCAGCAGACAATGAAAGCCCCCGAGTGGTGTGCGCTGCACGCGATCCACTGCGTCGGGGCTGGTCCGCCGGAAATTCTGTGCATCCTTTGGCCCTCGGGTAGCAATCCACGAATGAATTACTACCCGCCGTTGCCCGGGGAAAACCGTGCCCCACGGTAACCGTTTCTGCCTAATACCAACCGAAGCTGGAATCAGAACAGAACTGATTACCAGCGGGGCCACTCTAGGAGGTAGATACACCTGAGTCCCCACGCCATGTTGTCTTCTATCAAGCGTACCAACATGACTTAAAATTATTTCTATACGTGCGTTCCGATACACGATTTTGTTCGCAATTCCCAAAAGTAACATTGAGTGTGGTGTAACATAGAAGTAACATTGGAGGGCTAAAAGTAACGTAAAATGTTACAAAAGTAACATTCTGGCAACGCTGGTGCAAAAGCATACTACCATATAAAAAAACTATAAATATTATAGATGTTTGCCAAGAGACCCGAACCCCGAAATGGTTTAAAGTAGATCTGGTTTAGTAGCTAACAATTAAAATCAATTGGCGTCGCTAGTGGTGGTAGTGCACCTTAATAGTCTCCGGTGACTCACCCGGGTCTACGTGTTAACTTAGCGTGTATCGATGAAAACATACCGTACAATTGAGATGGATCTCATGCTGATGTCAAATTGGAGATCCCTCTTTTGCCTCTCGAGCTCTTCGAGGGCAGTTTCGCACTCCATCTCTTTGGGTGTCAGCGGCTTCAGGTAACCATTACTGCAGAGATCCAAAGTTTAAATAAGTAAGGATTTTATAGAGGAAAAGAGGACCAATTATAGCTCTACGGCCACTAAGTCGACCTTTCCATGATTCATGGGACGCGAGGCGCTCGATCGATCCAAAGAGATTATATTCTGTTTTTTTTTAATGTGATAGGTGGAAGACGAGCAGATGGATTGCCGCCGCCCATGGACACCCGCAACACCAGTGTACAGTGTAGTGTGTACAGTGTGTGTAATAACTGCACTGCCGACCTTTAATCCCTTCTTTCCCCGGATTGGGCCTCCGACACCCTCACTCTCGCAGCGAAAAACAACACAATGCTGCTTTTCTGTGAGGCCGTGGTAGAAGCGTGGCACTCCCACGGTGTTTAGGCCAATCAAGCAGCCGGTTGTCGACCGTCGCCGTCAAAGACCAATAACAATGAAATTCGCAGCTAGAACCGTGCGACTGCGCGAGGTCCAAATAGAACTTTTTCGATTGGTCAAGCGCACTCCGCTCTCCCGCGATCGCGGAAGGTTGACATTGTGTCGGTAAAGCTATACTTAGTTAGTTCACCTAACACCAAGAAAACTAAGTGACTAGACTCCATCGTCATCACCTCTGCGTGTAATTTCCGGTAGCGTCCAAAAGCGCTCTGGAGCTCGGGGCACGATTAGAAAGCTAATGACGTCATTAGCTAAAGTTTGTGCCATTGAATCTTGTACAACATTAAAGGTCATTCACCTTATCTTTCGACTTTGCGTAGATCGATTACTATACAAAACTGACGCTAAAATAAAGTGAACCGAGTTCATAGTAGGTACTAGATATCAAAACAAAAAGCCTTAACTCAAAATACTTACCACCTTATTATAAATCGAGATCTAAAGTTGTTACCGTACTAAAGCTCATATCATTCCGTTTCGACACGCAATGTCAAAATGGGCTGGCACAAATTTTGTTCCGGGGCTATCCTTAGTTCGCGGTTTGTTATTCAGCCAATAGACGTCCACAGTTGGACATAGGCCTCCTCAAATGCTCTCCACACAGATCGGTCCTGTGCCGCCCGCATCCAATGGATTCCTGCTTTCTTCACCAAATCGTCGGTCTACCTTATGGGGGGCCTACCACGGCTGCGACTTCCAGTACGTGGCCTCCACTCGAGGCCCCTTCCGCCCCAACGGCCGTCTATTCTCCTCGCTATATGCCCTGCCCATTGCCACTTAAGGCATGCAATCCTTTGGGCTATGTCTGTGACCTTAGTTCTCCTCCTAAGCGGCCACGAACGCGGTTTGTATAGTGGGTAATTTAAATTGTGAATATTAGTCTACTCCTCGTACCACGAGACATCCAAACAATCCCGTTTAGCGGTACAACTTATATATTTTATTAGTATCATTATATTTTTGGAGTGCATTGGTGGGAGGGTGTGAATGTCCTTTTGGTGTAAATTTATTTGGCACGGACTAATGACTCACTTGAGCAACGCCAGCAAAGCTGTCATCTGGTCGACGGCGTAGTCCAGCAAGTCAATCATCACGTCACTGATGCATTGAGCGCCGTCCTCGTGGAACAGAACCGTCTCCAGAAGACCAACTACTGCTGCTTCGTGGTACAGCTGAAAATGTTTGCAAAGAATGTCAAGATATCTTGCTGGAGGCTAACTAAAATTTCATAATGAGCATTACTGGAGCCCAATTCTCGGGTTTGTGACATTTCAAAAACATGGCGGATATCACTTGAAAATCTTTTAGTCTTGAAATGTTTTAGTGATATAATGTCGTATGATAATAAATGTCACGAGCACGAGAATAGGGCTCCAGGTGATATCCGCCATGTTCTCAAAATATCACGAGCACGAGAATTGGGCTCCAATTCACGAGCTCGTGATATTTTGAAAACATAGCGGATATCGCATGAAAACCATACAAAAAAACTATGTTGTTAATATATCGTATGATGACAAAATATCATGTCACGAGAATTGGGCTCATGGTCGCTAGTCCGCATGCGGGTAGAAATCCGCATCACAAGAAAACTGCTCTAAGTACCTACACCTACTCAGCCTATAGTAGGAGCAAGGCATCCGCGGCTACAACACCGGGAGCCCAACTCTCAGGTTCGTGACATTTACAAAAAAACTATGTTTTAGTGATATAGGTATATCGTATGATGATAAATATCACGATCCGAGAATTGGCTCCTGTATGCACCTAACTTGAATAAAGATTGTAAAATAAAATATTGTATTTATTTATAACGCCAGTCGATACCTACAACCTTAGCATGTTCTAACCTATAGATTTTTTTTTTTATATGAGAGGTGGCCGACGAGCAGACGGATCACCTGATGGTAAGCAATTCCGCCGCCCATGGACACCCGCAACACCAGGGGAGTCACAAGTGCGCTGCCACACTCACACGGCGAAACACAGCGCAGGCGCTGCTTCACGCCGGTCTTCTGTGAGGCAGTGGTATCACTCCGGTCGAGCCGGCCCATTCATGCCTAAGCGTGGCTCTCCCACACTTAAAGATAAGAAAACAATTGTTAAATATGTTTGCTGATGTTGTTTTTCAATAAACTTTTTTTTTCATTTATTTGCAAACTAAGTAAGTGTACAAAGATGGTCTAACAACTATTATTACAAAATGTTACTTATCACTTAGCAACCTTTTACTCGCTCCACAGAATAAATGTAGCTCACTCACCACCATGTAAATTCCAAAGGTATGAGTAGGTGCTGGGTCTAACTTCAGTATTTGCGGGTAGATTTTGAGCCGCCACACTTGGATGCAAATGGCTTCGGAGACCAGCACTGGTAGCTGGAAACAAAAAAATTATTGACATCAAAAAGTTCCAGAAACATAAAATAAATAAAAAAAAATTAAATATATCTTTATTTGCAGTAAATTATTAACAAACAAGTTGTCGGGGCTTCCCAGAACGTAGTCATAAGACACCTGTGTTGGGAATGCCTCGCTCTTCCTAAGTAATCATTATGTTATTTAGATTTTTAACATTAGATTTACATTAATAGTAATTAGATTTAGAATAATAAGTAAGAATTAGATTTTATGTAATAATCTTATGATTATTAGATTGGAGATATCATATAAGGATACAGTAGAAAACCTATAAGGCTTACAATACATGACCTTAATCAAAGATCGTTGGGCCCTCTCTAGATCTATGAAGTGTGATTTGGCTGCCCCGCCCCAGATCGAGATACAGTAAATTATAACGGATTGGGCTAGTGCTATATATATTTTGTTAAGTAATTCGTTACTCATTACGCATCTCAGGGATTTGAAAACCCAAATGAGCTTCCTAACCCTGCCTATAGTTAGTTCCACGTGCGGGTACCAGCTCAACCTCTGATCAACAATTAGTCCGAGATATTTGACCTGATTAACCTTCTGATAACATGAAGGCCTACAACGAAACCGTCCCGTAACGAATGAAAATATCCAACCTGCTTGCCACTTTTGTTTTCATGTGATAGGTGACAGACGAGCACACGGATCACCTGATGGTAAGCGATTCCCGCCGCCCATGGACACCCGCAACACCAGTCGAGTCAAGAGCGCCGCCAACCTTTAAGCCCCCCTTTCCCCCGGGGCCACCGGTACCCACACTCACGCAGCGAAACACAGCACACTGCTGCCTCACGCCGGTTTTTTGTGAGGCCGTGGTATCACTCCGGTCGAGCCGGCCCATTCATGCCGAAGAGTGGCTCTCCCACGGTCAACATCTAAACGAAAGAGAGGCACAGCGCTTGTGAAAGGGACGATGCAGATGGGGACCAGTTGTGAATTCCGTTTCGCAGTAGGCCCTTTGGTTATCCTCAATTATACGTATAGAATTGTGATTCTCCAGAAGCATCTTCCAGCACATCCAGGTTATTAATTATTTGCTATAGACCAGATATGACCAGAGGGCCTATTTTAAACCAGACCTTACGACCGAATCAGCATTTCCCACTCTTTCACACGCGCTGTGTGTCTCCTTTGTTTGAATGCGACAGGTATATGCTCGTTCCTTGCTTGACGGCTTTAAATTAAGCCACCTGATCTGGAATGGAGCCCCGGACCTTCTACGCTTGGACACATCACCATAGCCACTGCGCCATTGAGGTCGTTAATTTTCTACAAGGCTAGGATGAAAGGTAACCTACTTATAACATGTTTAACATACTTTTCCACTAGATATAAGCGTCTCCTTCGTCAGTTCCTCCAGCATGGAAGAAGCTTCCAGAACAGCTTGTTGATTTATTTTCTGAAGTCTAACATGCCAGTCAATCCATCTGTGGACATTTAATAAGTATAGTAAGTAGGTAATTATGATAACTATTAATCCATCCAATAAATAAATATGTAATGGGAGCGTAGCTCAGATGTTCAGAACGGGGGACCGAGTTCGAATCCGAGCATATTAAAACTCGCATGTGGTTTCAAACCGACTAATTGATTTTCTTAAATATGGCGGACACATTAAAAAGTTTACATTGCTTTGACACTAGATGGCGCTAGCAGTATATATAATTGTAACAATATTTTGTTACTAATCTATTTATTCTAACAGAGCATGCACTGGATTTTTTCAGATCGATGTGCGTATTTCTACCATTCGCTCGGCGGTGAGGGAAGGGAAAGGCATCGTGAGCAAACCGGCACGTCTCGGATAGTTTCTGTGACGTGTAACCATGATTCAGTTGGTCTGGTTCCCCTGTTAAAGGGTTGGGAAGGCCAGACGGCAGTCATCATCATCATCTGCTGGGGCACGGGCCTCCCTCAATCACATGAGGGGTAATTGCCATACTCACCACCCTTGGCAGACGGGTTGGCAAGGGTTTTGATATAAATGCAAAGTTTTCCTTCTCTGGGTGCTGATGATCATGCCAGCAGCTTTACCTTAGTCGCCTTTTACGACACCTCGGTAAGAGTGACCTTTTCTACTCTGCCAGACTACCCAAAACAAGAATTATGGTCCAAGTGTACCCCGGGCCCCAGAGCGACGGCTTTGGACGCAAGTGGGAAGTATAGGCTAAGACGGGAAACTAATTATAAGTGAATAAGTGCTTCGCTCTGGGGTTCTGTCGATGTAATGAGGAAGGAAGGAAATGTTGCCGTTTGTAATATTTAGGCATGTAGGTAACTATTTTACTTCGCAAATACTAAAGATTTCTTAATACTTTGGGTACAGGTAACATTAATAATGCGTATTACGGATATAATAAATAAGTTACAAAATACTTACGCTTGATTACCAACCGCATCGATACGCCATGGTTCAATGCTGTCCACAAACATATCTAATTCACCGACATCTAAAGCACTCAATTGCGCATCTTTCTCCATTTTTAGTTTTGTAGAAAAGCTGATACTTATCACTTATTCATAAATCCACGAATAACATTAGTTTGATTACATTACATTACTGTAAACGTAACCAGAATAAATTAATGTCAGTAACTATGGAAACGTTAATTCGATTACTTTTAAAAACACGCGCTATTTTGAAACCGGAAATTGAAATTATTTGTGTTGCAAGAAAAGAAAATGCATGAAATGTCTGTCTGACCAGCCAGCCTTTTGGGGGCCACTACGAGCTTTTTATGTAAAATATTTTCTTTAAATAACATCCCTCTCTGCTAAAGGAAAAAAAACCAGTTGAACCGGTATTCAATATTGAAATTTGAGCGAACAGTTTCTACTTTTCACTCAAAGAGAGTTTCAGACTCGGTAAATAAAAAAAATAGGTAATAGAAAATTATATGGACAGTAAATAGCTGATTAAATGTGCACTACACTTTGATCTTAGCCAAAAGGCCGAGAAGCGATAGATTAAATGTGTCTCGTAGTTTTATTTTTTTTTTGCAGTAGGAGTGTTGCAAGTAAAAAAATAATTAAATATGGCGGTCACCGGAAGTCAATTTTCTGTCTTTCTTTTGATAACTTGACACACGTGCCGCGTGGAGTTTTACCCCGCAGGTTGTTAAATATTTCGTTTTTTATTGATAATTTGGTGCTATTTAGTTCTTAAGGAATCAAGGAATCTGTATTCAGTGTCAGTATACTTTAAAATAACAGTGAAATTAAGTGAAAAGTGAAATTATCATACGTTGTTGGGTGACATGCCGCCTCTTCATTGATTCTTGTTTTTTATAATATTTATTCTCGAAAATTACTAAAACCGTAGCATTGTGTCCGAGTTTGTAATTAGAGAAATTAAATTTTATAGTTTGTACTCTTCATGTATGCCGAAAATGGTGTTTAGCAAAATTCTAACCTATAAACACTACATGCCAAACCCATGCACACATTAATTTGTAGAAATTAAGACAAAGAGTCTTTGCCACGCCAAATATCAGTCTAATACATTTTGAGCTCTAATTATTATTTTATTAGTACGTACTTTTTGAGATAAATAAAATGATTCATGCTTCGAACCTCACACTTCAACATTGTTGTTTAGAACCTTTTTATAATACTTAACTACGAATTATCTATTACAGAATTATTTCAGAAGTTATTGAATTATTGAGCATTCTTAATTACCATGCTGTTTACCTCATTTTCATACATTATTTATTTATATTTTCGACCACATGATATGCTCATATTGGAATAGTCAGCATGTCCTATTAAATAAGTGGATCCTTAGTTTATCATTCATTATAAGTGTATTTATCGTTGCCGAAGCCAGGGCTGACCAGATTCGACGTCATTACAATGCAATCTCATTTTTGTCCAAGTACCTACTTCATTCATATTTGTATTTTTTAGAAAGTTCACCAAAATGTTCTACATGGTTTATTTGAGAGTAAATTTTTGTGAACAGGTTTTATGAACTGATCAGAAATAACCACTAAATCACTTGTTATTCAAAACTAAGCAGAGAGAATTAGAGTTCTTAATTCTAGATACTTAATTACACTGGTTTGTGACATTGTGATCATGGGTTTGATTCCCTGAATCATACATGATGTTAGTCACTTTTAACTGTTGGATAATTGACTGCCTCGGTGGGGCAGTGGTTAGTGAGTCGCACTTTACAGCGACGGCTGCGCAAGAGGTCCCAGGTTCGATCCCGGGGTTGGGCAAAAAATTTGTACCTTAGGTTTCGTTAATAAATTCTTAAGTGTCGGCCCGGAGTCTGGAAGTTGGCGGTCTTGTATCCCTGTGCCTCGGAAAGCACGTCAAGCTGTTGGTCCTGCGCCCGATCTCTCTCCGTCGTGTCACACTGGTGTCCCATCGGAATATGAGGGGAAGGGAAAAGAGAGTGCACTTGTGTTTGCGCACACCCTTGAGCACTATAATATATCCTGCGTAAGTGGCTGATCGTTGAGATTGGCCGCCTGAACTGAAATCGGTTGGAGGATATTATTATAATATCCTTATTGTTTTACATTCACATTAAAATATCCAATAATGTTTGATATAATTGCAGCACGATGGTTGCGACTACAGACAAGAAGGCTGCGGCCGAGAAGAAGCCCGTGAAGGGTAAGGAGGACAGCAAGAAGCTGCCCGCTGTCCCAGAGTCAGTGCTCAAGCACCGCAAGAGGAGAGAGGCTCTACGCACACGCCGCCTTCAGGTTATTGTCTTTTCATTTCCTTAATATAACCTTTGAATACGAGACAACCTGTTTGGAACAGTGGTAGTAAAAGCTGCCTTTGGTCCAAGGGTTGCAGGTTCAATCTCCACTCAGTACAAACATTTGTGTGCATGAACATGTCTGTTTTGTCTGGGTGTTTTCTATGTATTATATGTATGTATTTAAGAAAAGTATTATATTTGTATTCCCACTGTTGATTCTGATATCCGTAACACAGGTGCTTGAGCTACCTATCTCGGAGTCAGATCAATGTATGTGATGTTGTGAAATATTTATTTATTAATACTTACACACTTTTTCAGTTAGTAAGCAGCTTAATTAATAATCTCTTTCTAAGAAGTCTATGACAGAGACTAAAAAATTATTTACATAGTTGAAAAATTGTTTGAATATTCTTTTTCTTACAATTTGTGAAATCATAGACTACCTATTTTTTTTTTGAGGGAAGGAATCCTAGTATTTTTGCCAATAGTTAAATGTTTATCACCAAACCTCACTTTATGTAAATAAATCAATAAATATTTCACAACATCACCTACATAGACAACCCGTTTGGAACAGTGGTAGTGAACGCTACCTTTGGTCCAAGGGTTGCGGGTTCGATCCCCGAACAGTACTAACATTTGTATGCATGAACATGTTTGTTTGTATTGGTCTGGGTGTTTCCTATTTATTAAAGGTATGTATTTACAAAAGAAAAAGTATTATATGTATATAATTGTAATCCCACTGTTGATTCTGATATCCTTAACACAGGTGCTTGAGCTACCTATCTCGGAGTTAGATCAATGTATGTGATGTTGTGAAATATTTATTTATTTATTGATCTGACTCCGAGATAGGTAGCTCAAGCACTGTGTTACGGATTTTAAGTGTTTATTTAAGTATTAGTACATGCATAAGTTAAATGCAGAGCTGACCCATTTTGTAAGCATTGCTTCATTCAATTCATGCACTTTCATTAGTTTCCTATTGACTTTGAAATATCATGTTGAGTCAACTTTATCTATATGCATGAAAGATTTAATTGATACAAATACAGCAAAAGTCTATTTCAATTATTTAATTTGTAATGATGAATCCCAATTTAAAGGCATAGTTCATCTGACAAAGATGCTGTCAACTCATCGTATCTGATGTTTGATGAAAGATATTTTGCTATATCATTTATTGGAAAATACTTAACATTTCTACTGCTTCTGTTCCTAGGTCACACTCAAAAGGCGTTCAGCGGCCATCAAGAAGAAGAAGGAGATCTTCAAGAGGGCAGAACAGTACGTTAAGGAATACCGCATCAAGGAACGTGATGAAATTAGGCTAGTGAGACAGGTGAGTTTGATTAAATTTGAATTATAATTTCATGCATAAATATTATTTTGAGAAAACTTTCCAAATATTAATTCAAACAACTTCCTATCTATATAACGTTAGCACAATATCAATAATGTTATACTAGAATACATATTATACCTAGGCAGTTATCAGAAAGAAGTATTCAATACTTGAATTTTGGTCCCGGGACTCGAACATGCGTCATCCGGCATATGAGGCAGGGTCACTACCAAATGTGCTATCAGAGAAATTAGTAAAGTTGTTTGTTTGGAATGTTATGTTATTAATGAAAAATTATTTCTTAATTATCTTCATACTGCTGTATTTGATTTTATAAAATATTGTTATAATTTTTCCAGGCCCGCAACCGAGGTAACTACTATGTTCCCGGTGAAGCTAAGCTTGCTTTCGTCATCCGTATCCGTGGTATTAACCAGGTCTCACCTAAGGTTAGTAATATTCATACATTTTTAGTATTTATAAACTACTGCTGCACTGCAAAGTGTTTTAAGAACAAAGAAGCTTTATAAAATCCTACATCTTTCTAAAATGTTAGCAATGCTTCCACATAGATGACCAATGCTGTGGTTACTATACCATCATGAGCGAGACAATGCATGATCGCCTCCCTTTCACATAAATAAAATCTGATATGGATTTTATTCGTGTGTTTATCTAGAAAGTATACCAATGACATGAACAGCTACAAGTAACCCATATTTACTAACTAGAAAGTCAACAAAAATATGTATTTACTAAGTGATCTTTTCACATTAGCCAAAGTTTATCATATCTTGAGTTGAAATATTCCTTTTAAAAGGACATGTCTATTTCAACGTAAGTTCAATATTCAGTCTTATTACCACAGGTCCGCAAAGTCCTGCAACTGTTCAGACTGCGTCAGATCAACAACGGCGTGTTCGTGCGACTGAACAAGGCCACAGTCAACATGCTGCGTATCGCGGAGCCCTACATCACCTGGGGCTACCCCAACCTCAAGAGCGTGCGCGAGGTTCGTAAAAATACATAAATTCATTCATTTCAGACTGTGTATTTTAAGCACTACATACTATTTACTGAGCATCCTCTATGCAGACTGCACATAGTATATGTCGTGAAAATAAATGATTGTGCCACTGCCGCTTCCGTCATAGGGTAAGGTAAGACCCATTGGTACGGCAGAGCATGGGAACTCCATTAATCCTCAAACCTTTGTTGTAACGACTTCGTTATTGCATTTTATACTCTTGATGCCATCTCTAGTCATGTAAGACTAGGACGAATTCGAATACATCTTACAACAAGTATAATAGTATTTTAATTATCATTTTTTATTATAGACTTTATTTATAATCTTATTACATTTTTACTTATATTTATTACATAAAATTCAAATCACTTCTAGATTATCTTGCCTTTTAGCAAAGGCCTTCTGGCAAAGGTTTTCCGGTTCCGGCTGTCAAACAGTATAATAGTATAATTATTAAAATTGCAGCTGGTGTACAAGCGAGGTTTCGCCAAGGTGAACGGCCAGCGGGTGCCCATCACCTCCAACACGATCGTCGAGGCCAAGCTCGGCAAGAGCGACATCATCTGCGTGGAGGACCTCATCCACGAGATCTTCACCGTAGGAGACAAGTTCAAGGTGAGTGGTTCTTACCGATACCATAGATAAATAAATTGACACTGCATGCATACAGCATCACATAGATATGTGATGCTCTATGTATGCAATAATTTAAGATAGTGTAACTAAAATTGCAGGCTAATTTGCTACTTCTGGACAAGGTCTTACAAACTCATGATCACAGGGGACGATGATTACTTGCCGTCAGGTTTGTTGCATAAAAAACTTTCATAGGAGACAAGCTAGGGACACCTCTTTTATAAGAGACGTACAGTAACTAAGGTGCTACCACTTGTGGCACCATTTGGCACCAGCATCCATGTGGACTGACAGCACTTTGTATTTAAAAAGAAATGGCACCAGTTGGCACTACCGTTAATGCACATGTTTCCTATATTATCAGTGATAATAAGTTACATGACTGAGGTTTATCATGTTTGTCAACAGTATGCAAGCAATTTCCTGTGGCCCTTCAAGCTGAACAACCCTACCGGAGGCTGGCGCAAGAAGACCATCCATTACGTTGACGGAGGCGACTTCGGTAACCGCGAGGATAAGGTCAACGAACTCCTCAGGAGGATGGTCTAATTAAATAGATTTTAATTGTACGCTGACTTTTTTTACATACTCTCCTATTGGTGCATTGAACCCCGGATTGGGCCTCCGGTACCCTCACTCACGCAGCGAAACACAGCATAGTGCTGCTTCACGCCCGTTTTCTGTGAGGCCGTTGTATCACTCCGGACTCCGGGCGGCCATGCTTGAATGCATGTCGAAGCGTGGCTTTCCCACGGTCGAAACAGTATCACGTACTTCCATGCTTCTCTAGTACAGTCAGCTTGCACAAATATCTAAGCATAGGCGTACTTTAGTTTTTTCGGCATCGGCACCTTCCTTGCCGATTCTTAGACCTCATCGTCGCTTTCCATCAGGAGCGATTATGGTCAAGCGTTAGCCTATTGACAAAAAAAAATGGAAACTACCTACGTTAGTTCCTAAAAAATCCGTTCTTACGGGTGGGGCACACTAGCGACTTCAATCGAAATTAATTTTTAGCTACTAAACCGGATCTATTTTAAACAATTTCGGGGTTACAACCTCTCGGCAAACACTTATATAGTTATTAAATAACCATGCACAAATGTCGGGTCCGTTTTTGTACGCGAAAAATTGATTCACGCTAGAAGTGGCCGCTTTTGGCGGTAATCAATTTTTCCACCAAATCGATTGGCGTCGCTAAAGTGCCCTACCCGTCACCTTAACGCAGTACAATATATAGCATTTAGGTCACTAAAAAGGCAAAAATATACTGAAATATAAATTTATTCATCACAGGCATTAATTACATAACATCACATTTTCTTATAAACTATCGGTACATAGTAATTAATTTTAATAATACAAATTTCATCTAAAATGGTAGTGCACCTATAATATTTCTTTCGAAATTTTCGGCGTAGGGTTGGAAGACTGGATATTCCACTTTATTCAGCACACAGCTTTTGATTTCCTTTTGTAGATTCTGAAATAAAAAAACAGATTAGAATTTACATATTTAAAAAAGCAATCAGGGGTGCCTAAAACGAAACCGTCCAATGAACGAAAATATACCACACAAAAGAGACGCTAATTTCATTCAGTTGAATTCAGTTTTGTTGTAGGCCCTATAATCCAATCCCAGTAAACTAGCTAGGACAGAGAAAGTTAGGAACCACTGATTACACAAATACTATATTATTATAACACACTAGACACTGAACAAAAACAAGTATCACATGAATGTTTGTCCCGGTTGGGAATCGAACCCACCTTTGTGTGTGTGGTAGTTGTGGCAGAGGTTGACTGAAACTACCTAACAAAGCATAAACATACAAAACGAAAAATATTCTGTGGGACAACTGAGCAGGCAATACCAGAATTTTACCATGGGGGATAAAAAAGAATACCAAGCCATGAATACCTACCTCAGTCGCATTATACAGCATGTACTTCACAAACTCTTTAGCAGGTCCATAGCTTCTGAAATCCTCATACATTATCTGAGAAAAGAAATTCCTGATGTGGAAGGCAGCAGCCATGTTTTCGCATGTCACCCTCAACAAGGGAGCTGTGAATTCGTCACACAGGATTTCAACTTTTACTTTCTTATTGCCTATCTCAAAACAGAAATCGCTGGTACATTTAAGAAATTCATCTGAGTTGTAATGTTTCGATATTTCAGCTACTTTCTTCTTATTCATGTAATCTATCACATTTGGTTCATTTTTAAACAGCTCTTTGTAATTGGGAGGTAGTTTGAGGTAGACAGTAAACTCGGGTACTAAGTTATACTTGGTCATGTCAGTGAACTTGTAGACACCACCAAAGTGAGCCAGACCTACATTGTAAACCAAATTTTCAATAGACTCAGTCATTCTGAAATAATTCTTTTTAGTTGAAGGTAGTTTAATAAAATGCACAGCATTTAGTGTTACTCTTTTCCGGTAAAGTGTAACCCAAAGTTTCTGTTTCTCATCAAGTGCTCCAGGAAGACTGGATATTAATTCCATGTTCACATTCATTTCAGAAATACTTTCACTTGTTATATTTATTGGGAGCAAAATATTTATTTTCTTAAAAGCATCAGTTACTTTTACACTTGCAGTTTTTAGAAGCTTTCGTTCCGTTGATAATGAAATGTGTATTTTGACATCATTAAATATGTTAGATAGTATATTGTTGAACATGTGCTGCAATGTTGTAGTAGTAAGTCTAACTAGAATATGAAATGCATCTGGATCAAAATATTCAAATATTTTATCAGTTAATATAACATCAGGGTTTTCCGTTTTAACATCATCATAGGAGTCGTAAACTGTGACGCTGTGGTGAATGATACTGTCCATGATATCTTGTCTGTTTGATAAGGAAAATGCAGTAACAAAGCTGCCTTCTTCATTAATTCTCTTTACAAGTTCATTATTCTTTTCTAATTCTTCAATTATTTTGAGTAGATACTCAGAATTGTTTAATAATTTCTCAGCTGAGCAATACTCATCTATAGTCTCGGCTTTTATGTAAGATGAGTCATCATCAATGGGAAAGACATAAATTAAGTTGGAGTATGTGGTGCAAATGAGTTGGTCCCCAAACTTAATAAAGTCTTTCACATGTCTGACAAAGAATTGGAAGAATGATATATTTTCTGTAAAAGTGCTGTCAGTTTTCCACATGGCATTTCCATCTGTGTAAATGACAGTGTCTTTCAGAGTTTGAAACTTATGTAAAGCTATGTTCAAGTGTACTAAGTCGGGTTTGATTGTCAGATCTTTTAGGCTCAATCTAACTAAAGTGCCTATATTAAGTCCAATCAAGATGTACTAGCTCATCAAGATGAACTATTTCAATGTTGCATATTTCAGATGGACAGGTGTATAGTTTTACTAAAGTTACATCCTCTTCTGTCATTTTAGGGCTGAACAAGCAGCCGTAGACTGTAAGCTTATCAAGAGATACAACAACTAAGTTGCAATCATTGCGCATTATGTTCTCTTTTACATTAAATATTGTTTTGACATAATCAAACT
The DNA here is from genome assembly GCA_019059595.1 of Marasmia exigua. NCBI lineage: Eukaryota > Metazoa > Arthropoda > Insecta > Lepidoptera > Crambidae > Marasmia > Marasmia exigua. The sequence continues at coordinate 10,726,407 of CM032486.1, forward strand.
CTTGCTCTGTTAATTTGTGTGAGGTTAATAGACAGTTTTCTGGTATTGGTGGCGGCAGAGGCCACCGGCCGTTATAAAGCAGGGCTGCTTTCTTCTCTGAAGAGAAATCAGAGTTTAACTTATTTAGACAAAGGAGATAAAGATCAAATTCGTGTCTCAGGTTCAAAACGCAATCACCAGCCAGCGTGCAACATAAAACAGACTGTTCTCGCGGCTGAAAGCTGCTCTTAAACCTTTTCTGTGCTGGGTTTTTAAACTTCATACAAGTTGTGTGAATATTACCGCTCGTGTCCAGACATAGTAAATAGTTGTTCGCTATTATTACGTGGCGCACCTGGAACTCTGGGATGAATATCTTGGCGGTGCTTTCAAAGTTCAAGTCTTCGTAGACGAATATTTGGAACCTGTTCCAAGTTACGATGATCGAGCTGGATGCGTTGTAAATTATGCTCAGGTTGTCCAGTAATTCGTGTTCGTATTTATGGCATCGTTTCAGAACTTCGGTCTCTTCAGGTGTATCCATTTTAGTTTATTTAAAACTGTTTCGATTAAACAGTAATATTGAACTCTCACACTAAGATTCGAGTCGAGCGAGGGCGGTTTATTAGATTTTTTTTTAATTTGACACTGATGACACTGACACTGGCAGTCAGTCGGGGTTTCCATCTTCTGATTTCATTTACCCTAACACATCAAAATTAACAGTCATTGAAATAAGGAGTTTTCTAATGACATTAGTCTGTCGATTTCTTTATGTGATAACAGATGGCGCTCCCCGTATCTGTTTAAAAATACGGCGATTGGTCCCGGCGTTTTAAGTGTTACCATATTTCATTTTTATTTACCCATGAATGAATGAAAGAGGTTTTATTCAAAAATATTTTTTATATTAAATATTCAACAACAACAATGAACCCCTTGTAAAATTATAATTCGATAGATATATTTAATGACAAGCTGCCCAGTTTCAAACGGGCAGCAATCAAAAATAACTCCATAGGTCCAATCGACGTTGTTGGTATATATTGTTTTTTTCCATGTAACCAAGCATATGGTTACTTTGAAATATTAGGGTAAACGTGTAAAACCTAGCTCTGGATTTTTTTTCCATAAATTAGTAGAGCATAGGATATATCATCCAACACCTGAAACATATAGAGACTGCTTACACCATCTAACGAGTAACATTAAAGTAATAAATACCTACTGGAAAACTGCTCATTGTAACTTTTATACCTGTTGTTTTTTACTCGTAAAATTAAATTTAAAATTAAAGCAAGAAATCCTCTATACACTACAACAACGTATGTATGTTGTTGTAGTGTATAGAGGACACCACACATAAGATTATTACAATCTGTCAAAATTCATTGAACTTTTTTGATATTAAGGTGAGAATACAGAGTATATTTATGTGAGAATCGACTAAGGAAAGAAAGACAGTTTTGTGTACTTTGATGTGTGGCTGTGTATACCTTGGTTTTGGGACATTAACTCTTAGGTGGGAGGAACACTGATAAGAAAGGAAACGTCATTTTTTTATTTCTGTCTGAAGTATGGAACAAAGGAATCTAAAGTGTAAGTTTTCGTTTTAGTTTTTTTATTTAAATTCCTATCTAAAGTATTAAATCAAGTTAATTTTCAAAAATAGTAAGAAGTAATATAAATAATATTTAAGCCTAATACTTATGCACAAAATATAAATAAATGTAATTTAGGGGTATTTTAATAAACTGCATATTTCATGGTGTGTCGTGGACATATGAAATTGTGTTGTTTTGCAATACATTTTTGCCAGTATTTAATGTTTAATATAGATTTCAATTATTTATTAGTTTTATTCAATTCAATAATAAATTCTGCAGTAGAAATAATTACATACTCTTTCAAGTGAAACTTTATAAGGTTGCCCAAAAAATACTATTGATTTTGGTGGGCAACACATTTCTGGGGTTCCCATTAAAAAAAACGCGTAGGCACAGCACCAAGGAGCTTATAGCATAAGGCCTTATACTATAAGCTCCTTGCACAGCACAGAAAAATACCTAAATTACCTATGTGACGTGAATGTTGTAAAATAGTACTATTATTATTGTAATTATTAAAAAAAACAGGTTATTTTTCAAATGTATCTTTCATTAAAGAAGTTTAAGAATTTCATTATAAAAATTAGGAGGGTGAATGTAAAAAAGAAAATAAAACAATTTTGTAACATCATTCTTTTACTCCACAAAACAAAATTCAAATACACAATGGAATTTCTGTCATTTGTTGATTTTTTATTTTTACACTGTTAAAATTAAAAATACAGATTGAGATCGGACTAAGCGCCAGTTTCAGAACATTTTTGTAAATGTCCTATGCTTCGATCGACAAAGTCGTATACAGGGTAAATCGATAAGCGATGATAGCTCAGTGGGCCAGAACGCGCTTTCCATACAGAGGGTCTTGTTATGAATCCTGCACCGCTGGATTTTCCAAATTTATGTATTTCTACCATAAGCTCGGCGGTAAGGGAAAATATCGTGAGGAAACCTGCACGTTGTTCTCCCCTGTAAAAGGTTGCGAAGGTCAGACGGCAGTCGCTTCATTGTAATTACCAGACTCCATAAATCCTTATCATCATGGTCTAAGCGTAACCCGGGTTCCAGAGCAACAGCTTTGAACGCAACCTGGAATTACACGCTGAGTTCCAGAGGAGTATGGTATATAGGTAAGCAGTTACATTCTCCTATGAATACTTTATGCTACTCGTTATTATTTTATAATTCATGTAAAGGTGTTGTCCAATATTGTATGGAGAGTGGGCTAGGACCAAGTACAGTAGTAAATGTTTATTTCTGACCATTATCCAAAAAGAATACCCAAAAATAGAAAATCACAGAAAAATATAGCAACACAGAAAAGCAAAAACCACCTGCACCATGGCGAATATGACATTTCAATGATACGTCAATGTGACAAGTGACATCTGACAGTGGATATCATTTGCAGTGATGCCGATTCGAAGTAAAATTATTAAAGTTGCACCACGTACATATGTAATTGTATGATGAATGTTTATTTTTAAATTTTTCGAAAATAAGCTGATTATTGTTGATTTTTTGGAATACTGTACAATGTCCTAGCTAGTTTTTGGACATTTCCTTAAGGCAACGGGTAGCCCTAACTAGCGACACCAATCGATTTAAATTGTTAGCTACTAAACATGATCTATTTTAAACAATTTCGGGGTTACAACCTCTCGGTAAAAACTTATGTACTTTATTAAATAACCATGCACAAATGTTGGGCCCGTTTTTGTACGCGAAAAATTGATTATCGCCAAAAGCGGCCACTTTTAGCGTGAATCAGTTTTTCGCGTACGCATTGGACCCAACATTTGTGCATGGTTATTTAATAAATAGAATAAGTGTTTGCCGAGAGGTTGTAACCCCGAAATCGTTTAAAATAGATCCGGTTTAGTAGCTAAATATTAAAATCGATTGGCATCGCTAGTGTGCCCTAACCGTCACCTTAAGGCTGCCTGTCCACCGAGGCTGCAGAGCGGTGAGCGAGGCTAAAATCCACCAGTAGAAGAACTTTGGCCGTTGAAAAGAGGAGTTTGTATGCAATACAAACTCAGCATGTATTTTAGTCCCGCTCACACCACTATGCAGCCTTGTTGTGCTTCAGGTGGGCAGGCAGCCTTGTTTGCTTTTTTACCGTACGGTAAGACCGAATGGAATGGCCTCGTTAAAAGTCAATCTTTAGCAACATCAATAGGTAAGTATGTAACCTCCATTATGGATTTCATAAAATTAAAAGAGTATTTTCAAATAATAAGTTGAGGATATTTATCAATACCCCTATATACACCATGTATTGTAGAGATCAATGGGCCTAATTTAAAGCAGACGTTACGACTGAATCGGAGTTTCACTCTCTTTCACACGCTGCTGTGTGTCTCCTTTGTTTAAATGCGACAGGTATATTCTCGTTCGTTACGGTACGGCTTTAAATTAAGCCACCAGATCTTCTTGTTGATCAAAGGGTCTACGTCCAGTTTAATAGATTCAGGAATATGAACTTCAGGCTGGGTAGATAGGTATACATTTTTGGACCTTACAGTGAATACATTAGGTAAATTATAATTTTAACACATCATCAATGTATAGACTGCCACACATTGGGTTATTACAATCGGGCGAAATTCCTCAATTGATATAAAAACGAATGAGAATCGACTGAAGAAATTGCACTTGTATACATTGATGTATGAACACAGGTATATACCAATCTGTTAAATTTATTCAATCAACACTTCGATCGTTTATTAATGATCGAAGAATTTTCACGTTGGTGTGAAACAAATTTATTTCAATATCAATTGAGGAAATTTTACACATTTTAGTGACATGATGTGTGGCTGTTTGTACCTAAGTATTGTTTATTAACAAAATATACAATCCGTTTTGTGAAACAACAATCATTCGTCATTTATTTTATTATCTACAAACTTGTCTTTTAATTAATGAATATGTGCCAATACTTAAAAAGCTAAATTAGAGAAATCTTACGTCAATGAGGTATTCAACAAACAGACATTATGAAAAGAATATACCTAGTAACAGAATTTATTGCCTATGTCTTTTTCCAAAGTAAGAGTTTCCATCAAAATGTAATCAGAAAATGAGGATAAATAGGTACTTATTGTCTTACTTAATACTGCATTTTATTTGTGTTCTTAGCCTTTTTATTTTATTATGTACTTAATAATAAGTAATTTGGCACGTATTGTGTTTCCAAACACCTTCCATTTTGGGACATTTTGTTGATGATTAAAGAATTAATATTTTTTTGAAGATGTTAAAAATATTTTTGAATTTAAGATTGTTCAAAAAATAATATAAAATTAATCCGAAAATAGTTTTAGAATAGAAATAAATAATTATATCACACGTAAATCAAAACTATCAACTAATTTATCATGGCAACAGTTATTACGAAAACAATCTTACGAATATGCCTAGGAATTATACATACATAGAGAATTCAAAATGAGTTTGTATAGGAATCTCACTGCATCAAATTTTTACGTAAAATATTACACATGTTGGATTAATAGGAATGTTTCACATTAGCAAAAATAAGTTTAGGGCAAGGAAACAGCATATTTTGTATTTTGGTATGTACAAGACACAATAATAATAAATATTAAATACTTATTTACTGGAATGTTTTATAAATTCCAATAATAAACTAATTGGCACACTTTCACATTGAATCACTAGCAAAACTATGTCTAACTAGAAATTAATACCTAACTAAGGAATTTGTTCTGGCAAGAAGACAGGAACAAACATATTGCAAAATTTCAATGTAATAAGCAAAACACAGGTTTTCTTATGCGCGCGAATTATGTTTTTAGTTTCAAATTACTTACCAATTATATAAAAGTATGAATGGAATAGTAAAGGGCTTAGAATTGTTCCCTAGAGTACTCGTTTTATAAAACATTCAACAGTGATAGTTCTCATTGGTTTAAAATGATGATTAATGCAGCTTATGGAGCTATAGATGGTAGGAGAATCATCAGTCCAACTCTCACGTAAAGATTTTAATTATTTGAAAAGTTAATGCTTATTATTACAGTCTTAAGCATGTGTGAAATCTATATACCTGCCACTTATCACGTAAAAAACGTAAGTATGGCGGTTCCTACATAATATGTGTGTAGTACTTTTCGCGCATAAGGACCTTGTGTTATTGTTTTTATTAGGCATTTATAAAACGAAATCATCCCAGAATGATACAAATGTAAATTTATTTATCCTCAATAAGTACCTAGGTACTAATTTATTTACAATTAGCATTTTGATATGTGTCATTATTGCGGTGGATGTTCTGAAGGTCTATTTTATCAAAGTAAAAAACATATTTTGATCTTAGTCAACGAGCAATCAAATTACATACGCTATAAATGCTTAATTAATACTAAAGTTCCTATGCTTACTATATGTACATATTCTCACAATCTTGAGTATTATAATTGCACTTTATTTGTATGCGGGTCGCCACAGACTTTCATAAAAATAAACACGCAATCTGAAATGGCAGTATTTTGATTGTAAAAATGAACGTTTCGACTCTACAGTTAAGGTTTGGCTTCGTCCTAAATGTAGGCGAGAAAAGTCCATTGGTGTAGTTCGACCGAACGGTCTTGAGTGTGCGCTTGAGTAGTCCGACGTGAACGTCGTGATACGTGTGTTACTTCTTGATGTCAGGGTCCATTTTTGTCTTGTCCATAGATGAGGAAACCATACCACTTTGGGGATATAATTTGTCTAAATGTTTCAGAGACTCGTTGAGGAAATTCTGGAAAGAAAAATAAAGTTTTTTAGAATGAATTTCGTAATATTAGCAGACCAAGCAGACATTTGTATTGAACATTTTCTGACTGAATATAACTTTAAAAAGGAATACTCCTCAGTGTTTGGCAATAACACATAAAACAAGTGTTGTCTATACTTGTTTTACCGAAATCCTGGCCATTTTTAGAAACTCTGTAGTCGAAGTCGAAGATCTGTGTTAGATGCGTCTGCATCGCCGGCTAGAGTTAGACCAATGTAGAGTTTATACATTGCTTATATTGCTCTACTCACTTCTATTGCCATGAGCAGGATCACTTGAGCGGGAATTTTGAAGTGTTGTGAGAAAATCAAGAGTGGTGTTAGATGTCTCTGCATCAACAGCTCGAGTCAGACGAGTGTGGACCTTATTGCTTAGGAAATAAAGGCTACTCACTTGTATCGCCGTCAGCGCAGCTACTATAGCGGGCCCTCCAAACCCGTGCGAGATGAGTGAGAAGTGCGTGAGATGCCTCTGGATCGCTGGCTCGAGGAGGTGGGGAGGCCGCGTGTTGCACAGCGGTGACCTGTCCTGGTTCAGGAGATCCATCAGCTCTTTTGTCACCTGTTGAGATTAAAGATAACATTAAGACTAGACCCATCATCAAAATTTCAGCGTGATATTCCTGGTTGCATCCAAAGCCATTGGAACCCGGATTAAACTTAGACCATGATTCAGAATTTGGTGAGTCCGAAAAAATTATGGTTCGCGAAACGTTTTCACCACCGTCCCTAGGGTGAAGCCGAGATTTTACCGCCCTGTGAAAGTGGCGCCCCCTCACGCCTCGCTACTGGGCCGGCATAGTCGGTATTGCATGCGGGCGACGAAACAGCTAGCGGGGGCTCTGGTGGTAGTTTGGTTTACCTGTTTTGTGGCTTGCAACAGGTCCCGGCGGCGTCTGGCGTCGTGCTCAGCGTACTGTCGCGCGAGGTACTCCGCCAACGCACGCGCAGGGAACTCAGTCTCGCACACGTATCCGAAGTCACGGGCTAGGTGCACTGCTTCCGCTGAAAGATAAGAAATCACATAAGAGAGAGAAAGAGAGAGGATCCAACCAATTTGGCGACGGCAGCCAATCTCAAAGATTAACCACGTACGAAGGATCATCATGGTCATTATCTTCTAGCGTTATGTCCCGGTTGCTAAGCTGTCGCTTCGGGTTCGCTTTCCTATATCGATTCGTCCACTTCGCACAGTCTTGTGGTCGGTTTATTAGCACGCATGTCATCCTTTACGATGTCAAGCCACACCTTTTTAGGTCTACCCCATCTGTCGGGACCCGGAGGTGGGGGCATGTCCATACATTTGTTTCCAGCATGTAGCTGTCCGGCTTTCGGAGGACATGACCATACCAACGTAGGCCATCCTCTAGTAGTTTGTCTGCTACGATGTACAAAGGGTGGGGACGGCTCAAGTGTGCGTGCAATCACTGCATTCTTTATTCCCTTACCCTCTATATTTCGGTGTCACCATAGTGAAACGCCCGAAGAGAGATCAGAGGGTCTATTCTCGAGCACTTTACATTGAAGTCGAATTAAAGATTTGTATGGTCGAATGGTATGAAATCTCTGAATTTGACGAACGGAAATTGCCCTCCAGGCGCAGTCATAACATGCTTTCCGAGGCATAGGATAGGATTGACAAGTCCGTCAACTTCCAGACTTCGGACTGACATTGAGAATGTCTTATTTTGTTTTTGTGATGATGATACCCCCGTTGAGAATCTCCCTTTAATGTTGTGACGTCTTTGTGTATGTTTTGTTCTGTCTTGGTTTAAGATGGTGCTTGGTGATAAACTCAATTAAAATAAACATCAAAAGGATTTAACTAGCCACACCGGTCAATAACCATTAAATTAACGTGTCTCTTTGATCACTCGACATTGGCAGAGTTATTACGTGTTCGACGTAGACAACAAAGTAGCAGCCATATAGCGTGAAGCAGTGCATGCGCTGTGTTTCGCTGCGTGAGTGAGGGTACCGGACGCCCAATCCAGGGGTAGGGGGTTAAAAGGTAAGCAGCGCACTTGTGACACCACTGGTGTTGCAGGCGTCCATGGGCGGCGGTAATCGCTTACCATCAGGTGATCCGTCTGCTCGTCTGCCACCTATATCATAAAAAAAAAAAAATATAGCAAAAAAAAAGATAACCCCCGTGCCTCGTAAAGAACAGTAAGCCGTTGACCCTGCCCCTGATCCCTATTCACAGAAATATAAGGGATAGAGACGGCTTATTCCCGGTTATGTCCTCCCTCCCTGGTTGGATATCGAGACAAGGGTTTGAAACATTTACCGCTGTCTACCCCTTCTGGATGCAGAGAGGGGATAGATAACAGGATTATTTTAAACATTTGTGTCGGCTTATTCCCTGCTGTCCACCCGGAGTGAACAGCAGGCAATAAGCCGATAGAGACTAGCAGGTGGTTACTGATTCTGTCATATGCCTAACGGAAGGTAGAGTCTAGCAGGTGGTTACTGATTCTCTCGTATACCTAACGGGAGGTAGAGACTAGCAGGTGGTTACTGATTCTGTCGTATGCCTAACGGAAGGTAGAGACTAGCAGGTGGTTACTGATTCTGTCGTATGCCTAACGGAAGGTAGAGACTAGCAGGTGGTTACTGATTCTGTCGTATGCCTAACGGAAGGTAGAGACTAGCAGGTGGTTACTGATTCTGTCGTATGCCTAACGGAAGGTAGAGACTAGCAAGTGGTTACTGATTCTGTCGTTTGCCTAACGGTACCCAGGTGCGAACCTACCTTCGACGAGGGAAGTGAGCAGCGTGACGTTGGCGGCTTTCCGCCTTCCCGCCGGCAAGTTCAACCCGATTTTCTCCAGCTTCTCCCGTAAGAGACGACCGCCATTCTTGCTTTTCGCTCTGAAACAATTAGTAAATAATTTTCTTTAAGTTGAAGATTGCAAAAGAGCTATTTCCAGAGGACTTTAGTTCAAATTTAGGGACTTAACATTATTGTATGAACACTTGTTATAATCTGCCAATTAAGGTGACGGGTAGGGCACACTAGCGACGCCAATCGCCATCGAAAATTTTAATTTTTAGCTACTAAACCGGATCTCTTTTAAACAATTTTGGGGTTACAACCTCTCGCCAAAAACTTATACTATTTATTAAAATAACCATGCACCAATGCGGACCCAACATTTGTACGCGAAAAGTGACTGCTTTTGGCGGTAATCAATTTTTCGCGTACAAAAACAGACCCAACAACTGTGCATGGTTATTTAATAAATAGTATAAGTGTTTGCCCAGAGGTTGTAACCCCGAAATTGTTTAAAATAGATCCGGTTTAGTAGCTAACAATTAAAAACGAATGGTGTCGCTAGTTAGGCCTACCCGTCGCCTTTTCAATTTTCAATTTCAATTTTCAATTTATTTCAATTTATTTTTCCAAAAACATGATTTTACATTAAATCAGCTTGTGATTGGAGCCTTCTTTTAAGCATAAAAATGCCTGTGCCAGAAGACTCCGCTCTTCCATATCTTTCACACATTTGATATGATTAAAGAATACAGATTTTAAATAATTATATTCCCAATGTGTGAGATTGTGACTACTTATATCATGTTTGTATGAAAATGTGAAACGTGTGAATGAGAGTGTGTGATGTCTGAATGAAAGTGTGAGATGAGTGATTGAAGGTGTGGATATGTTAGTAGGTATAGTTTATATTGTGTTTTAATCTATGCAATTAAATGTGTAATAGTGAAACTAGATATGGTCCGTCCGTCTGCTAATTTATGTTTATGTTTTTTTTTATTAAATGTAACCTATTTTATTCTATTTTATTTATTTATTGTATAGTAATACTGCTTCCGTTTCCTCATAATTTAACGGTCTTAACCACTCAGTTAGCACTTTTTTACAATCAGTGTATGATTTGGAGTATATTTTTAATTCTTTATTTATTTTATTATAAAGATAGGATGAGCGATTGTCATATTGAGTGCTGGCAAATTTCGTTTTAGTTTTTAGTACAGTTGCTATTATGTCCTTTCTTCTCTTATTTTCTAGTTTTGGGTCATAAGGAAGAGATTTATGTTTTTTTAATATGGTCATCAATATATAGAGCTGCCTGACAGTTAGCAATTTTGTTTTTTCATAAACTTTTACTGTGGAAAATCTAATATTCTTAAAAAGCATGACTTTTATTAGTGCTCGCTGTGCTCGTTCAACCGTCATGAACCTGGTTTTTAACGCGCCTCCCCATAGGGGAATACAATATATTAGCACTGATTGAACTAAGGCGGTGTATATTGTATTCAAAAGGTTATCAGATGACTTAGGATTATTTCCTGTGTTTGGAACAACGTTTCTTAATATTCTGAAAATCCAGATGAGCTTCCGTATCCTATCTCTTAGTTGCTCAATGTGTTGATACCACGACAACCTTTGGTCTACCACCACTCCTAGGTATTTGGTGTAAGTAACTTTGTTAATTTTTGGGCATTGACAGTTTTTGTTTTGGGTTGGTTCACACGTATGTATTTTTAAGTCATCCTCGCTATTTAATGTAAGTTTACTTAAAGAAAAGCATATGTAATTAGTTTTTGATATATTTAGGGTTAGAAGATTGTTTTTTAGCCATTGTGCTACCAGAGTCATACCATTTTCAGCATGTTTTTTAACATCTTTCCAAGATTTGTCAGTGAATATAACAGCTGTGTCATCGGCATAAGAGAGTACTTTCGCACTCTGAATTTTCAAACTACAGAGGTCATTTATATATAAAAGGAATAATGTGGGGCCCAGGACGCTTCCCTGGGGAACGCCATAAGTCACATCGGCATCTTTACTAATGTACCCATCTATTCTAACCCTTTGTTTCCTTTCAGAGAGATAGCTTTTGAACAACCTTAGTGCACCGCCACGTATTCCAGCCTTTTCAAGCTTGTGCACGAGGATAGATAAGGAGACCGTGTCGAAGGCCTTTTGCAAGTCTAAAAAGACACATAGAGACTTATTTCCTTTGTCAAGTGATTCAGTTACAATCGAACTTAAAGCTGTTATTGCGTCTTCTGTCGAATTTCCTTTCCTAAATCCAAATTGTGACGGGGATAGTATATTGTACTTATTTAAGTAATTTAGTAAACGATTATTAAGCAGTTTTTCCAATATTTTTGATAAAGCAGGTAAAACAGATATAGGCCTATAATTGCTCACGTTGTCCTTGTCTCCACCCTTGTGCACTGGAGTGATAATAGCTCTTTTTAATTGAGTAGGAAAGATTCCTTGATTAAAGCATAGGTTTGCCAAATGTGTGATGATAGGAATTACTTCATTTTTTACAGCTTTAAGATATTTAGCGGATATGTTATCCCAACCTGGGGCACTGTCAGATTTAAGGCTCATCAGAATACTATGAACTTCTTCTGTGTCAGTATCTAAGAGTACAAAAGTCTGTGGTTGTGTTGGTAGTTTGTTAAGAAATGAGGGGAATTCATTATCCTTGTTATTTTTAACATTATTCGCAAGCTCTTTACCTATATTCGAAAAGTACTCGTTAACTGTGTTAACTGCTTCAATTGGTGTAGATTTAGTATTTATCAATTCTGTATTTTGCCTATTTTCTGTAGTTGTATATGTTATATTTTTTATTGTTTTCCACAGTAATTTATTGTTTTTTGTTGATTTTTCTAGTAATTCCTTTTCATATTTTCTTTTTAATTTCTTTATTAAGTTATTACAATAATTTCTATAACGGGTGTATGTTATTTTATCGATTAGATTATATGGGTTATTTCTTGCAATTTTTTGTAATTTGTTGCGATTTTTGATACACCGTAATATGCCTGTGGTGATCCAAGGTTTTATGGTTCGTTTACTCTTAGGAATTTGTTTAATATTTGTATTTTCTGTAATAGAGTTATTTAATATTTGTATTAAGCGTTCTGTCACTAACATTGGGTCATCAAGAAAAAGTAAGTCATGCAAATGTTGGCCTTGCACATATTTGAGGGCTGCGTCAAAGTCAAGAGTGGTTCTCGTTTTAGTTGCCGATTGATTATTATTTTTTTGTTTAGATAAGGATAAGAATATTGAAAAATGATCCGTTGTGGTTGTATGGAGAATTGCAATAAATGCTTTTGTCTTTTTTTTATTTATTTTTAGCATGAAGTGATCTAAACAACTATTATTTCTGGTTGGTAACGTGTGTCCAGGAAGAATACCATAGTCTGCCAACATATCTAGATAATTTGATCTATTTTTGTGTTCATATGATTGTTCTGTATCTCTGATTGCTAGGTTAATATTAATGTCTCCTGTGATAATAATATTTTTGTCTGATTGTATGAAATCTAGATGAGCACTTAAAGAATTAATGAAATTTTCTGTGTTAGTGTTTGATGGGGAGCGATAAATGCACAAAATAATATTGTTAAAAATATTTACTTCTAAACAGGATGCCTGAGTAAGTTTAATTTCAGTAACATTTGCTTTAATTTGGTTTTTAACATAAACCACTACGCCGTCATTTTGGTTGAGCTGACGAGTTGTCGCATACGAACAGTAGTTGGCGAGTTGAGGTACGGGCCTATTTGGCATTAGGCGGCATTCCGTTAGAACTATTAAGTCTGTTTCAAAACTAAGGCAACTTATATTAGCTACAAAATCATCAAAATTACAATGGATACTCCTTATGTTCTGAGATATTATAGTAAAGTCATTTTTATTAACATGTATGTACTTAGATAGATCACAACAATTACATTCTATACTTCTTGTTAATGTTAAATTGTCTATGTCATTTAATGTTTGAGTTATTTTATCCATAGAAAGGTAAAGATGTAGATGCAGTGTAAACATAAAGGTGCTGATTTTGAATAAATGAGAAGTGAGTGATTAGCAGCGTAATATTCGGTAACGAAATTATATTTGTTTTTATAAATTATAGAGCAGAAGGAGAGATTTTCTTTTCCAGTTGAGAAATAGTGTGTGTGTGGATTAATATGAATGTGCGTAGGTATGGCTGTTAGGTTTAAAGATTTAGAGTGATATGATGATGACTGATGATCAGTGTATGGCAATTGGTCAGTGTGAACGCAATCGAGCAGAAGACATAAGAATAACAAAACACAAATAAATAGATCACCATTACATGCAAAGTTACACTTATAAATATCATTAAATAGTCATTTGTCGTTGCTTCTTATGTCTTGAATTTGCTGTATACTTTTTATTTGTATTATGGGCGAACTCTCATTTTTTCTTATATATATTTTTCCGTAGGCCGTCCAACAAAATTTGTAGGTCTTATCTTTAACGAATTCACGTGCCAGAAAATAAGCAGCCTTAAGTCGTGAATAAAAGCTACGACGGGTAGCTTTAGCTCTACCAAAAGTGGCCGCTTTTATATATATTAATAGATCCTGCTTAGTCGCTAAAAATTATAATAGATTGGCGTCGCTAGTGTGCCCTAGCCGGAGTGTGGTTTGGATTTTTATCTATTGTATTATTGTTGATCGAACATCGAGAGATCCAGGTCAAATGCTTGTCCATTCTGATTTTGAAAAAACATAAAACGATTTTGCAATAAGTAGGACTACTACCTAATACTCGCATTATTGGCATGTCAATAGTGTGTACAAACACCGTTTCTAACTAACAACAGAACAAGGAACGAAACATTTATAATACCGCAATCAAACCGATATGCTATCCCAACATGACTGGCTATTTTACCGCCATTCATAAAGTCATTGACCCGAAAAGGACCCAAAAAACCACCTAATAGGTTCATCAGACAGACCGTTTCGGACACACGTCGTGTCGTGTTGCTGCTACCGCCCGCTAGATGGAGCCAGAGATAACCTATCGATTACCGCCAGAATCGTGATTGACACATAGAAAGTTGTTCGAAATTTGATTTACAAATCACTAAAAACATTATAAACTTAAATATTAAAGAAATAAAGTTGCAATTTGATCGTAACTTCTCCAAGTCGGATGTTTTTGTGTCCGAAAACTGGCTACTGTATTAACTGAAATTGTAATAAAGCTCGTTAACGAAATTGTTTTCGATAAATCTTCTCGATGAATGAACAGCGCCGAAGAATTTGAGCGCCTTGTTCATGTTTTGATGTAATTATAAAAAAACCGTTTACTTTTTATTTATTGACAGTAGATACGGCAAGTGTTCTAAAATGGAGTTAAATAGTGTTGAACTTCTTCAAAGGTGAAATTCTATCGATGTATGAAGTATTACATACCTAGATATATATACTGAAATGAAACCAAATGAATAAAGTAGGAGATGAGATTTTCCATTAACTTTAATTGGTAGCCTGAGCTTTAATATTTTTAGGAGCTCCTCTGAACTCATTAGGTAAGTAATATCACTTATAAGCAAAGTAAGACATTATTTACATTATAATAATATAAATTGCTATATTAGCAATTCTACGGGAGAGTTCAGCATCGGAAAGTCTCCGTCCCAATTATAATCAGAAAAGTAGGCACCTACTTCTATGACTATTTTTAGCCCTTTTTAATTTATAATAAAATTTAACTGACTATACCTACAAAGTTTCTTATTCACATATTTACCGGTCATAATAAATCAAAATGAAAACAGTTAAAAATAGCATCTTACATTTCAATTTAAAACCACTTCTTAAGCCATAGAAAATGTCAATTATACCCGACGTCCATACAATTTATATCGCATCTATTTATTACGATCAGACAAGGAGAGAATGCCGCAAAAGTGGATATACGACGTGTTCGTATCAAAAACGAATCTATCGAATTAATCACGTGTGTTTCACAACCACATACCTATCTTTTAACAAAGACGCGGTGTCAAAATAGTAGGGCTGTTGGCCTGGGCGAGGAGAAAGTACCTATGATGTAATAAAGTTATAATTTAATTAGTAAAATTGATAATAATAAACGAACCAGACAAGCTAACGGTTCGGAAATTCACCATTTTTTGGTTATGTATTATTTATTGATTCAATTACCTATAGTAAATTATCAAAAAGGCTGTCGCTTCATTGTAATTACCAGACTCCCCAATACAAGAATCATGGTCTAACCGTACCCCGGGCTCCAGAGCGACAGCTTTGGACACAACTGGGAATTATACGCTAATTTGAGGAGTAAAATATCAATAAAGATTTATAACTAGTCACTAAAATATCACAATGATTGTTTTGAATATTTATTTATTTATTTAATTAATTAATTACACAGGTCCTTAAACCTAATTACGTAATTAAAGACGGTAACAAAAGTAAATAAAATAATAATAAAACAATATCAAAAAACAGGCAAACACGTGAGTTATCTGATATACCTACAAAGAAAACTAGGCTTATATTACAATACTACGGATATGCAAATAAAAAACTTTTGCATCGCACATAAAAGAGGCATATTTTTAAAATTACGATTAAATATGCATTAAAAAGGATTTTAGCTTAGTTACCAAAATATTTTCTCTTTTTAAATCTGCCAGCCCTATGCACGCTTCGGTTTCGAAATCCAAAAACTTATTGTGTCGTAAGTAGGCACGCCATTTCGGCCAAATCAATCGCGATTATTAATGGAACTCCGGCGAGTGTTCCTATTCGCTTGTATTTATCGAGCCGATATCGAGACGGTAATTGGAGAAAAGTGTTTCGAGAATTCATTATTTGGATGTTGTAGCGGTTTTATTTTGTTAGGAGGTTTTGCAGAATAAATAAACCGTCATTTAACCTCTCGAGTTTTAGGTAACTTCAAAACGACAATTCAAAACTACTTCAATGGCAAAAAGAGTCTGAACAACTATATACATCTTATGAACCTATAAGACTTTTTAAAGTCACAAGCCGAACAACCAAAGGGCATTTAGAATTAGAACTAAACCATTTTCTTTAAATATGATTGGAACTTTGTACCTAACTATACTCCAATTAGTTTTATTAAAATAATATATTTTTAACGTATTTTCTTACACTTGAATCTATCTCATTTTGCGTGCTTACCTATCCACATAGACACAGATATTATAATACATAGGTAAAAGGACTGAGATTTTAAGTTTACAATAATAAATTATCGAATTGGATTCATCAAGCTACTAAAGCTCGACTTGTCTAGACGAAGGTTACCTATCGTCGTAACTTTTAAATGATAATTTACTGATGGAGTATAGGTTTAATAAGACAGAACCCTACAATTTATTTGTCGTTACCAACCCAATACTCACATATCAAACAAAATTGTGTGTCAATTTACTACATCACTAAAATACCGCCAAAACTCTTCAAGCTATTTCCAACTCTATTGAGAGCTAGATAAGAACTTTGATAACTTTCCCTTATAATTATAGTTTGAGAATCAAGGAGGTTGATTGATAATCTCTTTAATCGCACTGGCAGGTATCGGTACAAGTGCGCACTCGATATGCCATTAGTTCTCTCGATGTGTCGATTCATCCGATTTAGTTTTCCATTGATTCCAAATTCAAATCTTTTGTTTGGCTCGTTAGCCGGTCATGATGCCAGCATTCTTTTGTGCTTGTCTAAGCGAACGTGTGAAAATATGGCGTCGCTGTCCAGTTAGAAATTAATAATTGAGTTTATTTTCCCATCTGAGTTTAAATGAGGTATCTATCAATTAGAGGTTTTATTCGCTTAGCCGTTAACGTTTAATAGGTGTGAAGGAGAAATACATTTAAGCTTTTTTATGGTACCTACTGAGTTTCTTGTACTGACATACATTCTTTTATTGCAGTCTAACTAGGATGTAAGCAATAGATTTTATTTCTGCTTTCCCCTAACATTTGTTTTGATTTTATTCAATGACTTGTCGCTTTAATACTTAGAGGATCAAATGCGAACAGTCCTTTGTTGTCTAAGTCCAACAACGCAACTTTAAATATTTAGCTTATTTTTTGAAATAGTAATATGTAGCATCTACCTACATATTATCCGCACGAAGCGATTTGCCTCCACGTTCATAATGCGGACAGCTAAGGAATGGAACTCTTTGCCAAGGTCTGTTTTTCCGGACCACTACAATCTGGACATCTTTAAGGCAAGAGTGAACAGGCATCTTCTAGGCAAACGCGTTACATCCTAGACCTCATCGTCACTTTCATCAGGTGAGATTGTGGTCAAGCGTTAGCCTACAGTTCATAATAAAAAAAAATCCTTTTTCCTGTGACAAAATATCGATACCCAACTTACCTAAGTAGCTCGACCTGCCCCATCTCTACTTTAATTGACAGATGAGGTTTATAAAACAAATAACATGAATCCAAGTTCCATAATCAAAAACTGTTCCATTTAGAACACAATAAAAACGTTCTCCTGTGAACAAAACTTAATGCAGGGGTACACATTCGCGTTTCACCGTCATATAGTTTAGCTTATTTTAGAACGTTTTACATAATTTTAGCGAATTCAAAAACAAAAACGTGGTCCTGTTCATTACAGACCTTAGATAATGCCGGGTACACACTCGCGTAATCACCGTCATTAAGCCCGCTGATGCTAAATGGGCCCTAAATTCAATTAGCGACTAACTGACTGGCCAGTCAGTCTTGCTCGTAATTCGAGCGCGTCGTAATTCTAAAGAATTGAAATTACAGCGGTAATTTACCCACAATTACATGGTTTACGATGACATTGAATGCTGACGGGATGTGTTAGATTAATTACTTTGTTAAATAAGTGCAGGTGATGGCAACATTTTTCTTCAAGATGGGGTGGCGATTACGAGTTTTTATAAATTAAATAAATAAATATTTCACAACATCACATACATTGATCTGACTCCGAGATAAACAATTAATATTGAGGAACCGTTTAGCGCCGTGTTCCCGGGTTCAATCATTTGGGTGGGTCACTAATATTTTTGACGTAAGAAAGTTTTTTTAGTGTTTTTTTAATAATTTAAAGGCTATTCAGGCTCTATTGGTTAACTAACATCCTTATAAACCTATGGGAGAGCCATACGTCGGCATAAAGAGGCTGGTTCGATCGGAGTGCTACCACGTGCTACCACGGCCTCAACGAAAACCGGCGTGAAGCGCACTTTTGACTCAACGGGTGTTTGCACACGGGTGTCCATGGGTGCCGACAATCTACCATCAGGTCATCCGTCTGCTCGTTTGCCACTTATGTAATAGGTAAAAATAAACACTTATTCTATTCGTTATTTAATTAGAACCACTGAAAAGTTCAGCGGTTCTAACACAACAAAAATCAAACAGTACAAAAATCTTTACAAATATCAATGAGAAGACAGATTATAGTAGGGAACCCAACGTGTTGTTGTCATTACTTTTGCCATCCCAATCAAATGAGTGCCTTAAAACGCCGCTGATGATTCACTGTTCCGTTACGGCCACATGATTAAAGTTCAATTTAAAAATAATTACAGGCTGTAATGCATAATACATTTTAGTCAAATTATTCCGCCACCTACTGTCCGTCCCGAATTAAGTTCCATTTTACAAGTACCGCGCGGTTTATTGCATTTTTTGCTGTGGCAACACCGTGTAGTGGTCTGCGGTCCGCTAAAGATATGTTTGACTACCCTAGTTGAACGCGGTATTTGCCGCCACTAAGATACGATTGCGATTATACTAATAAGTACTGACAAGTGAAACCGGCCAAAAAGTCGCATTAAGTCGCTAGGTTATTTATTCTTTGTTTCACAAGAAAATGAAGTACAATTGGCGGACTTAATGCTATACAGCATTATCTACCAGTCAACCATTAGTCGATGCAGAAATATCTAGTGACGGCTAAATAAATATATATCCATAAACATACATGTGAATAATATATTTTAAGATGTTTTTCAAACTTAGAAAATAAAGTACGATTGGCGGACTTAATGCTATACAGCATTATCTACCAGTTAACCACTAGGTGATGCCGAAATATCTGTGACGGCTAAATAAATATATTCCCAATATCCTTAAACAATGTATGTTTATGTGAATAAGATATTTTAAGATGTTTTTCAAACTTTTTGTGTGGTTTCACTCACTAGGCAAATCTATACAGTTGAGCTCCGCTAGCATAGTTGGACGCTATTTTTCATATCATTTGATAAGTCTAATGTATTGATGAAATAGAATCCGTTCGCAGCATTATTATCTTGCCTTGCTTTAAATTGAAATGTAGATAACCATATCAACTAAGGACCAAATTTTAATAGTTTCTTACGAAGTTTTTTGTACATCCTACTTCCGTTAACTTACGCGTTCCTGATGGTACAACATTTTTTTATGTCATAGGGTGGCAGACGAGCAGACGGATCACCTGATGGTAAGCGATTGCCGCCGCCCATAGAAACTTCGTGATACCAATGGAGTCACAAGTGCGCTGCCAACCTTTAAACTCCCCTTTCCCCAGGATTGGGCCTCCGGTTCCCTCACTCACGCAGCGAAACACAGCACATTGCTGCTTCAGGCCTGGTTTTCTGTGGGGCCGTGGTATCACTCCGGTCGAGCCGTGGCTCTCCTACGGTCAAAAACATCGACAATACACGAGGCTTCACACACGCTTTATTAGCAAAAATAAGATAAGAAAGATGTCTCATTTCTGATACATGTTCATTCCGTGATCAAAAGAAGTTACCACCATTGTTTAAGAAATTGTTACAATTAGTTTATAACATTTTTTTGTGGTTTTTAAGAAAGGAATAAGCGCTTTTCTTGATCAACCATTCGGAAGTACCACAGATCTGTTGTAGATGTTGAGCAAGCGATTGTATTCGCATCTCTGTGGCAGTACTCTCGCCACAGCATAGGTCTAGCTGGGGTTATTAGACTATTTTTTGTGAAGTGCGGTTAGGCGCACCGCCTGTTGGTATAGGCGGTTTCTTTCGCGATTATCGGACATAATTATCAGGTGCTTGCTTCTGGACATGTTTCGTTGTTCTAGTAAGAACGCCATATTGAAATGCACATCGGGACTTAAAAGAAATTAAAAAAAAACCTTTTGTTTTTAGCTCGTTAAGGTACCAACTTACATGGGCAGGTTAAACGCAATTATCAAATGATATAAAATAAAATTACAACATTTGATACTTGGTAAAAAATTAAGCATAAAATTTAATTAGTGAGATTTATACATTATCAAACATTCAAAAACATAGGAACTTGAAATTACAGACATTTAGTGATCCAAACCGGTGGTCTTATGAAGACGATTAGGCCTATAACGAAGCCGTCCAGTAACCCGTAACGAACGAGGATATGAATAATACAAACAGACTAGACGCACAGCGCGAGTGAATGGGACAAGTATAAAGATTTGGTCATGAATTCTGTTTTATTGTAAGCCCTCAGTATCCGTCTCGAGTGTCATGTCTCTACGTCACATATTCAGAATTACATTTTGATCTATGTCGGTAATATCAACAGATTTGAGATAATAGGTAGGTACATAGTTATTATATATATTCCTTATCCGCACGAAGCGATTCGCTTCCACATTCATAATGCGGGCAGCTAAGGAATGGAACTCACTGCCGAGTAATGTCTTTCCGTACCACTATAATCTGGACATCTTTAAGGCAAGAGTAATCTGGCATCTTCTAGGCAAACGCGTATCATACTAGCTTCATCGTCGCTTTCTATCAGGTGCGATTGTGGTCAAACGTTAACCTATAGACAAAAAAAAACTTTTCCCTCATCGTACAGCTAATGGTAGAAATAGGCAATATGTTTGCGCATCTTGTCACCCTTAACATTAAAAAACGGGACACCAGTTTGCCCTACAAAAGTATGGCAACCCTAAAGACGACTTTCAAGACCGTTATTGTCTCGCTACCGCACCGGTTTGAAGCAGATGCTTTTCAGAAAGTTTGTAATTGAATTAAGTAGGCATTAGATGAGAAAATAATTGGACATTGTGCATAAAAAATGTTTCCGATAAACTAACACTATTATAAATTGATTATTCTGACAAAATTACAACTAACACGGACCTGGGACATATTCTCGTGCTTTGAACATTGCAATCTATTTAGAGATTTATACGGACGAATGTATGAAATCATTAGGCCGTGTGGTCCCCGGCAGAGTAGAATAGGCCACCCTCACTCTTACCGAGGTGTCGTAAAAGGCGACTAAGGTAAGACTGCTGACATGATCATCAGCACCCAGAGAAGGAAAACTCTGCATTTATATCAAAACCCTCGCCAACCCGTCTGCCAAGCGTGGTGAGTATGGCAATTACCCCTCATGTAATTGAGGGAGGCACGTGCCCCAGCAGTGGGGACTTAAATGGGCTGATGATGATGATGATGATGATGAGGTCGACTTCATTGACGTCGAGTGCTCGAGAAATAAGCCACGTTCCATTGCACAGTTCGCGTCACAGAAACATGGAATCTAAAACTTTAGTTCTGTGTTTTGCCCGGGGACTTCTTTTGTGGCGCGGACTTTAAGTATTAGGTAGATAAATAGATACTCTTTATTGCACAACATACAAAACTTAAAAGCTAGGTATGTAGAGATACAAAGTACCATTTAGGCGGTCTTATCGCTTGGAGCGATCTCTACCAGACAACCTTCAGGTATAGGACATTAGGTATGGGTATCAGAATCAACGAAGCATCCATACTCGTAAATATATATTCTATACGTTGCAGGATATGATATCTACTACGGAGGATATTAAAATAAGGACACGATATTATCATTTCTCTTAATAAATCCAGTAATTTGATCAAACTTTGTTTTACCTACATCGTGCTGGCAATTCAACATCTTAGTTTTTATTTTTAAAACAAGAAGGCAATCGAGGAAAAGATATCGGGGGCTCTCGCGTCATTCAAATTTTGAATTAGGAACGTGGAATTTTTCTTATGATTATGTATTAAGATACCACTTTGGTAAACCATAGACATGCACCCAAAACAGACTGTGCCTTTTTCATAGAAAGCCATACTTGAAAAACTACGCAAAGCCGATTACTGGGGTGACATGCTGGGCGACGTTCTATCTCTACCGCACCCGTAGGTATAGAATCTGCGTGAGGGCCGGTTGGATCTCTTTCACATTCTGTGACGTTTTTCCGAAAATGGCTCATTGCGTTGACTTCTAGTTCCATGAGGTAAACTCCGACCAGAGAGAGACGCGTGAAGGCACTTTTAGGAGCACTGCTGGCAGTGACTGGATGGTGTAAGCTTGGGATAAGATATAGTGCACCATGTAGGCGGTGCGTATAGCTTCTGATTGAAGATGAAGATGCTAAACTGACTCACCTCCTCAGAACTCCGCCGAGAAGCGACGCGTTGAGGCACTCCGGCGGTGACAGCCTCCGCTGCACCTCCGCCACCGTGACCTTGTACTTGCTGGTGGAGGACAGCAGCGACAGGCGTCCGGGCACGGAGCAGAACACGTCGTTGGGGGCGCAGGAGCCGTTCCCCCCGAGGCCGTCGCGTCCTTTCATTGCTGGGGATAATGGCTTCATTATACAAATAATTCAGATGACTGTGACTAAACCGGACGAAAATTAAACAATTACGACGGCCGTGTGACGACACATAAGACTGAATGTGGGTGGTGTCGTCGTCTGCCACGGCCGCTAGTGACGCGGTCAAAACGTCTAGGAAATCGTATGATGGATTCATTACATTTCCCACCCGAGTATGTAGTCTCAAACTAGGACAATCTCTGTAATCGGAGGCCGAATCCGGGGGAAAGGGGGTTTAAAGGTTGGCAGCGCACTTGTGACTCCACTGGTGTCGCGGGTGTCAATGAGGCGACGGTAATTGCTTACCATCAGGTGATCCGTCTGCTCGTCTGTCACCTATCACATAAAAAAGAAAGTTCTGTAAATAGGTCTAGTTGACGATAGCCAGGGGCATTTCTCAGCACACTCAGACCAGAACCAGTTTTGGAAAGGTTGTTTCCGGAATTGTGCTAACCAGGAAATCGTAATTTGGTACTGTCCGCGCTTAGGCACGACACAATAGCCACAGTGCCATCGAGGTCGTTTATATTATTAGGAAGATAAAATAGATCTTAATTTATTTCAGACATTATTGATGTATGTATGTCAATAAACATACAAAGTTAGGTAACTTTTAAAGGTTTTGGGTGATCTCTTTAATAGATAAATGGGTAGTAGTAAACTATTTAATTTTTATTAAACATTTACGTACCTACATTACATTCTAATAATTTTTAGAAAAAATAACAAGAATTTAAATATGTGTTTAAACTCTGAGTAAATATCATGCAAATAGAACTCAATTGAAAATACTAGTTCTTTAGAAAGTTACAACCGTAGCGCGCCTATTTTCTTGTATCGATTTAATAAGATTTTTTCATCTTCACCTATGATAAAAGAACGGCTAATAAAAACAGCATGATACGAACTCGTAATAGCAAATGTGAGTACCAATGAAAAAGTATGGGTGATTACAAAATTCCCGGCTTCGAAATACAAACAATAGGCCTTAACAATCAGCGGCACGCCCCAAACATGCGCTCAGCGTGATCGCCATTGTGATTCGTAATATTTCTCTATGGCAACCCTAATACAATAAACATTAGTGTATCATTAGCTTTACACCATGCTGGCTATTTAACACCCTAGTTTCTGTTCATAAAAAAGTAAAAAGCCAATTCGAAAAAGAAATCGGGGCTACCGTTCAAATTTTGAATTAAGAACGCGGAATTTTCTTTTGTGCCAAACTAGGTTTTTTCAATAGTTGCCAGCGAGCAACATTTGAAGTCTCATTTTCAAAGAGGAACACACTATTCAAACATTAATTGATTGATCGATACTTTTATTTGCCCGATATCGATTCACTCGTCCGTCGAATGAGAGTTTTTTTTACAATCTACTTAGAAAAATTGATACACCCATAAGATAAGTACGGTATGAGGTCTAATTACAGTTTTATCTATCGGGTCATCGGAGTTGCAGTACAATAAAACCTTTGATAAGTTAATAATAATAATAAATGGTTGTTACATCAGCTGATGGATGTTCTCGAAATGAATGTAAGACACATCGTGCGGACAAACTGCATGTTATAATGTTTTATCGATGGTGCCGTCTGATCTCGGATATTAATCTGAGTGACGTATTCTAATGAGGTTTTCTTATTTTTTATCCACTCAATGGTGCTAACTAAATTCTTGCTAACTATTAGCTCCACAAACGTTTTACCGCGATCTGTCAAAATTCCTCAATATATATTGAACCATTGAACCAAATGTGATTTAAATTAAGGTAGGATAGGGCACACTAGCGACGCTAATCGATTTTAATTTTTAGCTACTAAACCGGATCTATTTTAAACAATTTCGGGGTTACAACCTCTCGGCAAACACTTATACTATTTATTAAGTAACCATGCACAAATTTAATGTTGGGTCCAATGCGTACGCGAAAAATTGAGTCACGCCAAAAGCGGCCACTTTTGACATGAATCAATTTTTCGCGTACAAAAACGGACCCAACATTTGTGCATGGTTACTTAATAAATAGTATAAGTGTTTGCCGAGAGATTGTAAGCCCCAAATTGTTTAAAATAGATCCGGTTTAGTAGCTAAAAATTAAAATCGATTGGCGTCGCTACGTCACCTTAAGTTGAAAGTATAGTAAGTAATTTGAAAGATTTTGTATATCTAATCGTGTCGCTGTTTAAATAATGCAATAAATGTACAGATATTCTATAATAACAGGGTTCTATTCCCGGTCAGTGGGCTGCTCATATTAGCCGCAGAACTGACAGCCGTTGGAGTCGTTAAGTCCTTGAGTGGAGACCGCGACTCGGTAAGCGTAGTGTAGGACGCCCTGCGACAAGATGGGATGATGACATTCGAAGGCTGGCTGGTGTGGGCTGGATGAGAGTGGCCGAAAATCGGGAGCAGTGGCGTGCATTAGGGGAGACCTATGTCCAGCAGTGGACGAGTGCGGGTTGCTGATGATGCTGGTGATGATGATTCCCGGGTCGAGAAAAAATTGTTTCGAATTTTTCGAACATAGCTCGGGTTTGTGATCACCAATCCGCGTTAGACTAGCTTGGTTATAAAGCCTAATCCCATCATAGTATCGATAACTCGATTTCTATGATAGAGGCCTTTGCCCTGCAGTGGGACAGTTTATAGGCTGATACTAGGTACCTAGACTAATGTAAAAATTCATATGTAGGCATTGTAGGTTTTATTACCTATCTTGTCGTAAGTACATATAACAGCTTAGGCTTGTGTACTAAGTCAGAGATTGGCAGATATTTTAAATAGTCAACTCCAAAAATATGTATACACTTTAGGACCTTGTCACAATACTTACCTATAAGAAAGTAGTGGTTTACTTTCATATATTATATATTGTGACAACGTCCTAAAGTGTATACATATTTTTGGAGTTGACTGTACAAAATTTCAGCTTGAAACCTTATGTATTATTTTTATTATGAGCCCTCAAAGGCAAAGATAGGCAAGTCAATTTTAAGTCTTAAATTTACGAAACATTTATATAGCAATCGATTTGCATTTAAAATTTTATCAAAATGTATTTTACCCCCTTTTTACATTATTGCGGCTACCTTCATCATTATTAAAATGTTTATTATCAGTTCTTCATACAAAAGAAATAATTTCATTACGCATATTTTTTTTAAATCATTTTAGCTATAGGTTCGCGCTCGTGCAAACTCTGGAATGACCTTCCAGCCGCGGTGTTCCCTGATCGCAATGACATGTCCTTTTTTAAACGAGGTTTGAAAAGAGTTCTTCTCTCACGGTAGGCAGCGGCATGACTGTGCTCCGGCATTGTTGATGTCTATGAGCGGCGGTTACCGTTTACCATCAGATGGGCCGCAAGCTCGTTTTCCTACTATAAGCAATAAAAAAAAAAAAAGGTAGATATGTGTTTTTTGATACATGTAGATTCTATCATCTTTCTTCCGCTATGCTTATGTAACTCCGCTCTGCTTGTGAACACAACACGCATACCTTCATTCTGCACCGGCTTTTGCTCATGGTTTGTAATCATCAATAAAGGGTGTTCACTAGAGGCGGAGTGAGCAGGAACAATTTCTAAGACCTGTCATGCTCCACAGGGTGCGTCGTTTAATTTTGAACTGTGCATGAAGACCTACACATCGGCCGGACTGGAGACCTGATAACCGTCTGCCGGCCATTTCTGCTCCTTCTCACCGCTGACCAAGTGCGACCCTCCCGTCGGACCGACCAGCCAGGGCAGTACCGGACCCCAGCGAATTCAGACCAGGCCTTTTACCCCCACGACCCTTTTGCTTACGGAATTTTAATATTTTAAATAAATCAATTTTCGTTGTCTTAGTGTGTTGACTCATTTTCCTCCAAAGTAGGTAGGTAGATAGCGACGCCTAACGTCACAATCTTATCCAATTTATAGCAACTTTTGTTAAGAAACCATTTTCATAAACGCACTATTTCAAATAGCTATCGAATAAAGCTATCTCTCGATGCGCACAAACTAGTGAGGGCTGACGTCACGCCTCGCGTCGCTGTTTGTATGGAGCGTTTTGGACAAGTCTATTTTATGTGATATTCAAATTGTCCTATGTCGAAGAGTTTCCAAGCTAACTAATCAATTCTTTCATCGATGTTTTCACTTTTGAGGGGTTCTTATATTACTAACAAGATAGAAAAATAGGACACAAGCCTAATAGAGTTATTTTATAAAACAAATAGCGATTATGAATATTAACACGATATGGAAAAAAAATTGAGTTCGAATTACAAAATAAACAAAAGTAATACATATCGGACTTATATTAAAATAATTAAAATGTTATGTATGTAACCCATGCAAGAATCGTGATCTGCCAATCTACTAATGAATGTATTTTAAACAGGCGTTGATTGATAATAACAACTATTAAATTGGTAATGACTTATTTATATAACTACTTTATTTATTAAAAGTAGTTTTAGCTTCCGTTCTAGATTCACCCGTTTTAGTCGTTGCCAATTTGGTCAGTCTCTAGAAAGTTATTAGAAATAATGTGAGGTCTATAATTCGTTTTATCCTTAAATATAATTTCTAAAATTAGAAGTATGTAGGTAAATTTGAATACAAATATTGATACGGTAATTCATATTAAGTCAATAATTGATTAGTTATACTCCGATCACGATTATTTGGCGCGTGGTAAAAGTCGCTGTTTCCTTTGCTTTTGACATTTTCCCATAGAAAAACTATTGCACAGCGTCCCCATGTCAATGTAACTGAAGTGCCTTTTGATCTTAGTCGGTCTTTACTTATATAGGATGGCACATTTACAGCTGTTCAAATCTTTTTTTTGATGCTTGAATACGAGGTGCTTCTGAAATACCCACATTTTTTGTAGTTATCGAGAAAACAAATTTCGTCTGGCAGTAAATTTTCATACTACATGTTTTTTTTACATAATTTCTACAAAATGTTCATCATACTAAAAAAATATGAGCTTTGAACTGACAGATGCAAATGTCACGTTACTATACATTTTGACATTTTGCGTCTGTCAAAAGTAGCGAAAATGGAGATGACACATTGACAGCTGTCAGTTTAGTCCACTCAATTAAAAATCAGAGTTTACACTTATAAACTAATTTCACTTACTTTTTAATAACGGAAGATCCGTCATGAACCCTGTAGTATCATCCATAGCTGCATTCTAAAATAAAAAGAAATAATTTAATACAATAATTATAATCTACTTGTACTACCTGTGCGGATAAAGAATGGGATCAGAAATGGCGGCGCATCTATTCACTTCTCGCTCGCACACTATTTGTGTCTATACTAGCACCCCACGAGTGCGAGTATAGACGCAAATAGTGTGCGAGCTAGAAGTGAATAGATTCGCCGCCATTTCTGATTCCATTCTTTATCCGCACAGGTTGTATGTAACTGGTCTATATACTTGTACATAGGAAGGTGTAATATGAGATCTATAATACGTCAGGCGTAAGTTGCTATAAATACTACATAAGTAGGTCCCACTTGTTTCCCATAAAAAAGTTCTTAACAGAAATATGTCAATATTAGTTGACCCTATTATACCTATTTCCTTACAAATCGACTTGTGTGTTCCCTTCAGCAGAATTAACCGTGTCCAAGATACGAATAAAGAATTCTTGTGTACGTATTGAAACTGACTATTCAAACTTCCACCTTATGAAGCTAACATGCACGAAACATCCGAACGCCGCGGGTTCTTAATTTGCTTGGCTATTATTAAATTCCTATTGGGTCGGACATTTTTGTCCGGACATGTTGAAGGGATATTAAGATGTAATTGGCATATTTCTATAATGTATTTTTAGATATTCAAGTTTTTTTTTATTTTAAAGACAAGGCTGGGAATTTTTCCTATCTAAGTATTATCAAGGCTTTTGCCCTTGGTATTTGTAGGAATTTTAATAACGGCAAGAGTTTATGATTCTGTTTATTTAGATATATTTACATCGCTTTAACCATCCATTCTCTTCTACCACATTCTTCTACCGTCTTCTACCATCCATTCTAAACAAGATTTTCTTTTACGGCTTTTGGAAATTCGTCGATAAAACTAAATCACGAGAACGACTTTGCATGAAAATTTGAAAGTTGATTTTTTTAAACGATTATTTGAAATTCCAAAAGTCTTACAACAATAATTGGTTCAGAATGGTTGGTAGAATACGTGATTAAAGGGTTGTACATAAATGTTTACCGATACACCCTGCATGTAATGGATAATAGGTGTTTATATAAGATTTATGGATAAAAAAAAATTGCCAGTGAAAACCTATTCATTCAGAAATAAGAACTCCTTAATCTTTATTCAGAAATACATGTGACTCCACTGGTGTGGCGGGTGTCTATGGGCGGCAATCGCTTACCATCAGGCGATCCGTCTGCTCGTCTGCCACCTATAAAAAAAAAAGATTTATTCAGAAAAACACCATTACAAGAAAAAATATAGGACTGTTCTGACATAAGGTCGCCCTGTGTTGTGAGAGACAGGCTCTTTATGGTAAAACGGTGGCACACAATACACGTGTTTTTGATCCTTACCTAAACTAAATTTAATTAAATTGGACAATAGGTAATCTGCGAGCGCGCGCGCGCGCGTTTGTGTGCATATGGTGTATGCGTGTGTGGTGCATGTGTGTGTGTATGCGTGTGCATGTGTGTGGTGGCTGTGTGTTTGTGTGTGAGTGTTGTATACCTCGTAGCGTGGTGAATGAATAGAACAAAAAATATATTTTTCACTACTTTTTTTTACTACAGACGGCAGTTGCCACATTGTCATTATCAGACTTACCAAATCCTGGATCCTGAACCACGGTTCAACCACCAATGGTGACGTAACTAGGTAGCCTCGTGACGTCACAAGGCTACCTAGTTACGTCAGTCGCGTGTATAGTGTTGTGCTCACCGGAGCCTCCTCGGCGGAGTGCAGGGCGTGGTGCAGCGCCAGCTCATGCTGCTCTCTAGCGCCGTAGTCCGCGCGCCTCTCACCGCCGCCGTAGCTGAACCCGCCGTGCGATAACTGGACAGACATCAAATTTTTTTTATACTTAATTTTTTATTATTTTCCAACATCGCATACATTGATTGATCAAACAATTGACAAGATGCTAACCACCTACTATTGTACACCTTTATTAGTATTGGATTAAGTACTCTGTGACCTATGAGGGGAACCTAAGTAGTCATGCTCACTCAAATGTTTCTGAGGTGGTGGCGTTATGTGGCGGGTCATTACATTCCCTCTAATATGGTTGAGTGAAATGATGGCTGACTTGTGAACAGGTGCCACCTTTCGGGACTGGTCCGCTTCGGTTTACCTCATATTTAGCTTTTAATTTGCTTCATTCTATTTTGTGTTGCACTAGACTGTATGATTTGGTATGAGGATAATAAACCATTGTAAAAAAGTTGGCGATTAAAAAGAGTAACTGGCGAGTTTCTTGCCGGATCTTCTCGACCAGAAACAACTTTCCGAGCCGGTGGTAGAATCGCATTATGTTTATTTACTTTTTTTAGTATATTTTATGTATCAACATATACCTATATGTATTAACATGTAAATTATTACATAAGTACTTATAAATAGTCTTAAATCATTCAAATATATGACGATTTGTAAGTGCTGTGTACAAGCCTATGCAAATAAAGAATTATTTGATTGATTGATTGATTGATCTGACTTCGAGATAGGTAGCTCAAGCACCTGTGTTACGGATATCAGAATCAACAGCGGGATTACAAATATATACATTTAATACTTTTCTTTTATATATACATACTTATAATACATAGAAAACAACCAGACCAATACAAATAGACATGTTCATGCACACAAATGTTTGTACTATGCGGGGATCGAACCCGCAACCCTTGGACCAAAGGCAGCGTTCACTACCACTGTTCCAAACGGGTCGTCAAGACATCGTCAGACATACAACGTTATATAAGAATTATTGACAATACATCTAGGTATAACATCCTCCAGCCTATTACGTCTACGGCGGCCAATCTCAACGATCATCCACATACGCATGATATATTATAGTGTTCAAGCACACACTTGAGCATCTTTATTTTTAACCCCCGACGCAAAGACGACGGGGTGTTATAAGTTTGACGTGTCTGTGTGTCTGTCTATGGCATCGTAGCTCCCGAACAAATGAACCGATTTTGTTTTTTTTGTTTGAAAGATGAATAAGGAGGGAGTGTTCTTAGCTATGTTGGATAAAAATCCATCCAAGATGGCCGCCGTCAAAAAGATTTGGATTTTATGTTTTAACACAACTCCCACAATATGGGTATCATATAAAAGGGCTTGAGTAGCAGAATATATTTATTGTAAAAAAATTCAAATCCAAGATGGCCGCAGTCAGAAAATGACGAATAACCTATTTGTTGTTCCAAATTCTACAATATATGTATCAAATGAAAGAGCTTTAGTTGTGTCGGGGGTTTTTTAAATTTTCAATTTTTTATCGTAACCCAACTGAAAATGCTAAACCTCATTCGCCAACATTCTTCATTGATTTTCACAGTATTCTAAGAAAGTTACTCGTCCCTATTTGTAAATCTTGGAATGCTATGAAAATCAATGCAGAATCACAGAGGGGAGTATTTTCCCCTCAGACGAGC
This sequence comes from Marasmia exigua, assembly GCA_019059595.1. NCBI lineage: Eukaryota > Metazoa > Arthropoda > Insecta > Lepidoptera > Crambidae > Marasmia > Marasmia exigua. Next base: position 10,757,912 of record CM032486.1, read on the forward strand.
CGGGAATAGTTCGCGGGCCCTATTCGATAGCCGTATGTTATGAACGAGGGTTAAACTTTATGGTATTTAAAATTTTTTTTTTAAATAGTTAATAAATGTTAGAAACAGGATATCCTCTAAAGGATATTATTTCAACAGAACGCCACTACATACCAAGACTGGTCAGGGAAGCGATTGAAATTACCAAGTACAAATTTTCAATCTTGAGGATGTGTTTAAATCGTCAAATGACTGGATTCGAAAATGTAATAACCGTTAAACAGAACAAATTGCCATTACGCGGCCAAATACTGTCAGTGTTGTGTGTCGAGAACAGGTGCGAGAAAATAGTGAGTTAGTGAACAGTGGTACCGCAGGTGCGCGTAGTAAAAGACCGATTTGTCTGCCAGTAACAACTTACCCGCAAAAACTTCAGTTACTCCGTGACAATATCGCTTGCAACAGTGCCGAAATATTGGGAACTCAAAGGTAACATGGTATAAATCCCACAAATAATTATTCTAATGAGGAATCATCATCTATTTTTATTAGAATACCTATATCATACAATAATCGATTTTAAGCGTAGAATTTTGAAGGTCTGTTTTTCCTAATCTAGACATCTTTAAGATGACGGGTAGGGCACACTATCGACGCCAATCGATTTTAATTTTTTGCTACTAAACCGGATCTATTTTAAACCAATTCGGGGTTACAACCTCTCGGCAACCACTTATACTATTTATTAAATAACGCGTACGGGAAAATATGATTCACACAAAAAGTGGCCGCTTTCGGCGTGAATGAATTTTTCCCGTACGCGCTAAACGGTCGGAATGGCCCCCTCCGGCCACACTGACAACTAAGATTCACAATCAGTTGTCGAAAAAGGAGTAACATTCTTGCTAGGTACTCAACCAGTTGCCAAAGACGATAGATTTTTCTTTTTTCGCAAGTAGTTGCTAACCCTCCCCTAGATTTCGTTTATGAGAGTGTATAAGCTTTAATTCTAAAGAAATAAATAAAAATCCGAAGCAATTCAAAAATCGAACGCCACATTTCCTCATCCCGTCTAATGTCATCGGTTCATAATATTTTCGGCCAACAATGCCATAGACGAAGGACGGGGCCACTCTACTAGATTAGCCCAGCTAATGTTCCGGTCTGAGCCGCCATAATGGATCCGAGAACTTGATATCACAAATCGATACAATTGCTCGATTCAATGGCAATTTATGAAAGGGCAAAGATGTTTATAGACGGTTGCTTTTTGTGGGTTTTTAAAGATTGTTGGATATTTAGGGAACAGTGAAATCCCAGTATGAAGAATTCCAGTAACTCGAACTAAAAAGTCAGGTGTACGAAATTATAAATACTATTTTCGACGGAGAGTTTTTGGGTTTTACAGAATGTTCCACAGAACACCGACCCGCAGTGCAGTGAGCTGACTTGACCTAGCGGGGGTCGGGCTCTAAGGTTGCTTCGCAGCTACCCAAGCAGTCGCTTCAGAGCCCGGGGTACACTTGGACCATGATCCGGGATGCGAACGTAACCGTTACCAGACCAACTGAGTCATGGTTACACGTTCCAGAAACTATAAGAAACGTGCAGGTTTCCTCACAGACCCACTAAAACCCGTCATTGCCCAAAATGGGAAGGAGTCATGAAGACTGGTGCACAGCCAATCACAACCCACCCTGACTGATGGGATTGTTTAATACTCAGTAAGTAAACTCTCATGTGGTGCGCATGAATGGCGAGGTGTGTCCTCACGAGGTGCGCGTGTATGGTGCGTGGTGTACTCACGTGGTGCGCGTGTATGGTGCGTGGTGTATTCACGTGACGTGCGTGTGGGTGCGTGGTGTCCTCACGTGGTGCGCGTGTATGGTGCGTGGTGTCTTCATGTGGTGCGCGTGTATAGTGCGTGGTGTATTCACGAGACGTGCATGTATGGTGCGGGGTGTACACACGTGGCGCGCGTGTATCGTGCGTGGTGTACTCACGTGATGCGCGTGTATGATGCGAGGTGTACTCACGTGGCGCGCGTGTATCGTGTGTGGTGTACTCACAAGATGCTCGTGTATAGTGCGTGGTGTACTCACGTGGTGCACGTGTATGTCACGTGTGGCGCATGTGTGGCGCCTGGTGTACTCCCGTGGTGTGCGTGTATGGTGCGTGGTGTACTCACGTGGTGCGCGTGAATGGTGCGTGGTGTCCTCATGTGGTGCGCGTGTATAGTGTGTGGTTTATTCACGAGACGTCATGTATGGTGCGGGGTTTACACACGTGGCGCGCGTGTATCATGCGTGGTGTACTCACGTGATGCGCGTGTATGATGCGAGGTGTAAGTACTCACGTGGCGCGCGTGTATCGTGCGTGGTGTTACTCACGAGATGCTCGTGTATAGTGCGTGGTGTACTCACATGGTGCGCGTGTATGTCACGTGTGGTGCATGTAGGTATGACGCCTGGTGTACGCCCGTGGTGTGCGTGTATGGTGCGTGGTGTACTCACGTGGTGCGCGTGTTTGGTGCGTGGTGTACTCACGTGGTGCGCGTGTATGGTGCGTGGTGTACTCACGTGGTGCGCGTGTTTGGTGCGTGGTGTACTCACGAGGTGCGCGTGTAAGGTGCGTGGTGTACTCACGTGATGCGCGTGTATGGTGCGTGGTGTACTAACGTGGTGCGTGTGTATGGTTCGTGGTGTACTCACGTGGTGCGCGTGTTTGGTGCGTGATGTACTCACGTGGTGTGCGTGTACGGTACGTGGTGTACTCACGTGGTGCGCGTGTATGGGGTCGTGGTGGTCGCGGTGGTGGCGCAGGTGCGCGTGCGGCTCGTGGTGCGCGTGGTGGCGCGGGAGCAGCTGCTGTGGTGCGTAGTGCTGAGCGTACTCCGCCCCGCCGCCCCCGCCTCCGCCGTACTCCATGCCATGGCTCTGTGGATAGATACACACCTTTAAACGCAATTGACTAAAGAACACGAAGTATTGAAGAATTACTGAGTGCCAAAGGAAAGGGGGAATGTCAATATGCCATTGTAACGTGAGCTCTCCTTTTCCTCAAGCTAAGGTAAGGCAATGCCAATACTGTAATAAGAAGAAGCTATGGCACCAATACTCAGCATTAGCAGGATCGAATCCAGCGGAGTTTACCTAGTCAAAATTTGATCCAGGAAATGATTATTGGTCCTGTTCCCCTGGGTACAGCACGTTAAGCCATTGTTCCTGCGTCCGATCCCTCTCCAGCCGTGTGACCATCGAAAATTGAGGGTGAGAGATTAAAATGTGCACTTATGTTTGCGCGCACACATATCCTGCGTACGTGGCTGATTGACTACTGCCGCCGTAGCCGAATATCTGTCGGAGGGTATTATTTTATTACCTGTTGATGATGATGCGGGTTTCATGTAACTCTACTATTGTCTACTCTTGTCTGTTTATAAGCTCTGCTATCCTCACCAGCTTATCGTGTATTTCCGGTTGCGTCCAAAGCTGTCGATCTGGGACCCGGGGTACGCTTGGACCTTGTTTAATAGCTCTGCTAATATTAAGGACAGAGGTCGCCGTATCCTACCTGTTGCTGATGATGCGGGCTGGCAGGATGCGGCGCAGGAGCGAAGGGTGGCGGGAAGTACGGCGGCTGGAAGTCGGCAAGCGAGGGCTGCGCCCCCCCGCGGAAGCCGCCGCCGCCCAGCCCCAGCCCGCCTCCGCCGAGACGCTCCTGAGACAAACAAACATCATAAGTATCAGTCTACTCACAGCTGGACTAGTCCACCGGTTCAAAGTTGCTCAAAGAGCTATGGAAAGGGCTATGCTCGGAGTAACTCTGAAGGACCGCATCAAAAATGATGTAATCCGACAGAGAACCAGAGTCACCAACATAGCCCACCGAATTAGCAAACTGAAGTGGCAGTGAGCTGGTCACATTAGCCGCAGAGCTGACAGCCGTTGGAGCCGTAAAGTCCTTGAGTGGAGACCGTGACTCGTTAAGCGTAATGTTGGACGCCCTGTGACAAGATGGGATGATAACATTCGAAGGCTGGCTGGTGTGGGCTGAATGAGAGTGGCCGAAAATCGGGTGCAGTTGCGTGCATTAGGGGAGACCTATGTCCAACAGTGGAGGAGTGTGGGTTGCTGATGATGATCAGCCTATACACTGTCCTACTGCAGCTGAACTGAAACGACCCGGGTTGCTTGGCGCTAGAGGGCGCCACCTGTGATGTGGCGTCTGCGGCCCCAGAAGGGGGAGAAACGCACACGCACTCCCATGGCCATGGGAGGTGGTAGGTTGTCCAACTGCAGGACAAAGGCCTTCATCATAGAAATCAAGTCATCGCTACCATGATGGGATTAGGCTTAAGGTAACGGGTAGGGCAATCGATTTTAATTGTTAGCTACTAAACTGGTTCTATTTTAAACAATTTCGGGCTTACAACCTCTCGGCCAACACTTATACTATTTATTAAATAACCTTGATTCACGCTAAAAGTGGCCGCTTTTGGCGGTAATCAATTTTTGCGTACAAAAACGGACTCCTCATTTGTGTATGGTTTAATAAATAGTATAAGTGTTTGCCGTGAGGTTGTGACCTCAAAATTGTTTAAAATAGATCCGGTTTTGTAGCTAACAATAAAAAACGAATGGTGTCGCTAGTCAGGCCTACCCGTCGCCTTAATCACCACGCTTGTCAAATGTGGTGACTCAAGCTATGTTCGATAAATTCGAATCATACTTTTCGCTCGACCAGGAAATCGAACCTTGAACCCCGAGATCACGGCCTGGTACTTAAACCACTAGACCAACATGGCGTCATAAACATCATACATTAGAATAAACAAATTAATTAATACTATATCACATAGATTCTCCTCGTTCAAACTAAAGTTACCCTTGTAATATGGAAACCAGGAACAACGAAGGCAACACAAACACCCAGACTCAACAAAAATATCTGTTTCATCAACATTAAGGTGCTGTGAGAAAAACGAGACCAATTCTCTTTCCAAAGCCAAAACCCAAATTCCAAGCCCAATTCGGGACATTTGTTATCATACGACATATATATCACTAAAACATAGTTTTTTTGTATGATTTTCGGGTGATATCCGCCATGTTTTCAAAATATCACGAGCACGAGAAATGGACTCCAGGTGTTTGGGCTGTCGAGGTGGATTCGAAAAAGGGTCCACTATTGGCAGTTTTTAGAGTATCGTGGAATACGCATGGGGGTATTTCAGGTGCCCTAAGGGTACTTACTCTATATTAATATATTTTAAAGAAGACTAACAGCTAAATGAGTTTTAGATACACTAAAAAGAAAACAATCCCAATAACAAATCGAGTATCTATGGACTTCCATCTGATTCTTGGGACATTCTATAAGTAAATTATTTAAATATTATATTTCCCTTATTTATTATTTCGAATATTAATATTTTTCCCCTTTGTCTCATTGAGTTTGTCTCCTGCTGGTTGTGCGAACTTTTGTCCATTTTTATCATGTTTTATCTTAACAAGACATACGGCCAGTTTCTGAACTGATAATTTGAAGTTAAGCACGACTTGAGCACGAAATTTGACAGTTGAGTCATACTTCAACTGTCAAACGTTGTGCTCAAATTGTGCTTAACTTCAAATTCGGAATTCAGAAACCGGCCCATAGCAAACAAATTGCAGCAGAGTAGCCTACGCTCGTAGGGTCATCCTACAGGAACTGAATAGCCAGTAGCATGGCTCCTGGTGGCGAAAAACCAAGTATACGAAACGCCAGGGACTGGTGTATTTCCTGAATTTTATAATTGTAAAAAAAAAACAAATTTCGTAGCAAAAAGGTTATTTAGGATGATGAGTGAATTTATCAGGATTTTAAAAATGTGTAACTGGCTAGTTAGTTTTTCTGATTGAAAAATACAATCCAAAATGAACTGCGATCATATAATTCTCGATCGAAGAAAATGAATGACACAATAAATACTTGTATTATTTTTAAATTTATGGCTCTTGCAGGCCATTCAACCGTTTTACAAGTTTTATCAGTGGCCAACAATTAGGCTGGTAGTATGCTCATATGTCATCGCAACGAGTTCCACATCCGGCAGCCTGTGCATAAATTAAAAAAGTAAAACTAGATCGAGCGTAATCGATTAGGTGGCTCGCAACTCTATATCTCGACTCTGTAATCGAATTTCTTTTGAATGAAATTTGGAACAGGAAACAGCAATTACTTATTATTTAAGTATCAATAGGATGTACTAGCGCGTGGCAAGATTCGAATCTTTTGTGTCTATAGGTAATAATAATAATTGCCCTCTAAAGTCCATCCTTACGTGCTTGACCATCTAAGCCACGTAGGGGGCGGACACCTGCAAACAAAATTCCTGGGCGGCTGACCAACAAAGTAATGGCAAAACCCATGATGATGGAGTTAAGAAGTAGTAAAAATTCTCGTAAATTGCCGCTTCCCGGGGGCGAACACCGGGGCGCGCCTGGAGCCGATGCTGGGCGCCACAGCATACGAGACATCGGTGGCGAGGGTTTAGGTGAGCGGCCTTCTGTCGGGGGAAATGCTTTTAGCTGGAATCCTGAACAATGTGAGCTCACCCATTTATCTAGAAGACCGGATAGAGCAACAACATCTCGACTACTAACCCAGTCTCAGACTGATGGTACTGCAAGAAACCAACCGGCTTCTAATCAAGTAGACAGGACCCAGGAGTCTTTGATTCCACCAGCTGCGGATGATTCGCAGGCAGCTACTGGCACAGGCACTGAAACCTGCGACCACTATAGCTGGCAAACCACGTGTACGCATGCGATAGGATGAAGTTGTAAACACTTTCATAATGCGTACATACTATCAAGTTACCAAATTAGAGACAGATGTTGCCCAATACCGACAGCTTTAATACGAAAAATTTACAGAACAATACCTTGATTCTAATGTATCTGAACAAAGACTATCCGACCAAAGAAGAACTATGGGACCGTTTTTGTACCCGAAAAATTGCGTGAATCAATTTTTCGCGTACAAAAACGGTCCCAACATTTGCGCATGGTTATTTAATAAATAGTATAAGTATAAATTTAAATTATATCCAGTTTAGTAGTTATAATAAGCTTAAATCGATTGGCGTCTTTAGTGTGCCCTACCCGTCACCTTAATCTAAATGTGAGTATGATTATTGTTCCCGAAAATTATAGCCTAATAAACTTACGAAAGTTTCCGCTAATTAACAAATAACATCCATCAGAGATAATTTAAGCCATCAAACCCAGAGTGATGTTACTGACAATGGATTGAACGTCACGGATTGAGAATAATGCGTTGTAACGTACAACATATTAGTTACAACTTGTAACATGTCTCATTACATATGATTGTAATCAAGTTAATTAGGCATAATTTGATGATATTTTGTATAAATATATTTCACAGCATCACATACATTGCTCTGATTCTGTCATAGGTAGCTCAAGCACCTGTGATACGGATATTAGAATCAAAAGCGGGATTACAAATATATACATAAGATCCTTTTTTTTTGTAAATACATACTTGTACGTAAGGATTGCACCACCCTCCCCTCTTCTATCTAATGTCCTTTACCTGAAGGTTGTCTGGTAGAGATCGCTCCCAGCGATAAGACCGCCTAAATTGTACATTGTATCTCTGTATACCTAGCTTTTAAGTTTTGTATGTTGTGCAATAAAGAGTATCTATCTATCTATCATACTTATAATACATACATAAAACACCCAGACCAATACAAACAGACATGTTCGTTCATGCACACAAATGTTTGTACGGTGCGGGGATCGAACCCGCAACCCTTGCACTAGAGGCAGAGTTCACTACCACTGTTCCAAACGGATCAAACATTGGGTCGGGTATGTAATTTTGGCCACTACGACGCTAAGCTACAACCGGTTTTCTGTGAGGCTCTGGTATCACTCCGGGCGAGCCGCCCATTCATGCCAAAGCGTCCCACGATCAGAACTACGCTATAGTCCTAAGGTTTCAATGCGATAGGCTTAGCGTGTGATTCCCGGTTGCGCCCAAAGTTGTCGCTTTGGAGCCCAGGGTACGCTTAGACCATTCAGTATTTGGGGAGTCTGATAATTACAATGCCAGCGGTAATCTACCTAAATATAATTATAGATAAATAGCCGTGGCTCTGCCAGTGTTACCAACACGATACCACGAATTAATGCTGGGTGCCAACTTGGCACTGCCAAGTGATAAGTGCAAGTGTTAGGTACTTTCACAGAGCTAAAAAAGTCAACGGAAGAGATCATGTAGATAAAAGCTCTAGTCGACCAGAAATAATTAAGGTTTTGATGTGTAACCTCATTTTTGTTCATTTCTAACTTTCAAACGCACTTCGTAGGTTTAAATTATAAGTGATTATAGGCATTTGTTTTGATATCATATCTGTTTCCATTTTATTATTCACCCCATCACGGTTTTTTGAAACAACATTCTTTAACATCGAAATTAAGGGTAGTTTTTAACGGGTCACAAAACTATAAATAGTCCACGATGCTAAAATAGTGCTAAATAAAAGATGGTAGGTGCTAAATGTATTTGGGCGTTAGCCTAGGCATATAAAAATAGTGCTAGCTTGGCAACACTGGTCAGAGATATTCTATACTTAATTATAATCAGAGACAGATAACCGTGGTTTCGGTAATGATTCGTGGTACGTGCGCGCGCGCACGCGATATGTGAATTAGACGTACGTAAGTCAACGCGTAGATTGGGCCCTTGCCTAATGCGCTAGTTATTTGCTCGGCTTATTAAATTAGAATTTTATAACAGTTATTAATATTAATTGGAATGGCGACTTGATTCGTCCGGTGATTTGTTACGTTATAGAGTCTGCATAAGGCACATTTCGAACGCTCGGAGACCAATTTTTTTTCTGTTATAGTTGGCAGACGAGCAGACGGATCACCTGATGGTAAGCGATTGCCGCCACCCATTGATACCCCACGCCCGTTTTCTGTGAGGCCGTTCTGTGGTCGGCGTAAAAATGCATGCTCTAGATAGAGCACTCTTTAGAAAAAGGAACATTTTTGCAATAATTCGATTCAATTTATTTCAAGTAAAATTGACAGATAATTCTGATATTTCAACTATGGCGACCAAATTCAACGATCAGCCAAGACGCATCTATTAAATAAAAACAGTTACAATATTTATTGGAACTTTTTATTTCATATTTAGGCATCATCTCTTTCGTCATCCTTTTCGGATGCACCGCTAGATTCTATATTCTAACTATTAACGATTTTAAAAGAACTCTGATAATAATTTAGCAATTTACAAAAATGCGACAGAATACAAACCTTTCGATATACATTGTACAAATGTAACACTTCATTATAATACTATTTACATAAAATTAGTAGATACCCGCGATTCATTACTCTGGTTTTATCATCTATGCTACAAAGTTTTGGCGGGAAGTCTTTGACGTAATTTATTTTTAATATAGCCATAGACAGTACATTTTTTAAGTGTATGTTTTGGCAGGTTAACCACTACAATTTGTATTTAACGACCGGTAAAATATGCTTCACTTCTTTCTTTTAATTAACGTGTCTCTTTAATCACTCGACATTGGCAGAATTATAGATGTGTTGCAAGACACAGTAGCAGCCATTATAAAAAAAATGTGCTTGTCAATACAGAAAGTACCGTATTAATTTGTGGCTAGTTTATGTGTTAGTATTATGGAGATTATGTGATTTCATGCAATCTAGGGATACTGATTACACAAATAAGCAGCAAGGAACCAATCAAAATATGTTAGTTCGTGCCACCACTCGTAGTTAGAGTCCACTCCACCAAAAAAGTCCCGTGAAATGTACGCTTGAGTCGCCGTCAACATCCTAATTTGAACTTTATAGTATTACACTATAGACACAGAATTTACAATATTAGTTCAAAGGCTTAACGTGCTTTTCAAGGCGCCAACTTTTAGATAGACTCCGGACTGACATTGAAGATGTCAAGTAAGTACTTACAATTTATTTTATTACTCGGGAAAAACCAACCTGGGTAGGTGTGCTCCTTTATACCGGCGCATGCGCTCATTTAATGACATAAAGGATCATAACATAGATATTTTTCATGATTCCATCCATACATATAAGCGGAAGTGTAATGATAAGCTGAAGGCTTGTGAGTTGTAGATAAAAATTAATACTTAGTAGATAATTTACCTAATATAACTATATTTTAGTCGTAATTAAGTTCAATAATGCTGTATTTACCTATAATAGGCATATCTTTTAGTTAAGGCATCCTTGTACTGGTATTGTATGTGCAGACTGATATGTTGTTGGTAAATCTTTATCAATAAATAAATAAAATGATTGTTTTCATCAGTAAAATACACTCGATAATTGAGTGCCTGCCATACTCACAATCGTTGATTAACTTAGTTGGCTACTTAAGGTGACGGGTAGGGCACACTAGCGACGCCAATCGATTTTAATTTTTAGCTAATAAACCGGATCTATTTTAAACAATTTCGGGGTTACAATCTCTCTGAAAAACTATCTACACGTTTCTCTACATTGTCCATTAAAGCACAGTTAATTATAGAATGGTAGCATTAATAGTTACTTTATAAATTAAAAAAAAATTGTATGGAAGATAAAACTTCTAAGAAAATCACCACACAAAACGGCAATTTCATAGGTAGAGACCTGATATCAAATATGTAGGTATCTATAGCAACATCAATACTGATTTACTGTTACAGCGGCGCACGCGCACCACAATGCCCGCAAATTGGCCGGCCCAGCTCATTTACATACTGTATTGGATCAGAGATTGATCGCATACAGAGTTACAAACATTTATTATAACTACCTAATATCATCAGATGGGAGTGGGAGAGCCACGCTTCCGCATGAATGGGTCTGCTCGACCGGAGTGATACCACGGCCACATAGAATACCGGCGTGAAGCAGCACTGGGATGTGTTTCGCTGCGTGAGTGAGATCACCAAAGAGCCAATTCGGGGAAAGGGGGTTCAAGGTTGGCAGCGCATTTGTGACTCCACTGGTGTCTCGGTGTCTATGAGCGGCGGCAATCGCTTACCATGAGGCGATCCGTCTGCTCATCATCAGCCCATTTAAGTCCCCACTGCTGGGGCACGGGCCTCCCTCAGTCACATGAGGGGTAATTGCCATACTCACCACGCTTGGCAGACGGGTTGGCGAGGGTTTTGATATAAATGCAGAGTTTTCCTTCTCTGGGTGCTGATGATCATGCCAGCAGCTTTACCTTAGTCGCCTTTTACGACACCTCGGTAAGAGTGAGGGTGGCCTATTCTACTCTGCCGGGGACCACACGGCATCCGTCTGGTCTGCCACTTATTATTATTAAAAAACCGAAAAAATATTTATGAATTTGTTTATCCGAATGGACCAATCATTGTGAATTTTCCTGCTTATCAATTAAACAGTTGCTATATTATCTATCTTTATTTTAATGAAAATTAACATAACAGTTTTTACATTTGCAAACTGATTAAACACAAACTCTAGAAAAACATTCCGTTAAATTCGGCTACTCCGCTTGGTTTAATGATAAATACATATTATTTTTTACATTATGGCGGACATACGAGCAGGCGGATCACCTGATGGTGAGTGACTACCGCCGACCGCCGCCCATGGACATCTGCAACACATAGGGCATCACAGATGCGTTGCCGGCTCTTAAAAGAGGAATAAGCTTATCTCTTGAAGATCACCAGGTCAGGTCGTATCTGTTCGGAAACAGCATCGTTGGTAGCTGATTCCATAGTTTTACTACGCGCGGTAGGAAGTGGCGTGAGAAACGCACTGTGGTGGAATACAATCCATCCAAGTGATAAAATACATTTTATTATAATTCATCATTTCAGCCAATAGACGTCCACTGCTGGACATATGCCTCCCCCAATGTTCTCCACACAGATCGGTCCTGGGCCGCCCGCATCCAATGGATTCCCGCGATCTTCAGCAGATCGTCGGTCCACCTTGTAAGGGGCCTGCCACGGCTGCGACTTCCTGAACGTGGCCTCCACTCGAGGACCTTTCCGCCCATTATAATTATTAAATATGATTGAAAGGTTATTTCGTTTGTGTATTCATAGTTATTCGATTGAGAACTTAATTTTTAGGGAAGCGTAATTCTTTTTCGAATACGGTTTCTCCTATAATGTTTAAGGTGACGGGTAGGGCACACTAGCGACGCCAATCGATTTAAATTTTTAGCTACTAAACCGGATCTATTTTAAACTATTTCGGGGTTACAACCTCTCGGCAAACCCTTATACTATTTATTAAATAACCATGCAAAAATTTTGAGTCCAGTACGCGAAAAATTGATTCTCGCCAATAGTGGCCACTTTTGGCGTGATTTTATATTTTTTTGGTAATTTAGACTAGATCTAGTAAGTAGTTTTTTTTTAATACGTAAAGCGCAATTTACCTTCCATATATCTTACTTGCTGCTACGGAACCCTTCATGGGCGAGCCCGACTAGCACTTGGCCATAGTTTTTATAATGCTCCATATCTTAATCTAGGAAGTAAGTAGGCGCCTACTTATCTATGTTATGTTACTTCACGGCAGGGCACAAATTCTACTTATCTAAGTACGGAACTCTAACGGTACCTACTTATGTGTCACTCACTCCAAATATAATTATTTCACAATGTCTGGTCCATCCATAGTCTAATTGGAATAATTGGTTGATCGAGTTCTAATAACGTCGTATATGATATGACCAATTATACTGTAAACTTTAATTATTGTTCAGAAACTCGTTTTGTTTTCTGGCCAATCAAATATGTTGGTCTAAAAAGTTTCATTCATGTTTAGAAGTAGCCAAACTGGCCATTTTTCTTAAATATGTACAGACACAGACACAGACAACCAAAGTATTTGTTTTGTTCTGGTGCTGCACGGTTTGTAAATTAAGAATAAAAAATTTGAATTAGAGAATGGAACAAAAAGAAATATGAATGGAATCACAAATAAATAGATTTCAAAAAAGGAAGAAGGATTATATTTCAATATTAATCATCTTTAATGAACTTAGATAAAATATTCTCACTTTTATGACAAACACATTAATTTCAATTACTATCAATTCAGAAGAATAGAAGTCGAGTGATCCCAACTACAAAAAAATTATCAACGTGTGATTGACGAAAAATATCTGTCAAGGGTATTCTAGTGATAAGCAAACTCAAATTTATACTCGTGGAACTTTCGATCTTATATTTCGCCCGACATAAATAAAATAAAAGTAAACAGAAATATGATGTGTTACATGTTAAATTGTCTAAGAAGCCGAACAACAAAATATTCCTACAATGTTACGTCACCCATCTAGCGACTCGAGCAAGCGCGTAGGTACGATTGTATAATTTCGCTCCATTTCGCAAGTCTTCGGTAGTATAGTGGTAAGTATCCCCGCCTGTCACGCGGGAGACCGGGGTTCGATTCCCCGCCGGAGAGACTCTTTTTTTTTTTGAAGAAGTAAAAACAAAATTATTGGATAAAAATGTTTTAGGAAATATATTAATCTTTATACCTTGATTTGTGTGTCTAGTAGATGTTAAAAATAAACACGCCTATTACTGAAAAAAGAGTTTTTAAAATATGTACTTACCTATGAAATGAATCCATATTTGTAGATAAATAAAATTTCAGTATGGGAATAAAATGAAATGGCTGAAAACCATTTCGAAAGAATTTGTATGTATTTCATATGATATTCTAATTTAGCGGGACAAGGAACAGGCTGATGATGTAAGTATGTAAAAATAATTTAAAAAAAATACTGTACCTGCACCTCAATCACGCTGGATAAATCCACGTACGCCAGCGCCAGGTCTTTTGTCACAGTTCACAAAAAAAAAAAAAAATCTTTATATTGTCACAACACTAGAGTTGTAACTTTTCGTTACATTTTTTGCACTATTCACGCACTGGTGTAATGTAGAAATATTATATGATTGGTAAAATGGCAATAATAAAGATGTTATTGGAATAAAAAATAGAATGTTACTATCCTGTTATCACAATGTACCTACCACCCAGAAGAAAAAGTAAAGAACGGAAAAATTAGAAAAAATAAACGATCTACTAAGATAAAATTTACAGGAGATAATGAGTAACAATTACTCAGAAACGTCAAAACAAAAACAACTCTAATCGATTAAAAGCCACATCAATCGAGTGAAAGCGAACGTTATAAAAACAATATGTAAATTCCACTCGAAATTCGAATAAGTCGATAATTAACGGTCCCTTAAAAGGCAGGCGAGTCCGCCATCTTTCAAAATGGATGCTTCAAAAACGCAATGCCCCATACTCGGGCTCTTTTATCATAATAAAAGCTGTCTAAATATCGACAACGTGCAATTAAAGTTATAGTAGACAGCCGAAATTCTTCATCACCTGTAGATCTATTGACAAATGATGCGTAAAGTATCTCTGATTGGATGAAACGGTAAAAATATTCATTCTGATTGGCTAATTTGGGACTATAATTGAGTTCTGAATTGATTTTATTATTGATAGGGGAATAGATGGCTTTATTGTATGAGTGCCAAATCGTATGTAAAAGTAGCAACTAGTATTTATGAGTGATTATTATAGTACTTATTTAATTTAGTTTTATAGGAGCCGCAATAAAATACGAATTCTATATTACTTTCACGTCGTGCTAAAGCGTTTGGAAATTATTGAGAAAACCAGGAATTTGTATGAGTTCAATGAAAGGGTGTCATTAAAGCTTTTGATTTATCGATGTTGATTAACCACTGTGCAGGTACACAGTAAGATAACTCAAAGTAAAGCATTTCCGCGTTGACTACGAAATGTAACGCGTGCTACGAATTGCGTAGCTGCAGGGGCTAGGCCTACAAGCATCCGAAATCTTAAAAATTCTAACTAGAGCTGAGATAAGAGAAAAAAAGAGTGATCAGCTGATTGAAGCAATGGGGGCTATTGCGAGCGAAAAATCCGCAAGATGGCGTACTATAGGACTGAGGTCCACCTACAAGGTGATTGGGTATTTAAGACGTAATATATCAAATTGTCAATTAAAGTGACAGGTAGGGCACACTAGCGACGCAAATTTAGCTACTAAACCAGATCTATTTTAATCAATTTTGGGGGTGACAATCTCTCGGCAAACATTTATACTATTCATTAAATAACCATGCACAAAGGTTGGGTCCAACACTTATGCGAAAAATTGATTCACGCCAAAAGCGGCCACTTTTGGCGTGAATTAATTTTTCGCGTACAAAAACGGACCTAACAATTAATTAAGATATATCGAATAGGAAGATGAGTTTTTTTTTTAATTACTCAAAGTCCTTGGGGAAAATGTTATTTTTTTGTATAACGCCCTCGAGAGGTTTCTAAGAAAATAAGAAAAAAATCACGATGATTCTAATTTACTTCCATCGATATATTTTCTCTGGTCGATTCACTACTATTGCGATACACTGTGGTAGTGACGTAGCTGCGCAAGCGCAAACACATCGATAAAATCGATTCAACACGGTGAATCGGGACTGTTGCTTACAGAAATTACTTAAATTGAAACTAAACTAGTAGTTAACGAATTATTCTGGCTAACGGTGCACGTTTAATTAGGTGAATATTTTCGTCGAACAAAAAATCATAAATATTGTGGTTTTATTGCGATTGATCTTGATATCTTGATTATAGCGATTATACAGCGTGTGCCGTTATAGAATCGGAAATCAATAGTAATAATTAAAACATATGCTATAAATATGTCAATTGCTTTATGTCTTTGATGTTTTTGTTGATTTGATTTTCCGTTTGTGTGCTAAACATACCTACTCACTAAAAATGATCCGATTGGGTATTTTAATAGTAAAGATGCAAATAAGTTTGAGCGCAAGCGATCGCCTTCATCTGATGGCAAGCGATCACCTTTGGAATTAAGGAAGGAACATTGTACATAGGATTTTATATTTGGGGTCCATTGTTGTGACTATTTGAGACCAAAATGTTTTTCCTTCTCTTTTTAACTCCTTTTATTCCTGTAACAGACACACGACTTGATTCAAGGTGAAGCACGCCTTATGCTGAGCCATGCAGGCGACTTAAACTGAGCCATACAGGCGACTTATGCTGAGCCAAATAGGCTTTATTAGATATATAGATAGATAGATATTCTTATTGCACAAAAAAACAAAACTTAAAAAACTAGGCATTACAGAAACTTAATTAACTTAACTTAAGCCTGAGTGACTTAAGCTGAGTGAGCCATATAGGCGACTTAAGCGGTGAAGTTGTGTCAATATTCGCCTGTTTCTGTTCAATTTTTATGTTTTTACCCCCGACGAAAAACGACGGGGTGTTATAAGTTTGACGTGTCTGTGTGTTTCTATGGCATCGAAGCTCCCGAACGGATGAAACGATTTTGATTTTGTTTTTACAATTAATTGATTATATAAAATGTTACTATTAGATAAAATGCCGTGTGGTCCCCGGCAGAGTAGAATAGGCCACCCTCACTCTTACCGAGGTGTCGTAAAAGGTGACTAAGGTAAAGCTGCTGGCATAATCATCAGCACCCAGAGAAGGAAAACTCTGCATTTATATCTAAACCCTCGCCAACCCGTCTGCCAAGCGTGGTGAGTATGGCAATTACCCCTCATGTGATTGAGGGAGGCCCGTGTCCCAGCAGTGGGGACTTAAATGGGCTGACGATGATGATGATTAGATAAAATGGGTTGCCGTCTCTGACTTGTTGAACGTACGGTAATAGACGTAAGGTATAAGACGTTCAAATAGCCCCAATTTCTCTGACTATCGCCTAGTTTCAGAAATAAACAATGAAGTCAGTGTTTTGTATAAAGCGCCCTCTGGGCTATGATTTTGCTTCCTGCGGGCAACACTAGCTCCGTCGTGTTATACGTCACTACTGTCAAGGCGAGCGGGCTCGTTTTTCGTTTTGTTTTATCACGCGTCTATAAAATCAGTAAAATATAGTCTTTTGTTAGTAAAGTATAGTGGCCGCTTACTATGTGCCGATTAAGGAGGCTCAGAGTCACCCAGAGAGCAATGGAGAGGGCTATGCTCGGAGTCTCTTTGCGTGATCGTATCAGTAATGATGAGATTCGATGAAATGAAATAGTGTTTTGAGGTCTGGGACCTATTGTTTAGCTGAGTGATTCGCCACTGTTTTTGAAGCGACATTACCGGTGCGGTATACATTTTCTAAAGTTTAGTCGTCATTGAAACTTAAATATCGTTTTTGTAACTAGGTGTCAGTTACACCACTATCAGCCCACTTTGTCACAAGTACCATCAACCTATTATTGCTAGAAAATATTTTGCTTATGCCAAATCAATAAAGAGTTGCGTAGGAGCACAATGGCACTCACTGTATTGATTTATTCTTCATTGCAGTTGGCTAGAACTGCCAAATTGGAGAGGTAGTGGGCGGGTCATGAGAGCAGAGATATCAAGATGGCTCAAAAGTAGGTAATGGACGTTGATGAAGAGGCTAAAGTGGTGTCTAATAATTTGAATTTTAGACTGGACGTACGAAATAAGTAAACTTTCATTCATGTTTTTTTTCATTATTTTTTATGCTAGAGGCGACAAACGAGCAAGCGAGCGAGTCACCTGATGGAAAGCAATCATCTTCAGAATGTTCGTTTTCATAATATCTATACCTACTTACTACCTAATATGGTATGGATTGAATCCTAAGATTGAATCAGATCTTTGTGCGTCTTTCTACCGTTAGCTCGGTGGCGAGGGAAAACATCGTGAGGAAACCTGCACGTTTCGGATAGTTTCTGATACGTGTAACGATGATTCAGTTGGTCTGGTTCCCTGTTAGGGGGCCGTCCATTAATCACGTGATCTTTTCTTTTTTTAGCATTTTTAATTTTGGGTTGTATATTTTAGTCAGAAATTATTGTCCACTACTCCGGTATAGTTAAGTAAAAAGTAAATTTTCAGATGAATGAATAGATGTTACCATCAACTCCCACCCGGTCCGATCGAAATAATTAGAGCATTTGTTAGACGTGTGCCGTTACGGAGCCGCCATAATTAAACCGATCAGCCAATAGTATGTTAATTGCAATCTACATAAACCGAAATGCCGACGGAATTGGAAGTCTCAATAGGCTATATGACAGTATGAAAAATAAAGATTTCTTTACAGTCACCCGCGTAATTTATAGCTTTAAAAAGGAATTCACAATAAAACACATAAAAAATATTGAATATTTTCACCAAAAACGTCAGCCTTTTGCAAGCAAAACACATGACAGACTCGACGCCATTGTGTTCTATATATGCGGGACGCTAATCATCTATCAAATTTATCGTGTACCCACTTGTTTACAGAAGGTCGACGTCACTCGAATGATTCGACGCCATATTGCTGAATGAAGCGTTTTTGACAGATTAAATAATCCTTATATTTTATAATGATTTTATTAAGGGTACCCTACCCGTCAGGGTATGACACACTAGCGATGCCAATCGGCTTTAATTTTTAGCTACTAAACCGGATCTATTTTAAACAATTTCAGGATTACAACCTCCTCTCGGCAAAAACTAATACTATTTATTAAATAACCATGCACAAATGCGGAGCCAACATTTGTACGCGAAAAATTGATTCACGCTAAAAGTGGCCGCTTTTGGCGGTAATCAATTTTTCGCGTACAAAAACGGACCCAACACTTGTGCATGGTTATTTAATAAATAGTATAAATGTTTGCCGAGAGGCTGTACAAACAATTTTGAACAGGTTCAAAATTGTTTAAAATAGATCTGGTTTAATGAATGGTGTCGTTAGTTAGGGGTCGCCTTAACGAAATATTCATAATAAATGAAAATAAATATTATTTTAGGGTTCCTATACACCAATAAATAATATGAGACGGTTTTTCAAAACAATTCAAATAGACTATACCTCAGTCCACTTAGTGATGAGACAAAATAACTATACACAAACGCGAAGACTCGTGGCAGATTATATGACACGAAAAATGATACATGACACTGACTGCCATGAGTCTTAGGCTTGAGTATAACAGTTACTTCCCATTAAACCTCACCTATCGACCGGAGTGATACCACGGCCTCACAGAAAACTGGCGTACAGCAGGACTGTGCTGTGTTTCGCTGCGTGAGTGAGGGTACCGGAGGCCCAATCCGAGGAATGGGGGGGTTTAAAGGTTGGCAGCGCACTTGTGACTCCACTGGTGTCGACGGTGTCAATGGGTGGCGGCAATAGCATACCATCAATCAGGTGATCCGTCTCCTCGTCTGCTACCTGTCACTTAAAAAAACCTCATTTTAGCGTGTGATTTCCAGTTGCGTCCAAAGCTGACGCTTCAAAGCCCGGGGTACGCTTGGATCATGATCCAAGATTCGGGAAGTCTGGTAAATACAATGAAGCGACTGCCGTCTGACCTTCGCAACTCTTAGACAGGGGGGGCAGACTAACTGGATCACGGTTACACGTTCTGAATTATTATTTCAAATTATTGTAAGTATCACTACAGTATGTATCATTATATAAAATACTAGCTGACCCGACAGACTTTATCCTGTCAAAAAAATTGTAATGTGGCAACAAATATGAACTTTATATTATAGCAAAAAAACTCAAATTGATTCTACGTTTTAGTTAGAAAACGTTTGTATGTGAAAAAGAAAACGGCTGTTTTTAGAGTTTTCCCGACAATTATTCGATATTTTCTCGCCGCAAGAACCATCCTTGGACTTCAACGAACATTTAAAAAAAAGAATTGGCCAAATTGGTCCAGGCGTTGTTGAGTTATGCGCTTACCAACACATTTTGCGATTCATTTTTATATTATAGATTATGTACCGATATTGGTACTTCCTATTAAACCTATTTACTATTTTCAACAATTAAACTGCTATGTATCAATTTTGATAGTTTTTTTAAATACAATTTTGTAGACTATCTACCAAGATCTCTAAGTTCCGAATAAATTAAAAAGGTAAAGTATCAGCCTATAACTATTCCACTACAGGGCAAAGGCCATCATAGATATCAAGTCATCGCTACTATGATGGGGTTAGGCTTAATTACCACGCTTGCCTAATGCGGATTGGTGATCACAAACCCGAGCTATGTTAGAAAAATTCGAAACACACTTTTTGCTCGACCCAGGAATCGAAGCCAGGACCTCAAGATCACGGCCCGGTACTTAAACCACTAGCTAGACCAACAGGGCGTTCCAAATACAGATAATAAATTGATCGCGCAATAATCATCGCATTGTAGATTAGCGATCTCTCTGGTTTCGCGAATGTTCATGGGCGGCGTTGATTACTTTCCATCAGGTGACTCGCTTGCTCGTTTGTCCGCCTCTAGCATAAAAAAAAGTACAGCCACACATCAAACTTGAGAAACTGCTGAGTTTCTTGCTGATTCTTCTCGGTAGAGGTTGACATTCCGAATCAGGGGTAGATTATACTGACATTCATAAATGTTCTGTATGAACTTAAACTGAATAAAGGGATTTATGATTTTGATTTTGATACAAAACTGTCAAATTTCTTCAGTCGATTCTCACCTTAATGTCAAACACGTTCGGTTCAATATCAATTTGATAAATTGCAGTAATCTGATCCGTGGCCGTCTGTACCTACATATCTACACTAATATTATAAAGAGGAAATATTTGTATTTTTGTATTTTTGTATGTTTGTAATGAATAAACTCAAAAACTACTGGACCGATTGCAATAATTTTTACACCATTAGAAAGCTGCATTATTCAGAAGTAACATAGGCTATATTTTATCCCGGTACGGGAAGTAGTTCCCCCGGGACGCGGGTGAAACCGCGTGAAACAGCTAATGTGCAATAAAATCGATTACGTATACATATTTTTTACGAAAAAAACCATATCCGATTCTTTGCGTTCTCCCGTCTTCAAAACGTTACGATGGATTTACGACTCGAAAAACATGGCTGATATATAAAAATAGCAAGTTTCTTTTTTTAAATGTCACATGTTGATTTTATGTACCAATAAAATAATTAATATTTGCGTGGGTAGAAATGTCTATATCTTTTATTTCATACAAATTGGATGGTGGGTGTGTCTTTGTTAATTTTACTTCCGGCGGCATGAGCTTCGTCAAATATTATGGCTTAATTAAAGAAGTTATTGATACGATTTTAGGAATCACCACAATTTATACATTTACGTTCTATTTTTTCTTTTTCGGCTCTTTTCTGATTGGCAATTGGTGTCTACAAGTAGATATTTTACAATGGACAACATTTCAAAATTGCTAAGCTCTGAAACAAAAAATACCAATTCTTTATTTACTTTTTCGCTGCTCGAATATATATTTATTCATTTTTTATGTTGCTTATTTACTGAGAAAAAAATTAAAAACTAAAAAACGTAAGATGACGTCATCGGACGGCAGAATGTAAAAAATTTCCTTGCTTAGCACATTATAGTTTTAAATTTACGAAATGCCAAACCCATGACATGCAACTGTCAAAAAAAAGACAACTTGTCAACGTTGAATGAATGAATGACGTTGACAATGTTGACACTAGTATTATTTACCTTTGACAGTAGTACCTTTTTTTTATTAAAACAATGATAAGCAAAGGAATATCGCTGTATTCAGCCTCCGATGACGTCATTTGGCGCTTACGTCTATTTAGAATATAAAGAATTTCAATAATTATTTTATGCATGAAAATGGACAAATTTTGAAAAAAGAAAAAATATGGGTCTGTTCATTTTATGTCTATTTTCATATAAAAAAACAATATGGACATGTTAAAAATATGAAATGTTGTCCATTATTTACTACATAAATTCAATTCGAAACTGTGACCAAGATTTTTTCATTATATAGAGATATTCTTATATTCAGAACACGGTTTGGTATTAAGGTCTCATTCATAAATCATTGTTAAACTTTTGTTAACTAAAACGATATTATATGCTTGTATTTTATTTTTGTGCAATAAAGAATATCTATCTATATATCTATTATAATGCAATTTTCATTCTTTTTGTATGAAAATTCAATCTGCTCTATTACACTGTTTTATTGTATTGAACGTTTATGAGTACAACTCTTTGTTTAAAAGTAAACTTTAGGTAAGTCTACTGATAATTGATTGCCGCTTCATAGACACCCGCGAAATCAATGGAATCACAAGTACGCTGCCAACCTTTAAACCCCCTCCCCCGGATTGGGCCGGTACCCTCACTCACGCAGCGAAACACAGCACAGTGCTACTTCACGCCGGTTTTCTATGAGGCCGTGGCATCACTGCGTTCAAGCCGGCCCATTCCGGCATGAATGGGCCGGGTTGACCGCAGCCTAATCGAAGTCTGTCGCTTAGTTTTCGTTTCATTTTGGTTGTGTGTTCCATAGGTTCCATCACCGCTCTTCATACCACACTACCATACTACGAGTTGTTTTTGTTTCTGAGGCAATTGTTAGACATTTTGGTACATTTTACAGTAGTCTCAAGCCCCCATATTTACAAATCGGGAACTAAGGATTTGTGCCGAAACAAAATTCGTGTCAGCACTATTTAAGGTGCCGGGTAGCACACTAGCGACGCCAATCTATTTTAATTTCTAGCTACTAAACCGGATCTATTTTAAACAATTTCGGGGTTACAATCTTAAAAAGATCCGGTTTAGTAGCTAAAAATGACAATCGATTGGCGTCGCTAGTGTGCCCTACCCGTCACCTTAACATTGCGTGTTGGACCGGGATGACATGAGCTTTAAGTACAGTAAATGACTTTAGATCGCGATTAAGAATAAGGAGGTTAGAGTATAGTAAGCCGGATTATCTATTTGGTATCAGATATCAGTAGTTATCTAGTAATCAAATAATGATCTAGCCAAGATTAGGGACTTTGGATACGTCTCGATATTGTTAGTATATAAGTCTGAATTATGGAAATAAACCACTCATCTTATTCCCCTAATCGGAAGTATTATTTTACCTCCTACCGAGTACCTCCTCGGTATATATACAGGGTGTATCTGTGAACATTTACATCCCTTTAACCACGTGTTCTGCTAACCATTATGAACAGCATTTGTTCTAACAACTTTTGGAAATTCGCATGAAAAATTTTCAACTTTTCATACAAAGTCGGTCACGTGACTTGGTAATTTTGTATGGAAAGTCGAAAAAAATTTCGATAAATTTCAAAAAGTCGTTGAACCAATGTTGTTCAGAATGGTTGATAGAACACGTGGTTAATGGGATGTAAATGTTCACAGATACACCCTGTATAGTCGCGAGCAAACAAATCGACTCAGGACTAATTTTCATACAAACATGCATTGAAATTATTCAGAGGCCTATAAATATGAAAGTATCTGTGCTTAAGTGATAATTTTATTGTAAATCGATTTCGAAAGTGTTAAATTTCAATTAATTATCTTAACAGCTTACAGAAACGTGCAGATTAAAAAAAAGGAAACTGTGGTTGATTTTCTCATCTCATAACATTGCATGGAGGAAGACAAACAACTTGCTCGATCCTAATTTTAAGAAAATTGGCATTTTTCGTGGATTCTTGTTAAACAATTAATTAAAAGAAGAACATTTTTGACATCGATTTACATTAAAATTGTTACTACAGCACCTATACTTTCATATTTATAGGCCTCTGAAGTAGTAGGTTTGTATGAAAATTGGGTCCGGAGTCGATTTGGTTGCTCGCAAGTGTACTCTGGTAGTACACGTTGTCAATAGAATATTCACTATGTAGAGATAAAATTTCATGTTTGGAAATCGCAGTCACCGTTGTCAACCGGGGTAGGCATGATCCTTATTTCTGTTTGTTTATTCTGCTTTTTCATTTTCTATATTTAACGTGTGACTACGCCTTCCACATTGAAATTTTATCTTACATAGTGAATATTCATAAATATGACACGAAGCTGTTTATACTTTTCAGCGACGTTTTTTGTCGTAGTTGGGTTTGTTTTTTACTTCTTATTTTATGGGTATATTTTGGTGTCCCAGTGCTAGAATAAATATATATATATTCCAAAATGTACAAGTCAAGCGCTTTCAAAGATTACCAAAACACGGCATATTTATCATAACTTTATTGTTTTTACTCTGTATGTTTTGTCCGCTAGAGGCCCACATTAGATTTTGTGAAATTATATAGCCTATAACTCAGCGGGACGATCAAGGACGCTTATAATGATAGTCATTTGCGAATTCTGAAAGTCAAGTCGCTTTCGCTGTCTGTCCCTATGCATGCTTATATCCTCAGATCATATAATGAGCCCTTTCTATGATCTGAGCGTATATCTTTAAAACTACGCAACTGACTAAACTATTTATTCCAGGCATTCTAAGTGACCGCTATCAGAAGCGCAATATTATAAACACAGGTTAGATATTTGAGCTCAATACTAGTTAAATTGGAAAATATATAAAGTATTTAAAAAAATATAAAATGACAAAAAACCGTTTCTACACAAAAAAAACGAGATGCCAAAGTTGCAAAACAAATTCGCACCGCACACGAATCTTTAATCGATACGTAACGGTTCTCGATTAATCGATACTCGGCGACCGACGATCGCTCGCGCCGCGTGCCCAAAGCCGACTGCCGGAGGGCGGGCCGCCCTGGGCTACACCATGTGCTCTCGGCTTTACTCCCCAACCGGTATAACTAGACCCCTCTACCTTAACAAACAGTTTGAAACTGAAGCTCAATTTTATTTGGTCACTTCTCTGCCTCTATGAGCTAACCTGTATAACAAGACCTATTGCATCTCACCACCTGTTAGTAATTAAAGGTCAATGTTTCCTGGTTTTTATTTGTAAGTCGACCAAGTCAATTAGAGCTACTGCAAGTAGAAGTTTGTATAAGGTCGAGGTGATGTGGCATCTGGTCGTGCATTGTGCGATGTGTGACCCTTTTTGTCGGCTTCCGATTGGTGCGAAAGGTTAATCGAGTTTCAATTGAGTAGCGCGGTGTTACTATTTGTTGCTTTTGTTTTGAAACAGGCGAGAAAACAAAGACAGTGTAGTGATAACTTGTGGAACCAACCTTTATATTTAGAATCATCGCACTGAGGCCTAAATTAATTGCGCGATGTCGTGTTTGGCACAGTGGCAGAGTATTTTACCTCACATTTCAAGGGTTCGATTCTCACCCGGCAAACATTCGCGTAATGAAGACGTATTTTCGTGTTTGTTCAGGTCCTGGGTATCATACCTACTAGGTATCTAGGTATTTAACCCCATCTCAAAACCGTTCACAGAAGTTTCGCTGTGTGAGTGAGGATACCGGAGGCCCAATCCGGGGGAAAGGGGGGTTTAAAGGTTGGCTGCGCACTTGTGACTCCGCTGGTGTCACGGGTGTCTATGGGCGGCGGCAATCGTTTACCATCAGGCGATCCAGCTCGTCCGCCACCTATCACATAATTAATTCCCGGTTGCGTTTAAGATATGACTGTATTTTTTTTTTTTTTTTTTTTACAATATCTCATACATTGATCCAACTGACCTTACCTACTAAGTAGCGTTACGGATATCAAACAACAGAGGAATTACAAATATAATACTTAAATACATAATAATATATTACACCTATATAGGGCCGTGTGGCCCCGGCAGAGTAGAATAGGCCACCCTCTTTCTTACCGAGGTGTCGTAAAAGGCGACTAAGGTAAAGCTGCTGGCATGATCATCAGCACCCGAGAAGGAAAACTCTGCATTTATATCAAAACCCTCGCCAACCCGTCTGCCAAGCGTGGTGAGTATGGCAATTACCCCTCATGTGATTGAGGGAGGCCCGTGCCCCAGCAGTGGGGACTTAAATGGGCTGACGATGACGATGATATTACACCTAAACACTGAACAAATACAAGTGCTCATCACACGAATGTTTGTCCAGGGTGGGAATCGAACCCACGTCTTTTGCTTCAATGCTTTTTATTTACTTAGCTCGCCTAGAGCCTAAATCGAGTTCCTATCTAGTTACGATCGCGAATGCCTGGTAGCACCCCGCCCCTCCCTCAGGCGATCTAATTAGTAGGTATTGCGAATGGCTACGATTGGTGACCACCCAGCTGTACCTATCACCACGACATCTTACTCTAACCTTATCAATATAGAGTTCAAAATAAAATAGCAACTTTAAATTTTTTCTGCGCTGTTCTAAGTTCAAAAAGCTACTGGTAACTTAACATTTTCCATTAAAATTCTAATCTTTGACGCCTTTATTGTTGTAACATTAAAGTTCAAAATTGATATTAAACTTCTTCTATGTTCAATGAGTTTTAATGAACATTATAAGGGGGTGTTATTTCATATAGAATAAGGTTTAGAATGGTTTTTGTTGTATTGTAACTATTATAAGAGTCACACTTGGTTGAGTCGATGAATTATGAATTTTTAACTTTTTATTAAGTTGTATTGAATATATGGAAGATTGTATGGCGCGATGGGTGTTACAGTAATGGTGAATTGTAAACACATGTTGCATTGTGTTTAATTGTTATGTAAATTGGTATAAAAATGCTACTTACAGTATGTGTAATTAATGCAATAACTTTAAATGCCTTAACATGTTTCTCATATTTAATGAAGTGCTTGGCATTGCCTAGCATTTCATAGTTCCGCAAAAATGTTACCAGGGAACCACCAAATATTGCGTTTCTAAGCAAGCTGTGATCTCCTATAATTGTAGGTGCACAATAGCATGTATTTTTAGATTTTAAGATTTATTTTTAAGTTTGGGCCACCGGTGTTGGGATTCTAATAAATAAAAAAAAAACTTCCCAAAGATGTTTGCCGAGAGATTGTGACCCTGAAATGGTTTAAAATAGATCCGGTACCGTAGCTAAAAATTAAAATCGATTGGCGTCGCTAGTGTGCCCTAACCGTCACCTTAAATAAAAGTACAACTTGTGCGGATAAAGAATGGGATCAGAAATGGCGACGCAACTATTCACTTCTCGCACGCACACTATTTGCGTCTATACTCGCACTCGTGGGTGTGCGAGCGAGAAATGAATAGATGCGCCGTCATTTCTGATCCCATTCTTTATCCGCACAGGTTGTACCTATTTAAATACAACATGCAAAATACGTATTTTCAAAATATGTTTAAAAAATAAAACTAAGCACTTTTATTTATCTGATTTTAAAATTAGTACTTATTTGTTCAAAGAGTTCAACTTTCATGTACCGCATATGGGGCCTCATAATCAATCCACCAAAAGAAAATAGTCGTTCAACAGTGACAGAACTCCGTAAGTAGGTATTTTATTTATGGAAAAGTTTTTTTACATTTGTATACCTGTTCAAGGATTCAATTTTTTTTTCTGGCTGTGTGGTCCCCGGCAGAGTAGAATAGGCCACCCTCACTCTTACCGAGGTGTCGTAAAAGGTTAAGGTAAAGCTGCTGGCATGATCATCAGAGACCCAGAGTAGGAAAACTCTGCATTTCAAAACCCTCGCCAACCCGTCTGCCAAGCGTGGTGAGTATGGCAATTACCCCTCATGTGATTGAGGGAGGGCCGTGCCCCAGCAGTGGGGACTTAAATGGGCTGATGATGATGATGATAAAAAGTCAAATTTCTTCCTCTGGGATATTGTAATGTTGGCATTATTGTTCTAGTTGACAACGACAACACTACCAACACAGTGTGATCACGATCGGTGTGTTCATAAATAAGGTAAAACCTTGGATTTAAGAATGAACAATAGTCAAAAATGAGTTAAAAATGTAACGAAACTATTTTGTATTTTATAAATAATAAAAAGTATTTTAAATATGAAATAAAAATAAGATAGATAGATACTCTTTATTGCACAAAATACAAAACTTAAAAGCTAGGTATACAGAGGGTGATCTGTGACAGAGATACAATGTACAATTTAGGCGGTCTTATCGCTGGGAGAGATCTCTCAATCAATTTTCAGGTAAATAAAGGACATTAGATAGAAGAGGGATAAGTATTTTGCATTTTGTATTTGCATTTTTTTTATGTAATAGGTAGGCAGACGAACAGACGGATCACCTGATGGTAAGCAATTGCCGCCGCCCATGGACACCCACGACACCAGTGGAGTCATGAAGTGCGCTGCTAACCTCTGAACCCCCCCTATCCCCCGGATTGGGCCTCCGGTACCCTGACTCACGCAGCGAAACACAGCACAGTGCTGCTTTCAAACATATTTCAAATAATTCCCATCTCTTGCTCTGAAGTTAGGCTGCGGTAGTCGCTCATCATCAGAAGAGCGAGATGAAAAAAAAAAGAAATGAGTTTCATCCACATGACAACACCGTGGTTCTATCAAGATGGCCGCACATCAATTTCCGTCCGAGCCCCATGCCGGCGCCCCCCGGTCTTCGCGTAGCCCCAGGCGCTGAACCGCTCATTGAGAATATTCTACATGTCAGTGGAAATATTAAAATGTTAGCACGAGCACGTCCCCTGAACAATTAATATATCGGGGTGATGATTTCGTATTAAAAAAACACTGGTGCACTCTCTATGCCGCTACATGCAGGTACAGCGCCTGCAATGAAATGTAACCTTCCCTCTTATTACAAAAAACTACTCTGAAACCGCCTTTAATGCTTAACTAGCAAGTTCATGTTTTTTTTTTATGTTTTTGGTGGCCGACGAGCAGATAGATTTTTTTTTATGATATAGGTAGCAGACGAGCCGACGGACCACCTGATGGTAATCGATTACCGCCGCCCATGGACACCTGCAACACCAGTGGTGTCACAAGTACGCTGCTTACCTTTTAACCCTCCATCCCCTGGATTTGGCCTCCGGTACCCTCACTCACGCAGCGAAACAGCGCATGCACTGCTTCACGCCAGTTTTCTGTGAGGACGTGGTATAACTCCGGTCGAGCCGGCCCATTCATGCCGAAGCGAGGCTCTCCCACTGGTTATTACGGAATAATGATAAGTAGTTCTTAAAATTTTATTACAAATCCTCGACTAACCATAGACAACGTTAATACCGCAGGATAGTGTCAAAATTAATCGTATCATTCAATCATTCATTCAGTTACATTTTATTTTACATAATCTTGTCTGAAGTAAAAATATTTAAGAAATATTTTTAATAGCTTACCATCAGGTGATCCGTCTGCTCGTATGCAACCTATCACATAAAAAAAGCGGGAATGTGTGTGTGCGTAGCCTGTTTAGTTCACGATTGTAAGTAAGTAGCCCGCATTCTGGTGGCTTAATTTGAATCCGTCCCGTAACGAACGAAAATATACCTGTCGCATCCAAACAAAGACACACAGCGCGTGTGAAAGAGAGGGAAACTCCGATTCGGTGGTAACGTTTGCTGTACCCGTGTGGTCCCCGGCAGGGTAGAATAGGCCACCCTCACTCTTACCGAGGTGTCGTTAAAGGCGACTAAGGTAAAGCTGCTGGCATGATCATCAGCCCCCAGAGAAGGAAAACTCTGCATTTAAACCAAAATTGGCGAGGGGCCAATCCGTCTGCCAAGCGTGGTGAGTATGGCAATTACCCCTCATGTGATGGGGGGAGGCCCGTCCCCACCAGTGGGGACTTAAATGGGCTGACGAAGTTTGCTTTAAATTGGGCCCTCTGGTTCTAATTATCTTGTGCCATTTGCTTATATTTCCCAATAGGCTCCACCAGCCAGCGAACTAACCTTCCCAACGGTTACTCCCATAAAGCATCTTCATCGGGACCCTACAAGCGCCCCAGTAGGTCCCCGATCGCCGCGGGCGCAGCTAATGAAATATTTTATACGTCACCGACTGGATTAAGTCATCTGTTACAGTACGTAATTTCCTACTAAATTGCTGACTCGTTTACTCAGTAAGACTAAAGTAGACATTGGAAGAGGTCGAATATATCTTCCATAAATATATATTTGCAAATGCGATGGTAGCTCGTGAATATGAACGTGCGCTTTCTTAACGGGAGGTCGTTGGTTCGAATACCTCTGGATTTTTCAAACCTTTTTTTTATAATAATAAAACAATCTCACAACATCTCATACATTGACCTGATTCCGTACTAAGTAGCTTAAGCACTTGTGGTTACAGATATCAGACAACAGAGGAATACAAATATATAATTAAGTACATATATTACACCCAGACACTGAACAAACAAGTGTTCATCGCACGAATGTTTGTCCAGGGTGGGGATCGAACCCGCGACCTTTGGCGTCAGAGGCAGGGTCACTACCAATGGACAACATTTCATTTTCATCAATGGACATCATCATTTTAACATGTCCATATTGTTATTGTATATTAAAAAAGACATTAAATGAACAGACCCATATTTTTTCTTTTTTCAAATTTTTGCCATTTTCATACATAAAATCATTATTGAAATTCTTTATATTCTAAATAGACGTAAGCGCCAAATGACGCCATCGGACGGCTGAATACAGCGATATTCCTTTGCTTATCATTGTTTTAATAAAAAAAGGTACTACTGTCAAAGGTAAAGAATACTAGTGTCAACATTGTCAATGACATTCATTCATCCAACGTTGACAAGTTGTCTTTTTTTTTTGACAGTTGCATGTCATGGGTTTGGCATTTCGTAAATTTAAAACTATAATGTGCTAAGCAAAGATATATTTTACATTCTGCCGTCCGATGACGTCATCTTACATTTTATAGTTTTTAATTTTTTTCTCAGTAAAGAAACAATATAAATAAATATATATTCGAGAAGCGGAAAAGTAAATAAAGAATTGGTATTTTTTGTTTCATAGCTCAGCAATTTTGAAATGTTGTTCATTGCGCCATCCGATCAGTCTATGTGCATATTTCTCGTCGGCGCGGAAAAAACATCGTGAGAAAACCTACACGTTTCAGATAGTCTCTAAAAATGTGAGATAATGTTTCTGAACGTGTACCTAACCACGTGGTCTGGTTGCGAAAGTCAGGCGCCGCGGCGGATTATCACACTTCCCGAATCATGGATACCCTGGGTACCAAGCGTACCCTGGGCTCAAAGTTAACAGCTCTGGATGCAAATGGGAATGATACGCAGAGACTGAGATACTTTCTATTCTAAAAGGTGTTACTAAACACGCCACAAGTCTGGAAAGTAGTAGGTGCTTTTATATCAGACAAAAACAGCCAACAGTAACCGAATTGTGTTTTTTCCGTTTCAATTAATTCCATTCCAACAACTTCCGAGCTGGCCAATTCACGAACAAACGAATACAATAAAGTGCCATATGAATAGAAAAAAATAAACTAGCATTGTTGTAGCAGAAGCGGATTTTTGAATGCAGAACGCGCTATTGGCCGACGCCTCGGGCAAGATGGCGGGGTGCCGGTATTGCCAACCTCTCTTCCGGAAGCGCGCGTTCTATTTGTCTAATGACGTTCCGAAATTAAATTCAATTTGTCAATCCTTTTTGCTTTCGCCTGATTGGGGAGTGATTTCATTGATGATACTTGTGTTTTTTATTGATTTTTGATCCGAATCGAGTGATTCAGTCACTCTAAAGACCATGTGTTATGATTAGGCTGTCAGATTCAAATAAATAATATGCTATTTAATAAAAATAGTTTTTAAACCTTCAATTTTGCTAATAGCAACTGAATCGGCTTGACATTGGGTATAATTAACTTGTCATAAAAAGGTCGATGTCGATCGATAACAATAAATCGAATAACTCGACATCTGATTTCGCTCGAAACTCTTCAGAGTTAAATTTATATTCGTTTTCCAAAAACAAAGCTTCTAGGAAAATTCGCTTCCCGTCCATCTAGGGGGGCGATTCTTGCGCATTTCAGGTGAAGTCACAATAACTAAACTAGCTCAGTAAATGCTAATAATAGCATATCCTACTGTGATAATAGTCTGGTTTTAATCTATGAGCCATACGCATTTAAATTTGAAACCCCAGCCCAATCATCTCCTAGCACATCCAGGCCTAATACTATTTGGAAAAGGTTTTTTAATTGACCCGACCCGCAGTCGAACCCGGAACCTTCCGCAAGCTTATCCACTGCGCCATCGAGGTCGTCCGATCTCCCTAAAGGTCTCGCAGTCCCAATCAGCTGTTCTCCTTGTGAGGTCTCAGAATCGATCAGAGCTTCCAGGAAGGTAACGGCGCGGGCGCATCGGGGGCGCTCGTGAAATTTCGTAATTACCTCGCGTTTTTGCGAATGGAGCGAAATTCACTCAGTGAATGAATGATGTGCAGGTATTGTGTTTGAAAAGATTCGGTATTCGAATTTGGTGACTCAAGAAGTAATTTACTGCATTTTTAATGAATTTACAAAAGAAGAAAAGCCAAATGAAAAGTATAAAATAAATTAAACCAAACAGGTCCCGTGTCAAAGTCCTCAAAATGTGGCAACAATATCCCGCTGGATCATTTCTTTTCTTGTTTGTTACGACTTCAATCAAAATAGTGGAAAAACCAATTGACCTGAATTTCAGAAGGTCGGAGGGTCAAGCAAAATCAGGTCAAGGTAAAAATAATATGTATTCGAAACGTAGGTACTAAGCTTTGTTATGATGAAAGATTTGGATAACCTACATATTAATAATATCCTCTAACCGATTTCGGCTAAGGCGATCTCAGCCACTCACAATCTCTCTCTATCAGTCACTTACGTAGGATATATCGATGGCTTAGTTCACAATTGTACTAACTACAGATTTGTAAATTTTGCTTGTACTAATATAACAATATTGGGGTATGTTAAAATTAAAGAATCACTGCAATGAATAGACTCATATTGTTTTATATGTATATGACTTGCTTTCGACCTGTCCACTTTCAAACTTTAAAAAAACTAAAAAATGCTCTCCTGCAAAATTTACAAATCTGTAGTTAGTACAATTGTGAACTAAGCCATCGATATTATGGTGGTCAAGTGTGTGCGCAAACACGAGTACACTCTCACTCTCCCTTGCCCTGATATTCCGTTGGGACACGAGTGTGACACGACCGGAGTGGGCTCGGGTGCGGGACCAACGCTTAACTTGTGTTCCGAGGAGGAGAACATGACCGCTAACTTCCAGACCCCGGGCTGATACTGAGAATCTTTAACAGAAAAACTCAGGTACAAAACGCAGGGATCGAAACTGGGACCCCAAGCGCAGCCGGGCGCTTAAAAGTGCGACACACTACGCTATCGAGGCATCAGCCTCTTACAGTCAACAAAACGAACTTCACAACCGATTTTTTTTTCCTATCCCATTCATATGCTCTATAACTGATCGTTCGTTACGAAACGGTTTTAGGTCACAAAATTTAAACCCGGACAAAAATCCGCAATCGCATAAAGTTTACCAAGTAATTAATTGTTGTGACATTTAAAATAGCAATTAAATTGCAAAACTGCTCTAATTATCCTTAAAACAAATTATATAAATGACGATAAAAAACTAAACACTAACAGAATCTTACGTCCTTTTCGTTCCGCAACTATTACGTAAATAGTTCTAACGTTACAAGATCGCAATGTCACTTTATTATATTCAAATCGAAGTCCAAAAACCGCGGCCCAATCTCAACCATGCAATTAACCAATACACTTCCAAAAACCATCCTTGCACCTTATAGCAAAGGTAATAACAGCGTACCTGCAACGGAAAGGTCGATTATAACAAGCAAAGCTCGTAAGTAAAACTGATACACTTACTAAAATAATCCTTGCACCTTATAAAGAACGTAATAAAAGTGTATTTGCAATGGAACCTTGGTAATAACACGCAAAGCTCGTAAGTGTTGAGCAATGTTGACAAGTCGACTGATTTGGGAGCAACTTTCTATAAGTATAAACAAGTATGTTGTATGTGTATGTATGGAGATACGTAATGCTGTCGAAATTTGTGGGCGGTTAGACTGCTGAGGGTTCGGAGCTAACATCCGAGCCAATTTTTGACATTCATTAGTTGACTATTAGCTTTTGCACGCGGCCATCTCCCGACCTACTCAAATCCTAAAGTACCATGCTGTTACTTTCTAAGTCATCTTTATAAATGTTACTATTTTTTTATTAGGGCGTTTCTTTTTATTATTTTAAAAGTAGGTAAAAAGATCTTAATTGTCAATAAAAGGTAGAAACAAACTAACAATCAGGCTACAAAATAGTATAAACAAAAACTATAAACTAAGTATGGCTGTAGTACAATTATTGACAAAAAGTACTAGTCTTAGCATTTGCTCGGCTAAATGCAGCATTTGCTAGCCCTTACGGCGCGTCTCGGCCGTCAGAATTAACAAATGGTGTGTAAAAAGGAGAGGAAGAAAGAAAGAAAAAAAAGAAGCATATAAAGAATGTATGTGTATGAGTGTTATTATGTGTGAGTGTGCTTTTGAGTAGGTATGTTTTGTGCTTGTAAACGAGTGTGTATTATAATCCTTTGCTAGGTTGAGCAGTCCGTAATCCTGGTCACTGCTATCTGTTTGAGAGGAATGCGAGGAGACTTCGTGTGTTGCTTCTTAAAGGTTTCAGCTTCTTTTCGCCTCTGTGTCTCAAAAAAATGCAATTTTACTTGCCGCCTAACCTAACCTAACCTTAAAGGATGGGCTAACAGATAACGCATGGGCTGTCGTGTTGGTGGTGGTAGGTCGTTTTTTCATTTTATTTGTGGCAACCCACTTCTCGACTAAGAATTACTGCTGCCATTATCATATTTTAAGTAAGCGGGACAACTCGTCAGGTAAGTATTCAAGTGATATTTTGACAAAGTGCGTAGTCAACAGTCGAAATAAGTCAAAGTCTCAGTCACTCAATAAAACTGTTTAGCGTTTCATCGACCTACGGAATCTGCCGAGACTACTTTTTAACGAAATCGCAGGATTTATGACCCTATTACGTCCAAGCAATTTGTTCACGTGACAACTCACTCGTCACACAATATCAGTGTTAAAAACGATACAATTCAACGATTCTTATATAAACATCACTTTGCGACACTTACTGCACAAAATGACACCAAAGTTGTACACTAAATACTAATTTAAAACCTTTGAATTGCATCAACCGATACGACTCGTCCTACTATCCTTCGCAGAATCCTTATTAGGGCGTTTATCGTTTTCGAAACAGAACAAGGGGGCAACTCAAATTTAGAGATTTCATACATTCGTCCATACAAATCTTGAGCTCTAGAATAGGCCCTCGGACCTGAAATGTTCTCAAGTCCACAGCGAGAGAAATCTCTGTGAGGATAATTACGACACGGCGATATGCTCGTGCCAATTAAAAGATAAACTATGCGACAACGCCCGCACAATGCCGTACGTACTAGTGAATGTTGCCAGCTTAGAACAACCCGGGAGCGGAGGGAAGAAGTTCAAGAGAAGAGCGTATTCTTTTTTAAAACCGGCACCACGTTAGCGATCTCTCTGAGGAGTTGATACCTTTCCGCAGGGACCTTGCTCTTTTGTCGCTTCAGCATAAAAAAAGTACGCATGGCGATACTTTTCCACTCTAAACATTTCTCACAGTTTCGATACAAACATACAAAAAACACTGTACATAACTATAATTAATCAAGACGGGATTTAACACGATATTTATTATGTGATACAAAATGTTGTTATTGTACACAATGGTGTACTCACATATTTTACTCGACGTTTCGGCTACGTTACAGCAGCCGTGGTCACGAGCGGACTGGCGGAGCACGGCGTTGTCTGCTGGGGCCGGGCTGTGAATCTTCGGACACCCTCACATTTTCCGATATTAATTCCCAGCAGACATTCCCACACATTCCTCCAAGGTCGTAACGGGAGGCCATCATTTTTGTAACTTATTCTATGTTTGACTTCGTATAGAATAGTTTTTTCTTTTCCATTAACTCGATGAGGTTAGTATAAAGTAGCCGCCCAGACCATTACTTAAAATCTCCATCTTAATAAAGTTGTGGGCGCAGCTAACACTTACTTAATTGCCATTACCCATTACTTAGTTACCGCCCCCCCCATAACTGTCCCCATTACTTTTTTGTCCACCTTCACTCAATCTCGTCAATTAGCGACTTTTTACTCTTCGATCGAATTTGGTTTTAGAATTGTCGACCCTAGCTAGCGAGGTAGCTCATTACCGGCTAGCTAGACGATGTTCACTGGCTAGGTAAACGAAGTTCACTGGCTAGCTAGATGAACTTCACTGGCTAGCTAAACGAAGTTCACTGGCTAGCTAGATGAACTTCGCTGGCTAGCTAGACGAAGTTCATTGGCTAGCTAGACGAATTTTACTGGCTAGTTAGACCAAGTTCACTAGCTAGCTAGACGAAGTTCACTGGCTAGCTAGATGAACTTCACTGGCTAGCTAGACAAAGTTCATTGGCTAGCTAGACGAAGTTCACTGGCTAGCTAGATGAACTTCACTGGCTAGCTAGACAAAGTTCATTGGCTAGCTAGACGAAGTTCATTGGCTAGCTAGACGAAGTTCATTGGCTTGCTAGACGAAGTTCACTGGCTAGCTAGACGAAGTTCATTGGCTAGCTAGACAAAGCTCATTGGCTAGCTAGACCAAGTTCACTGGCTAGCTAAACGAAGTTTACTGGCTAGTTAGACCAAGTTCACTGGCTAGCTAGACGAAGTTCACTGGCTAGCTAGATGAACTTCATTGGCTAGCTAGACGAAGTTCATTGGCTAGCTAGACGAAGTTTACTGGTTAGCTAGATGAACTGCACTGGCTAGCTAGACGAAGTTCATTGGCTAACTAGACAAAGATCATTGGCTAGCTAGACCAAGTTCACTGGCTA
This sequence comes from Marasmia exigua, assembly GCA_019059595.1. Classification (NCBI taxonomy): domain Eukaryota; kingdom Metazoa; phylum Arthropoda; class Insecta; order Lepidoptera; family Crambidae; genus Marasmia; species Marasmia exigua. The sequence goes on from CM032486.1 coordinate 10,794,706, forward strand.
GTTAGACCAAGTTCACTGGCTAGTTAGACGAAGTTCACTGGCTAGCTAGACGAAGTTCACTGGCTAGCTAGACGAAGTTCACTGGCTAGCTAGACCAAGTTCAGTGGCTAGCTAGACGAAGTTTACTGGTTAGTTAGACCAAGTTCACTGGCTAGCTAGAAGAAGAGTCAAATAAACTCTTGTAATTTCATTTAATGTCGAATGGAGTTAAACCACAGCCTCACAACGGGCTAGAAGCAGTGCCTGCGCGGTGTTTCACTAAGTGAGTGAGCGTACCAGAGGCCCATCGGGAGGAAAGGGGAATTTAGATGTTGACAGCGCACTGTGATACAGTTTAGCAGGTATAGATTCGCGATTCCACTTATCACATTTAAAGGCCCAATCGGAGAGGTTTACAGCGGATTGTGACTACCAGTTCACTGGTGCCGCCACCCATGGGTGGCGGCTCTTTACCATCCACCAGATGAACGCATCTGTGATGCCCCGTGTGTCGCAGATGTCCATGGGTGGCAGTAATTCACTTACCATCAGGTGAGCCGTCTGCTTGTGTAATGTAAAAAAAAGAAAATAACCGTTTATTTGCCACCTATTATTTGAAAATGTCGACGCGTGTACCCCCGGGTCTGCCACAGCGGCAAGGTGCGCGTGCGCCGCGACCCACGCGCTCACGCCTCTACCGTGTAGCTTGCACAACGGCCCCTATCATTGGCTCTCGAAGCTTTTTTTTATGTGATAGGTGGCAGACGAGTAGACAGGTCACCTGATGGTAAGCGATTGCCGCCGCCCATTGACACCCGCAACACCAGTGGAGTCTCAAGTGCGCTGCCATCTTTAAGCTCCCCTTTCCTCCCCCCCCAGATTTGGCCTCCGGTACCCTCACTCACACAGCGAAACACAGCACAGTGCTGCTTCACGCCGGTTTTCTGTGAGGCCGTGGTATCACTCCGGTCGTGCCGGCCAATTCATGCCAAAGCGTGGATCTTCCACGGTTAAAATCTTTCTCTTCTTAGCGTGTAATTCCCAGCTGCGTCCAATGCTGATGCTTCGGATATTTCGGAAGTGTGGTAATTACAATGGCTCTCGAAGCTCCATCATCCATCATCATCATCTTAGCGTTTTGTCCCGGTTGCGTCCCAAGCCGTCGCTTCGGAGCCCGGGGTCCGCTTTCCTACTTCTACTCCTCCACTTCGCGCGGTCTTGTGCATCCATAGTGGTCAGTTTATTAGCACGCATGTCATCCCTTACGATGTCAAGCCACACCTTTTTAGGTCTACCCTTTCTGCCGGGACCCGGCGGTGGTGCCATGGCCAGACAGAATGGCTCTCGAAGCTATACTGATCTAAAACATTCACTAAAGACTCGTGGCAGACGGCCATATATTTTCAATGTGGGAGAGCCACGCTTAGGCATGAATGGGCCGGCTCGACCGGAGTGATACCACTGCCTCACAGATGACCGGCGTGAAGCAGCGCCTGCGCTATGTTTCTCTGTGTGAGTGAGGGTACCGGAGGCCCAATTTGGGGGGGGAGGAAAGGGGAGTTTAAAGATGGCAGCGCACTTGTGACTCCACTGGTGTTGCTGGTGTCAATGGGCGGCGGCAATGGCTTACCATCACGTGACCTGTCTGCTCGTCTGCCAACTCTCATATAAAAAAAAGATTATGACACTGACTGCCACGAGTCTTTGTACTAGTACCTATCTATAACAGTTACTTCCGTGTCAATCTACTGACCATTATAATATTCTCCAACCGATTACGGTTACGGCGGCCAATCTCAACGATCAGCCACGTACGCAGGATGTATTATAGTGCTCAAGTATGTGCGCAAACACAAATGCACTCTCTATTCCTTTACACTCATATTCCGATGGGACACCAGCGTGACCCGACCGGAGAGGGATTGGGCGCAGGACCCACGTCTTAACGTGCTTTTGAGGCACGGGGGTATAGGACCGACGACTTCCAGGCTCCGGGTTGACACTAAGAATTTCATACCGAAAACTTAGGTACAAATTTTTGGCCCGACCCGGGGATCGAACCCGGGACCTCTTGCGCAGCCCGTCGCTTTAAAGTGCGATCCAGTAACCACTGCGCCATCGAGGCAGTCAAACTATAAAATAAAACATGGTTAAATGATAAACCGAGACGTGGACACTCACGGCTGGACTAGTCCACCGGTTCAAAGTCGCTCAAAGAGCTATGGAAAGGGCTATGCTCGGAGTATCTCTGAAGGACCGTATCAGAAATCATGTAATCGGACAGAGAACCAGAGTCACCGACATAGCCCACCGAATTAGCAAACTGAAGTGGCAGTGGGCTGGTCATATTAGCCCCAGAACTGACAGCCGTTGGAGCCGTAAAGTCCTTGAGTGGAGACCGCGACTCGGTAAGCGTAGTGTTGGACGTCCTGCGACAAGATGGGATGATGACATTCGAAGGCTGGCTGGATGAGAGTGGCCGAAAATCGGGACCAGTGGCGTGCATTAGGGGAGCGGGAGACCTATGTCGGGGAGACGTGTGTAGTGTGGGTTGCTGATGATGATGATGATGAAATGATAAACCTTACGTTCATTGAAATAAAGGTCAAGTGACATCTGTCATTAAAATCAAACTATATTTCAAGGAGTATAGTTGTGTCAAGGATTTCAGACAACGACAGTGAATAAACACAAGTGTTCATTACATTAATTGATGGTCAAATATTTGTAATAATATTTCCACTGGATATTGTAAATATACCTACAATATTGATGAGACTATCGACAGCTACGCCGTGTGGTCCCCGGCAGAGTAGAATAGGCCACCCTCTCTCTTACCGAGGTGTCGTAAAAGGCGACTAAGGTAAAGCTGCTGGCATGATCATCAGCACCAGAGAAGGAAAACTCTGCATTTATATCAAAACCCTCGCCAACCCGTCCTGCCAAGCGTGGTGAGTATGGCAATCATGCGATTGAGGGAGGCCCGTGCCCCAGCAGTGGGGACTTAAATGGGCTGATGATGATGATGATGATTGTAAATATACCTACAATATTGATGAGACTATCGGCAGCTACGCCGTGTGGTCCCCGGCAGCGTAGAATAGGCCACCCTCACTCTTACCGAGGTGTCGTAAAAGGCGACTAAGGTAAACCTGCTGGCATGATCATCAGCACCCAGAGAAGGAAAACTCTGCATTTACATCAAAACCCTCGCCAACCCGTCCGCTAAGCGTGGTGAGTATGGCAATCATGCGATTGAGGGAGGCCCGTGCCCCAGCAGTGGGGACTTAAATGGGCTGATGATGATGATGATCGACAGCTCATGTCGAATCAAACACCTACAAATTTCGTCGGCTTAATAACGCGGTCAGTGGTCTAATTGGTCGAACATTCACCCGGATTGTGGAATGTGTGGTTCGAGTTCCGCCTGAACACGAGATGAAAAAAAAATCTTGTTCATCACATGTTTGTTCAGTGCGGCGGTCGAACCCACGATCTTTAGCCTATGAGGCACTAGTCACCAAGCGGGACAGAATCTAACAGACGACGTTGATGTCTTTTGTTGAAAGAAACGACGAGATTTCTTTTATCGTTAGAAGTATTGTCAACAGCTACAAGCCATAAGACCGCCTTTTTGTACTGTCGGTTGTTGTTGTATCATACTTGTTTTTGTGCAATAAAGAATATCTATCTATCTATTTTTTTTTCTGATGGCAGACGAGCAGACGAATCACCTGATGGTAAGCGATTGCTGCTGCCCATGAACACCCGCAACACCAGTGGAGTCACAAGTGCGCTTTCAACATTTAAACCCCCCTTTCCCCGGATTGGGCTTCCGGTACCCTCAATCATTCAGCGAAACACAGCGCAGTGCTGCTTCGCTCCCGGTTTTCTGAGAAGCGGTTTTCATTCATGCAGAACTTGGCTCTCCCACGGTTAAAATCTATTGTCAGAAATGGATTTATTATGCTTATATTAAAAAATGTGATGTCTACTTAGGGAAGTAGACATCTCGTAATAACTGAATTTGGGTTTTCAAACACTAGATACTTAAACACTATTTCATTTTAAGAGCTGCTCAAATATTATGCTATCCTTTTTTAAGTTAATTTTATGGCAGAGAAAGAACATGTTATTGCTCTCACCTCTGGGCTGGTGCTCCCAAGGATCAGCTTCTTCCTCTAGACCGTATCCAGCGAAGGGCAGTCAGAATTATCGACGACCAGGCTCTCTCCGACACGCTTGATCCTTTGTCATTGCGTAGAGATGTAGCATCGCTATGTATCTTCTATAGCATCTACAATGGGGAGTATTTATGCAATGTGTATTGGCAAATAAAGATTCATTTTTTATATCACCCCGAATCACGCCGAGATCCCTAGTAAGCGCGTAGGCATGTGTGCGTAGCTTGTATAGCACACGATGTTTGCACGTTCTGTGTCTGTATATTTTAGATCATGTTTTCGATCGTAAGTCACGCAAAACTCGCTTCAAACTCACACGTGAGTCCTCGTGTTATTAGACCATTGGCCGAATAACAAAACATTCGTGGTCCTGAGATTCTATTGTGTTTTCTGTGATAGATCGCTCACATTATGAACTGTCTCGTCGGTAGCAGTTAGATGCGTGGAGAAATAGCTTGCAGACAGATATATTTTTTTAAATAAGTTAATGTAAATAGAAAGAGCCCCTTTGAGAGGCTTCGAATGTATCCTTAATTTCAAAAACTTTTTTATGTCGCATGTGGCAGACGAGGAGACACATCACCTGATGTTAAGGTGACGGGTAGGGCACACTAGCGACGTCAATCGATTTTAATTTTTAGCTACTAAACCGGATCTATTTTAAACAATTTCGGGGTTACAACCTCTCGGCAAACACTTATACTATTTATTAAATAACCATGCACAAATGTTGGGTTCATTTTTGTACGCGAAAAATTGATTGAAAAAGATGCGACTTCTCACAACATTATCAAAGATATTGACACTGCCAAAAGTTATACTATATAGTTCCATATTGGGAAGTGTTGAAAGCACGCTCCATATTTGGCACGTTTCCCACCGCTATCATCGGGTCGTACAAACAAATATACTTCATTATTGAAAGCGTTTCGCAATATTGGAGGTATATTAAAGTAGGTAATCGCCGCGGACGCAGCCAAAGCAAAAGGTTGACCACATGTGGGTCGGTAAGGGTCCGCAGGAAAAGAGGAAAACTTTATTTAAAAAAAATCAGATTTTTTAAACAGATATTTATGGAGAAAAAATGTAAAAGTACTCCTGTGACGCCATTACTCGGCATGACAAATTAATAACGATTTTGTTCACGTTGATTAAAAAATTATTTAGTAAAATTGTTATTTTTGTTGGGTTGGTTATTCAAAGAGGTAACGCCGCCAGAATTCTGGGGACGATGAGTAGCGGGGCAGACTGCACTCTTTTGTAAATATTTTTCATCTCATCCATAATCTTTTTTTACTTAATAATCTAAACTATTTATTAAGAGATACATTATACAGATACCGCGATGTAATCGACACCTAGCGCCATCTATTGTTTAAAGTGGAACTAATATTCCGAAACAAAGTGAGGGGGCCACCAGTATTTGATAAAATTGAGACCACAACATACATTAGTCCTAGTTACAAAATAAGGATTTCATTTATATACTATGGAAACTAGAAACAATTAAGTTTATTTATGTGCTAGTGGTGGCCGTGTGGTCCCCGGCAGAGTAGAATAGGCCACCCTCTTTCTTACCGAGGTGTCGTAAAAGGCGACTAAGGTAAAGCTGCTGGCATGATCATCAGCACCCGAGAAGGAAAACTCTGCATTTATATCAAAACCCTCGCCAACCCGTCTGCCAAGCGTGGTGAGTATGGCAATTACCCCTCATGTGATTGAGGGAGGCCCGTGCCCCAGCAGTGGGGACTTAAATGGGCTGACGATGATGTGCTAGTGGTAGACAAACAGCCGAATCACCTGATGGTAACTGGACCTGGACTGGACTGAACAAAGATAAGTTCATCACACGAATATTTGTCCGCAGGGTGGGTGTCCAACCTGAGACCTTCTAATTTACTTTTTACATTAAGTAAGTAGGTACAGAACCTTCTCTCAAAAAGTGGCCAAATATCAGACGCACCTGCGCGAGGCATGCATCGAATGCACTTTCCGTTACGAGCGCATGCGCAACCTCGCCGGTCATAGTGGGATGAAATAACAGTAAGACTCCGATGACCTTAAAACTGTAGGGCGCGTGAGGGCTATAATTTACCGAGTAAAAATGGACTGTGACATAGTTAATTTCAGTTTTCGTTGTTAATGTGTAATAATAGAGGTTAAAGTATGAAATTGACGTTTTTTTCTTGACGCAAGAAGATTAATAATTCCTATAATAACCAAAAAGTTGCAATAGTATATTTATATTTTGAATATAGACTATATTTCTACCACCTTATTATAAATCGTGATCTAAAGTTTGTATCTAAAGCTCATGTCATCCTGTTCCAATACGCAATGTTAAGGTGACGGCACTAGCGACGCCAATCGATTTTAATTTTTAGCAACTAAACCGGATCTATTTTAAACAATTTCGAGGTTACAATCTCTCGGCAAACACCTATACTATTTATTTAATACGTATAGTTAAATGTTTGGTCTGCATTTGCACTCGAATTTCGGATTATTGCCAAAAGTGGTCGCTTTTGGCGTGAATCAATTATTCGCGCACAAAAACGTACCCAACATTTGTGCATGGTTATTTCTTCTTTCTTTCTTAAATTGTTTAAAGTAGATCCGGTTTAGTAGCTAATTAAAATCGATTGGCGTCGTTAGTTTGCCCTACCCGTCACCGTAAAAGGGGCCATCACGAATTTTGTTTCCGAGACTATCCCTAGTTCTCGATTTGTAATAAGTGGGCTTATGTTTTGCTGAACAGGTCCGACAGTATTGTATTCTTGATGCAGAAAAAAAAAGATCTTAAAAGTGACTCTTTTTGTTAGACAGAATTAACGTTTTCATCATTGGTAACTTTTTAAATAAACAATGCTTTTTCTAAATACCTATTGAACTAAACGTGCCAAACGTTGTCCATTATAGCAGAGTTAAATATAGGACAAGAGCAATAATATTTACTTTGTAATCTAAAAAAATAATTCGTATAGGAAGCACAGCCTCTCAAAAAATCTCCATAAGAATCGGCATTTTCAAACTTTAACCCCCTCCCCTATACATATCTTCTACTTAGTTTGTGCCCCTATATTATGGATCTATTCGATGAAGCTCATTTATCGTTTTTTTTTGTTAGGGCGTCTATCGAATTTCGATTTATCTTTGCCAATGTCGAGTGATTAAAGAATGAATGAACATGTTCGAAGACAAAATTGTCCGGTGTTTAGAGTTGGATCTCTTTAATTAATTGAGTAATTTATAGTTATATTTATTAAATAGACGAAGTCAACTGACAGAATGTCAATGTGTCATTCCCATACATTTTGCAAAATGCAAAATGTCAAATGTATGGGGATTTGACATTTGCATCTGTCAGTTTACTTTCGTCTAATTAATAATCCGACTTTATAGTATAGCTATCTTAATAGCTATGTTCGTATTGCTGACGTGACGCAATTTTTCTTAGGACCTTTAAAATCACAACTTTAAGTGTTGTCAGAATCCAAAGATCGTTATTTACGAGTCATGGTGTGTCTGCATTTATTGCATATTTTAGTAAAAAATAAGGTTAAGTACTGATACCTAAGGTCAAGCGTCCCGCGTGTCCTCTCCTCATCCAAGCAAGAATTTTATCAGAGAACAATCGCGAAATCTCACCCGCCGGTATATTTTTGCACATCACACACATCGTTTACAAGTTATATTTTAAGCTCAGATTTTCATTTAATTTCTGCGAGAATAGTAATTATTAAATTAATATTTCTTTGGAATTTGGCTGGACATTAACATTGGGATTAACACCTTTTCTATGCTCACTCTATCTCTTTGTTAAAACATTTCAAAAAATTTAATTAACATATCACATATCTTTGATTGATTAATGAGTCATTAAAATTAATAACGACGCTAAAGTGTATCTCATCATATTTTTATGTTATACTTTCTCTTTATTACTTTGCTAATTAAATTATCACACGTTTCAGAAGGCTACTAAACAGGTAAATTAATTTTATTTAGAGTTTTGTTATGTTTGAACTGGGGTGTGGAGGATATTTTGGATGTGACTATAGTCAATGACGTGTTAAAACCACTTCGAATTATTAGATCATTGAAGTTTTGAAACTCCTTACATTAATGCCGCTCTATTCTCGCGGTACTGGTATTTAGATTTTAAATTAGTCATAAGAAAATTTGTTAATAATTGATTAACAAAAGGTACATTTTTTATGATGGAGTTCACTGACTTTTAAAACAGCTGTATATTTAAATAACAACCACAAGAAAGCTATTAAGTTTTGCTAATCAGCTGTTTTACAAGGGGAACTCTTTTAGGAAGCCCCCCCTTCAGCAGTAAGTTTTCCTTCATAAAATAAAATAAAACTCTGCCCTATAAGCCTTAAGCTTCTAAGGTTCAGTAAGAAGCTTAAAAATAAGATGAATCGATTTAAATTGTAAAAGAAACTTACATCATTTCCCTCGCTGCCATTTCCATCCGCATATTCACCGTCATGTCTTCTCACTTCCCCATTTTTCTCATTCCCGTCCATATTCAAATCAACACCATTCTTCAAGCCATATTCTTCTATCTGTCCACTATCCAGTGACACTTCATGTTCTTCGTCGTTTTCGTGGTTATTATCATTACCAGGATGGCGAAGCTCCAGTCGGATTGTCCGATTAGAATCCTTATCTATACTAATGTTTAGTTCAGTATTTATATAGTTGTCATCCACGATCACATTTTTCACTTTCCGCTTCAAATTTCGTTTATCAATCAGTTTCACGTTGTTGTTATCGGGAAACTCATTACCGTCGATTGTTTTTTTAATTTCATCACTTAAGTCTTCCAGCTTTTTTCTTTTAGAGGTGAAGTTTTCGTTGAAAATGTCTTCGACTATCAAGTTCTGGTGGCCGATCATATCCGGCAGGTTGACTCCGCTCATCTTGGTCATCTTGGCGAAAGTTCTATAAGGAAACTAATTGGTCACATTGTGGAAAGCTGTTGGAGGTTATCTGGTACCATTGTCGGTTTAACACGGCGTAAATCATCGATAGATGATTATCTCCAAGTATGATGACCGCTATAACCAGCTAATGTATCTTGAGCCCCGATTTCAGTCGAGGCCACTTGAAAAAATCGATTTGTTCAGGTTCAAAGTAAAGTGGTCCAGCTCTATTGTTACCGTGCTTGGGCAACCATCGTGAACTTTTACACGATTATTGTACCGCCATTACATTTCGTATGAGAATTCTATTTTCTTTAGATCGATGATTTGCTTTCCATCTCTCTCTATCTTATATTTGTATCTCCGTCTGACTACAAATAATGTTATTGTTTACTTGCCCCGTTACTGATGGTATAGGAAATTGTTCATCACGTTCAATATGTGATTATCTTTGCATCGAATTATTCGCACTGTTATTCGTGGTAATAACTTTATCGAAATTATCGATTTTACTTTTCTCTATTACAACTGACACTGGTATAAACACGTTTAAGTTTCACGTCCGAGATCCGAATTCGTAATTTGAAAAAAAAATTGCACGTCACTAAATGAAAGTAAAGAGCGGGAAGGCACGTTCCGTATTTTTAAATTTGGAATTGTTAATTTAAATTCGGCGCGCCACGTGATGCGCGTCGCTCGGGGCGGTCACATGGAGTGCGCGCGCGCCTCGAGACATGATAAAGATGGGGAGAGGCAGACTATGCGGCGAGGCGAGATAAAACAGCTTTCGTGGGCTTAGCGTTTGGTTCAAGAGACTTGTTGCACATACACGCCGGCATTTTCGATTCGGCAGTAGGTAACGGGTTACCTACGGGTGCTTCGGGTAGCACCTACCTAATTTCTTGTAGCCGCGCATGGCGACCTGCACCTTTTGCAATAGGTATAGCATTTCCACAAAAAAAGCATCTGAATCAACTTGGCAGTATTGAACAGCTAGTTAACAAAAAAACCTAGACCTACCAATGACAACTATGTAAATCAACGTGCATCCTTCGTCATACGTCCTACCTTTAAAAGTTAATTTCTGCAAAAGTATATTTTGTCTCAAAATTTTGAAAGTACGTGGCTCCTTCCTACTTGCGCCGCGAATCTATAACCACAGTACACTTTAAAAAAGCCAGTAGCTTGACGGTACGTTTTTTACGAGCACCGACGGAATAAACTTGAGATTGCGGTCCCAAATGATTGTTTATGGGATAGTGTACTTCCTACCATAACCACCCCAAAGTTGGTCCTATTTAAATTTGGAAAAAATTCAAGCTTAAAGATTGAAAAACATGATTGTAATGTATGTGTGATCTAAATTATAACATAAAGCTTTAACCAGATGTATGCTTTGTGGAATATTTCTACTCTGGAAATTAGACATTATGAAAGTAAGTTGAAACGAAAAAAAAAACTTCCGTTGACTCTTGAGGATACCTACGTCGAGTCACTGTCTTTAACACAACTGTGCTATAACATTGTTACTCTCATATCCAGTTTGATCGCAATACGCGTAGCGACCGCTATGTGAGCGCGCGGATTTGTTTGCGGGCGCTAGCGAGTTTATGAGCGGGTGCGAGCGAGCTTTTAGGATGGCGGGGGAGAGCTTTTGAGCGGACGGGAGCGAGTTTTCGAACGGACGCGAGCGAGCTTGCCAGCGGGTGCCAGCAAGCTTTTGAGACGGGCGGGAGCGAGTTTCGAACGGGCGCGAGCGAGCTTGCCAGCGGGTGCCAGCGAGCTTTTGAGAGGGCGGGAGCGAGTTTCGAACGGGCGCGAGCGAGCTTGCCAGCGGGTGCCAGCAGCTTTTGAGAGGGCGGGAGCGAGTATCGAACGGGCGCGAGCGAGCTTGTCAGCGGGTGCCAGCAAGCTTTTGAGAGGGCGGGAGCGAGTTTCGAACGGGCGCGAGCGAGCTTGCCAGCGGGTGCCAGCAAGCTTTGAGACGGGCGGGAGCGAGTTTCGAACGGGCGCGAGCGAGCTTGCCAGCGGGTGCCAGCAAGCTTTTGAGACGGCGGGGAGCGGAGTTTCGAACGGGCGCGAGCGAGGCTTGTCAGCGGGTGCCAGCAAGCTTTTGACCGAGGGCGGGGGCGAGTTTCGAACGGGCGCGAGCGAGCTTGTCAGCGGGTGCCAGCAAGCTTTTGAGGAGGGCGGAGAAGTGGAGTTTCGAACGGGCGCGAGCGAGCTTGTCCAGCGTGTGCCAGCAAGCTTTTGACGGTGGGAGCGAGTTTCGAAACGGGACGCGAGCGAGGCTTGCCAGCGGGTGCCAGCGAGCTTTTGAGCGGGTGGAGCGAGTTTGTAAACGGACGCGAGCGGAGCTTGCCAGCGGGTTGCCAGCGAAGCTTTGAGCGGGTGGGAGCGGGTTTTTGAACGGCCGCGAGCGAGCTTGCCAGCGGGTGCCAGCGAGCTTTTGAGCGGGTGGGAGCGAGTTTTTAAACGGACGCGAGCGAGCTTGCCAGCGGGTGCCAGTAAGCTTTTTATGGCGGGAGCGAGTTTTTAAAACTGACGAGAGCGAGCTTGCCAACGGGTGCCTGCGAGCTTTTGAGCGGGCGTAGCAGCTTTTGAGCGAGCGCGAGCGAGTTTTTGACCGAGTTTTTAAGTGCGTGCCGGTCAACTTTTGAGTGGGCTGGAGCGAGTTTTTGAATGGACGCGAGCGAGCTTGCCAGTGGGTGTCAGCGAGCTTTTAAGCGGGCGGAGCCGAGCTTTAAAGTGGGTGGAAGTGAGCTTTTGAGTGAGTGCGAGTGAGCTTGCCAGAGTTTTAGAGTGGGCTGGAGCGAGTTTCGAAGCGGATTGAGGAAGTTTAGGAGCAGCAGAGAGAGGGTGAAAATGCCTTAGGTATATCACCAATAATATGCAACGAGTGATACACATACCTCCCTAGTGGAGTAGCGAGCTGGCACATATCTGCCTGACCGTGGGAGAACTGAGCGAGATGGGCCGGCTCCCATTCATACCTCGGCATCACAGAAAATCAACACGTGAGCAGCGCCCGCGCATCTTTCGCCGAATGAGTGACCGGAGACCCAATCAGGGAGAAGGCTTGCCGCTAAGGCACTCTATTTTAAGAAGATACATTTTAGGATGAAATCTTTTAGGACTTGTTTCGCCCCGCTCATCACCAAATATCCGCCTTAACCATTCTACGTTTTATAATAACGTGGATAGAGTTCAAATTGGACGGTCAATCTAGGCCCATTTTTTGTCCGCTGTGAAATGGTTTCCGTTTGGGCGCATAATTTGGGCTGGACATAAATCAGATAATGAGCAATTAATGTGTGTCTGCCGATCGGTCCAGTCACGGGGCCACAACTATACCTACACCTGTGAAATAAATATAAATATTTTTTTGTCTTTTTTTACAACATCACATACATTGATCTGACTCCGAGATAGGTAGCTCAAGCACCTGTGTTACGGATATCAGAATCAACAGCGGAATTACAAATAAATAATATATAATACTTTTCCTTTGTAAATACATACTTATTAATACATAGAAAATACCCAGCCCAATACAAACATGCCTGTTCATGCACACAAATAAATAAATAATAAATAAATAAATATTTCACAACATCTGACTCCGAGATAGGTAGCTCAAGCACCTGTGTTACGGATATCAGAATCAACAGCGGGATTACAAATATATACATATAATACTTTTCTTTTGTAAATACATACTTATAATACAAAGAAACATCCAGACCAATACAAACAGACATGTTCATGCACACAAATGTTTGTACTGTGCGGGGATCGAAACCGCAACCCTTGTAGCAGAGGCAGCGTTCATTACCACTGATCCAAACGGGTCGTCAGAAGTCATAGTCATATTCATTATTTCATCATGTGGTGGTTACATCGTCATCATCGTCAGCCCATTTAAGTCCCCACTGCTGGGGCACGGGCCTCCCTCAATCACATGAGGGGTAATTGCCATACTCACCACGCTTGGCAGACGGGTTGGCGAGGGTTTTGATATAAATGCAAAGTTTTCCTTCTCTGGGTGCTGATGATCATGCCAGCAGCTTTACCTTAGTCGCCTTTTACGACACCTCGGTAAGAGTGAGGGTGGCCTATTCTACTCTGCCGGGGATCACACGGCCATGGTGGTTACATTGGATCTTAAATTAATCAGGTTCGCAACATGAGCCCCGTAGGGCACTGCAGAGATTACTTAATTGAATTATTTTAAATATTGTGAATTAAAAATTAAAAATGTCAAAACATAAAAAACGAAGTGACGTCACTACAGTCCTTTAAACCTGCTAAGGCCCAGACACAATAGATAATCAATTGTTTTTGGCTTTAAAACCTCAAGATCATCGTATTATTGTGGATTTCACCTGTAATACCTAGTTTTAAGTTTTTCATACTTTATTTTGAGTGCAATAAAAGTATATTCATTCAATCATTTATTCATTTTTCCATTTTTTTTATGTCATAGGTGGCAGACGAACAGTCGCATCACCTGATGGTAAGCGATTGCCGCCGCCCATGGACACCCGCGACACCAGTGGAGTCATAAGTGCGCTGCCAACCTTTAACCCTCCCTTCCCCCGGATTGGGCTGCTTCACGCCGGTTTTCTGTGAGACCGTGGTATCACTCCGGTCTAGCCGGCCCATTCATGCCAAAGCGTGGCTCTCTCACGGTCAAAATTTACGTCCAAAGTCGTTGCTTTGGAGTTGGGGGTACCTACGTATGAATATGCGAAGGCTAGTAATGCAATGAAGCGACTGCCGTCTGATCCTTGCAGCCCTCAGGGGAATGAGACCAACTAGACCATAATCACATGTCAGATTCCCTACAATGTTTTCCGTCACCACCGAGCTAGTGGTAGAGATACCCACATAGGTAAAACGTACAATTACACCTGTGGAGGTGACGTCACTGTTATAATATATGTGTAATTTAAATCTTTAAGAAATGAACATATATGTAAGTACCTAGAGGTGGGCAAAGAATCCACTCGTTATTATAGCTTAGTGTAATACCTATGGGCGGTGGTGACCCGCTTGCTCGTTTGCCTCCTTTCCTCATAAACAAACAAAAATATCTCTGTGCCTAGGCGCGCTAAGTCCCAGGTTCGATTGCTCTTATATATTTTATGAACAAATTAATGAATGATCTTTAGTGTTCCGAATAGACTTACAATAATTACAACCTGTGCGGATAAAGAATGGGATCAGAAATGGCGGCGCATCTATTCACTTCCCGCTCGCAAACTATTTGCGTCTATACTCGCACCCCACGAGTGCGAGTATAGACGCAAATAGTGTGGCGAGCGAGAAGTGAATAGATGCGCCGCCATTTCTGATCCCATTTTTTTATCCGCAAGGGTAGTACAAAGGCACTGATTCCCGCACTAGGCTTCCCTGTGTCGCGGGATCAGTCTTTTACTACGTCCGATATACAAAATACAGATTATGGAAAATAACAATAGTTACAGTTTTAGCATTTTTATAAGTTACACCACAAGTTTAAATTCTTAACCAATCACAACGCTCTATTTACGCGCGCCAAAAATTACAATATCTTATTGGTTGATGCGTCAGCGCCATGTTCCGTGCGAGTGCGGTTAAGAGAGAGATAGAATTTGTCTCTGGATTTATTGTGTTTAATTTTTATTTTATTTATTCATTAAGGACAACCAACAAATCTTACACTAATTACATTGTATTTACTTAAGTACTATTATAAGGCTAAGTGCAGATTCTCTTACATGCTGTCACGACATGCAAATGTGAGGAGACTGAATAGAGACATTTAAATAACAAATAAAAAATAACAAAATTTAAAAATAGCCAAAATCTTAATATAACGCAATAAAGTCTGTATTTTTTTTTTTTTAATAAATATTTCAACAACATCACATACATTGATCTGACTCCGAGATAGGTAGCTCAAGCACCTGTGTTACGGATATCAGAATCAACAGTGGGATTACAAATATATACATATAATACTTTTCTTTTGTAAATAATACATACTTATAATACATAGCAAACACCCAGACCAATACAAACAAACATGTTCATGCACACAAATGTTTGTACTGTGCGGGGATCGAACCCGCAACCCTTGTATCAGAGGCAGCGTTCACTACCACTGTTCCAATCGGGTCCGTCAAATGTATTTCAACTGCTTTCGCAATCGTAATTAATCGAATTTAACTTGCTCTTCTGCGTAGACGAATTTTGCCGATGTAACTTATAAACGTGGTACAGCTGTACTACAAATATCAATAGTTATGCACTGGGGCCTTTGCTGGCTACCTCCTACGACAATGGCAGTCGGTACAGTCCCGTTACTATTGATTCAGCACGTGGATGTCACGATTGGTCACTCGTATCTACATTCAATTCTTAGAACCACTTGATCGAGATTTTGTTCGAATTTTCGAGGATAGTCACTGAGATTACTTTTGATATGCATAAAAACGTTTATCTGCTCGTTAAAGTTTTACAACTTCATTTGCAATTGATTGAAATATCCAGAGGTGCATGCTCTGGATTCGAAAAACGACCCCCGCGTGGAAGGCGTGTTCTAAAGCTAATCCACTTAGCTACCACCATCGCTCACGCCCTCCCACGAATTAAAATAGAAAATTTGGCAAAGTATAGTTAATATAAAACTATAGATAGCAACATCAGCTATATCACATTTGGACCGAGCTCGCGGGCGGTCGACTAGCCGCATCATTAATATCGCGCCAATGATACCATCATTACGGGAATCATTAATCCGGCTAACGACGCACGCGCAGCGCGGAGGACAGGCGAATTGACAAGCTAGGAGCCTGTACGGAGGGTATCTAATAGGATTTAGGCAACATTAAATAATAATAAATATTTCACAACAGCACATACATGGTATGGTAGCTCAAACACCTGTGTTACGGATATCAGAATCAAAAGTGGGATTACAAATATATACATTTAATGCTTTTCTTTTGTAAATACATACTTATAACACTGACCGACCGACTGACCGGATGGCGCAATTGGTAGTGACCCTGCCTCTTGCGCCAAAGGTCGTGGGTTCGATCCCCACCCTGGACAAACATTCGTGCGATGAACACTTGTGTTTGTTCGGTGTCTGGGTGTAATATATGTATTTAAGTATATATTTGTGTTCCTCTGTTGTCTGATATCTGTAACACAAGTGCTTAAGCTACTTAGTACGGAATCAGGTCAACGTATGAGATGTTGTGAGAATTATTATTATTATTATAACACATAGAAAACACTCAGACCAATACCTACAAACAGAGATGTTCATGAACACAAAATATGTTTGTACTGTGCGGGGATCGAACCCAAGGGTTGCTTTGGAGCAAAGACAGCGTTCACTACCAGTGTTCCATCCAAACGGGTCGTCATTACATTACCTACATACATAAACAACTTTTGCCTTAATTAAGATACATACATAGGTACATTGATACAATTACACACACCTCATCCAGGGGTATTTGTAATCCTTCTGTTGTCTGATATCCGTAACACAAGTGCTTAAGCTACTTAGTACGGAATCAGGTCAATGTATGAGATGTTGTATAAAACTATTTAAATGGGCCTAAACATTCTATCATAGAAATCCAGTAATCGCTACTACGATGGGATTAGGCTTAATGACCACGCTTGCCAAATGCGGATTGGTGATCACAAACCCGAGCAATGTTCGAAAAATTCGAAACCTTTGCTCTTAAGTTCACACTTAAAAATTTCATCTCGTGTTCAGGCAAAATTTAAAATTGCAAAATATTGCTATAAAAATATCAATTATACCTTTGCTCGACCAGAACATCATGGCGCTGTACTTAAACCATTAGACCAACGAGGCGTTTGTAAGGTCTTAGACTGTAGGAAAATATAAATAAATAAATTCAGTTTCAGTTAAATAAATTCAGTTTGTTTTTGACGACTCGTTTGGAACAGTGGTAGTGAACGCTGCCTCTGATACAAGGGTTGCGGGTTCGTTCCCCGCACAGTACAAATATTTGTGTGCATTAACATGTTTGTTTGTATTGGTCTTGGTGTTTGCTATGTATTGTAAGTAAGTATTTACAAAAGAAAAGTATTATATGTATATATTTGTAATCCCACTGTTGATTCTGATGTCCGTAACACAGGTGCTTGAGCTACCTATCTCGGAGTCAGATCAATGTATGTGATGTTGTGAAATATTTATTGAGAAATATTAAATTCATATTACACTTAATACACCGTGATTTTTTCATTACTCGAAATCTTTTCGAGGGCATCATACTAATGAAAACAAACATTTTTCCCCAAGGAACATGTTATGTTAACAAAAAATCAAGAAGCCACGATGCAGGTGTAAACTTAGTATTGACCTGATTTCGTACTGTGTTCCAACAACCATAACAACCATAGACTAGTAGGTACTACCTTTTTTTAATGTGATATGTGGCAGACGAGCACACGGATTACCTGAAGGTAAGCAATTGCCGCCGCCCATAGACACCCGCAACACCAGTGGAGTCACAAGTGCGCTGCCGACCTTTAACCCCCCTTTGGACCCCCGGATTGGGCCTAAGGTACCCTTTTTTTCCCAGGGGAAACCATCATGGCCGTCACCTTGCTATATGTAGGGAATAAGGTGGTGTGTGGGACTCAAACCCTTACTAAATCCCCTGGGGTGTCTATCTCCGCGCAATCGCGGTCGGAAACCCCACAGCCGGGACTAGACCGTACCACTAATCGCGATCGCCGCTTCACCCCTATCTGGTGCAATACAGCCCTTCAACGCTGTACGATTTACCAGGAGAGTATACAGTAGACAGACAGACGACCAGAGTCGTATGCTGAGCAAGCCCCAGCAGTGGATACGCTGACGTACTTCAAAAGCCCGTTTAGTCGCCTCTTACGACAGGCCGGGAAATCTTTGGCAGTATTCTTAAACGCCCCTAGCCACAGGGCGTAAGCCTCCGGTACCCTAACCTAACCTAACCTACACCCAGACATTGAACAAACCAAGATAACTGTTTATCACAAAATGTGTGTTCAGTGTTGGAATCCACGTGCCGTATGGCGTCACTTCCAAATGCGCCATCGGGCCATTCAATAAAATTTTCAACTTGAACAATTTTTATACAAACAGTCTCAGTTCACTACGCTCACATACGGGGCCGAGACATGGACGCTGACTAAAGAAACTATGCACAAGTTAAAGGTGGCGCAACGTGCTATGGAGCGTTCCATGCTCGGTCTTTCTTTACGAGACCGCGTACCCAACGATGAAATCCGAAATAGAACCAAGGTTGTAGACGTTGGAACGCGAGTGTGTGAGCTAAAGTGGAGATGGGCAGGACACCTGGCAAGGCGTAAAGATGATAGGTGGACTATAAAACTTACCGAATGGCAGCCAAGAATGGGGCGACGTCCTGTGGGTAGACCACCTGCCCGATGGTCCGACGATATTGTAACGGCAGTGGGGAAACAATGGATAAGGCTGGCAGGGGACAGAAGGGAGTGGCGTGATAAAGAAGAGGCCTATACTCAGCAGTGGGTGGATGTGGGCTGATATGATGATGATGATGAGCCTCAGTTGAGCAGATTCTTGAAATTAGATAATAATAGATCATCATCAGCAACCCACACTCGTCCACTGCTGGACATAGGTCTCCCCTAATGCACGCCACTGCTCCCGATTTTCGGCCACTCTCATCCAGCCCACACCAGCCAGCCTTCGAATGTCACCATCCCATCTTGTCGCAGGGCGTCCTACCGAGACGCGGTCGCGAGACGCGGAATAATAGATCAGAAAATCATAAATTATTGCTACTGCTCCATAGTGAACATTTATTTGGTCAATGTATCCATTTCACTAACAATATTGAACTGTGTAGATGTAGCCATTCGTCAAACAGCCGCCGGGTTCAACGGCAGTGCGTGGGCGCCGGTGTAGGTCACCACGCGGCCGCGGTGACATGTCACACTGGTTGTTAGGGCTATCACTAATACCACAATTAAATCTGCAACTAATACCTTTGACTAATTTTAGTCCATGCTAATACTTACTTGCCTGGTAATATCATAATAATTTTAGATCAAGTTCTGTTCCCTCTCATATTGCAGTGCCTATAATAATAATAATAATTCTCACAACATCTCTTACATTGACCTGATTCCGTACTAAGTAGCTTAAGCACTTGTGTTACAGAAATCAGACAACAGAGGAACACAAATATATACTTAAATACATATATTACACCCAGACACCGAACAAACACAAGTGTTCATCGCACGAATGTTTGTCCAGGGTGGGGATCGAACCCACCCTGTGAACCCAAGTGCCTATAGAGTAGTACTCCCTAAGAGTCTATAGTGGTTGATTTGTTATACTTTACCATCTGTTATGTACACTATGGAAGCAATAAAGAACTGAGTATTGAGTACTTTTTCTATGATAGAGACGACAAATGTGCAAGCGGGACACCTGATGGATAGTAAGTAATTGATTACTGAAACATCCGCGAAATCGGAGAGATCGCTAATATGTTGCCGGCCTTTTTATAAAAGAGTAAGTAGGTACCTAGTACCTACGCTCTTCTCTTGAAGGTCGTAGCCGTCGGGAAATACTCCTGCAGCCAAACCGTTTCACAGAACTGAGGTACGTGGTAGAAATTCCGCAATATACGTACAGTATTAGTTCGCCGTCCATCAAGATTATCAGGATGGAATGACAATCGCTTGCGTGTGGTTCTATGTAAGAATTCAGCTGTAGGGAGTAGATCAAAGAGTTCCTCAGAGCACTGGTACCTATAGAATGCTGAGGGAAGCTAGGTGTATCCCGCCGCAGTGCTAGGAGGATCAAGCTGACTAGAAGGAGTCAAGTCACAGACAATTCGAGCAGCCCTATGTTGTATGCGGTCAAATGGAAGAAGTTGGTACTGAGGTCCACCACTCTGATGGCTCAGTGACCCAAAATGTGTCTTGGTCTCCGATACAAGATTGGAGGAGAATGGTCCTGATCATTAGAGGTTTTTCGCCAGTCGGGTACAGTGTATCGATATAACCTATCTAATTTTAATAAGGTGTGCTGAGTGTGTATACCTGGGCCAATCAGGCTGAAGATTACATTTTGCCGCCCCCTTATCTTCTTCGACCGTCCAGGGGAGCTCCGGCCACTCTCCCTGCACCCCCACCTACAGTCTGTAGGTAAGTACGTACAGTGGCGGGCAGGTCAAGCTATACAAAACTGTCAAATTGCCTCAATCGATTTCGAACTCAATGTGTAACTATATAAGATTTATAATCGAATGAAGAAATTTGACACTTTTGTATAGCTTGACCTTTCCGCCACTGTACATATAACAGGGTCATTTCACTTAATACTTTTTTCATTAGTATGGGAAAAATAGTTGAGGGGTTTTCGATAGATGGAGCTTGTAAAAAGCAGATGTAGCTTTCTTAAAAGCGACCGAGCAGAAGATGGTTCGGCATTGATTTGGTAGATGTCACTATGCATTTTTACATCGCGCTAGTAAAGCGTTTTTCCGAAACAATGACCATAAGCCGCCTACCCACATTAGCAATTTTAAACAAATATGGGCAATCAACATGGACGCCAATGAGATTTGAGCACGAGAGTGCTCGTGACATTTTTTTTCATACGGCATATATAGTTTTTTTGTATGGTTTTCAGGTGATATCCGCCATGTTTTTTTCATATCGACAATCCCCAGAATTGGGCTCCAGAGAGCTAGAAGGTATTGGGAATTTGTGATAATATAGCAAAATGTTTTCTGATATTTTATTTTAATCGTGTTCCTGTCTAATTCTCGAAGGTACTGTTTAGCCGTTGAGCATTGGTCGTTTTCCTCTAGATGGCGCTAGCACTGGCTAGTCGACTGATGCCTCTATCTCAACATATATACATATAAGTTATCTATGACTTGCAACACCAGTGGAATCACTGCGCCGCCGAACAAAGCTCTCATTCCCCCTTATCGGACTTTCCCTCACTCACTCGGGGAGCTGTCTCAGGCGCTGCTTCACACCGGTTTTCTTTCCTCACAGAAGAAACTTGTTTTTAAAATAGGATATGTACGGTCGACGAATTTCCCGGTGTACCAGCGATAGGCGATAATCGCTTGCACGCGCAGCGGGGTTGGCGAAGTTAATACCTACGTAAACGCATAGCGCAGTGCAAGCGACTTTGCTGGCTAACTGGAACACCGCTACGTTCGCTGACTGTACGTAATATGAATTTCATCCTTATACTGTGCGATGTCAAATAATGCCAGTAGCACATGCACTTGAGGTGTCAACGCCTTTCTGTGCATAGGTATGTCGGTACGTACAGTCACACATCAAAGTAAACAAAACTGTATTTTTTTTTCAATCGACTCTCACTTTAATGTCAAACACGTTTGGTTCATTATCAATCGAAATTTGACAGATAGTGGTAGCCAGGTGTGTGGCTGTCTGTACCTAGGCGTGGCCGTGAGAGAGTAATCATACAATTATGTCTGTACAGACGGCGCCAGATTTCTTTACCTCCCTGCAGTGCAAAAAGTCCAACAAGCATAACTCCACGTGACGCCGTGGTACTGAATAAGAATCTGTAAAATTTCTTCAATCAATGCTCACCTATTATGTCGAAAACGATGTTATAATCTGATCTTTTGAGGAGATTGTAGTAAAATGCCTACAACAAAATATCCAGCTCTACTTTACCATGTGCTCTTGACAATTTCAATGGTAACTTTGCTACAATAACAATCTTTCATCTACTGGTACAAAAATATCAGTATGAAATATTTACATAATTTATTCTAACGCACTTAAAAAATCATCTGACAAAAAAAATCCATAAAAAATCTTAACTATTTATATAATATGTAGTGAGTCACACTTACGATTATTCTTTCTGCTAAAAATTAAAATATTTCAATGCAAATGAATTGTACTTCCATCTAGTGGCAAACACCTTCACTATTTGTTTCTGAATTCACTCTTTTGTCGTATGCAATTTCGTTTTACTTCTATAACACAGATGGCGCTGTACATGAAAAAATTGCAGACGTCATTTCTTGATCAATGAAAAAGTAAATTTAAATTATAATACATTATGTACACATACAAAATAATTATAAATATATTTTTAAAAATTGAACATATTAAAAAAACTAAAGTTAGTTTTACAATTACTACAGCGCCATCTATTGCCGAGTAGAAATACTAATAGTTCAGAATAGCTTACCCAGGTGGCGTTACTGTCATTGGAGACCGCTTGAAATGTAGGCACACAACGAAAAGTCATTTTCTAAGAATTTTATTATGTACACCTAAAACTATTATTTTACACTTGAATTTCTTCTCACAGCTTACCTAGAACAAAACAAAACACTTACTTAGTGATACAGATTAAAATATAAAAATAAAAGGAAGGATGTCGAATATTATTTTCTGATCGTAATACCTAAGATCACCTAAATAAAAATCATTCAGGATTGAATTTAATACTATATTGTTTTTGACATATAGCTCAGGTAGCTAACAGCACGCCTTCCTGTGTTGGTTCATGATTCGAATCTCTGGATTTTTGAAATCTATGTTCATATTAATTCTACCATTAGCTCAGTCGTGAAGGAAAACCGTGTGGTCCCCGGCAGAGTAGAATAGGCCACCCTCACTCTTACCGAGGTGTCTCGTAAAAGGCGACTAAGGTAAAGCTGCTGGCATGATCATCAGCACCCAGAGAAGGAAAACACTGCATTTATATCAAAACCCTCGCCAACCCGTCAGCCAAGCGTGGTGAGTATGGCAATTACCCCTCATGTGATTGAGGGAGGCCCGTGCCCCAGCAGTGGGGACTTAAATGGGCTGACGATGACGATGATGATGAAGGAAAACATTGCAAGGAAACTTGCACGTTTCGGGTAGTTTCTGGAAATTGTAATATAACCATGATTTAAATTGGTCTGGTTTTACTGTTAAGGTGACGGGCAGGGCACACTAGCGACGCCAATCGATTTTAATTGTTAGCGACTAAACCGGATCTATTTGAAACAATTTCGGGGTGACAACCTCTCGGCAAACACTTATACTATTTATTAAATAACCTTGCAAAAATGTTAAATGCTAAAAAATAAAATCGATTGGCGTCGCTAGTGTACCCTACCTGTCACCAGGCAGTCTCTTCTTTGGCAGGGGCTTCTCCTAAAGAGAAGCCAGGCAAAGGCATACCCGCTAAACCCCTGCGGTTCTCCCTCATCGCCCATATTGGAGAATATCATGGTAAATTTGTACACAAAATTTCTGTAATGCCTAGTACTTAAGTTGTGTATTTTGTGCAATAAAGTATATCTATCTATCAATCATGGTGATACGCCGAAGCCTCCCTCCACGATATTCCCCGGGCGGATACTACGTACGGCGGATTAGGCGGTTCGTCCTCCGGACGTGCCGGGAGATGGGATAGGGACAGCCGGGAGAACTGAGCCGTCCCTATCGGACAGCAGAGGGAGCCCGTGCAATGGTACCCCCGTACCACGCACCAGCGTTAGATAGATAGATAGATATTCTTTATTGCACAAAAATAAAATACAAGCATGATACAACAACAGCAACAGACAGTACAATAAGGCAGTGTTATCGCTTGTAGGGATTTCTTCTAGACAACCTTTGGGTAGAGGAAATAAATATCGTATTCGTAATAAGGGAAGGCAGTGCAAAGTAGTTCTCCCTCCGCAGAGAACGAGACTACACGCGTCTGGTCGGCGTGTCCTCCCCATCCTCACCCTCCACATGCGACTGCAAATTATAGGTATATAGTCGAGTCACAAGTGAGCTGCCAACCTTATTACAAATCGCGATCTGAAGTTTTTACCGTACTAAAGTTCATGTCATCCCGTTCCAACACGCAATGTTAAAAGGGGCTGGCACGAGTTTTGTTCCGGGACTATCCATAGTTCGCGATATGTAATAAGGGGGCCTAAGTAAGTTTATTTTATTCAACTACCTAAAGTACCCATGCGTGCAAATTCCATCACACTTTTTCTCCAAAATTTATTGTTAAAACCCCTATAATTAAATGAATTAGGAGCATTATTCTATAGATATGAGTATTGATTTATAGATCAGCCTGACGGTGTAATTATAGGCCCGTGGAGGTCGCGTCACTCCGCCTGTTGATGATGCCACTTACGCCCGTCACCCGGCTGATGGAATGTTGGCACATAGTTTAACATAGGGTAATAGCGTAACCAGCTTTGGCTTTGGCGAGGGCAAGTCAGATTTTTCGTCCTACTCGTAGCTTCTGACTATAATAGCGGTGACACGTGGTTTGAGCGCTTGAGACGCAAGGGTCGCGGTTTCGATTCTCGCACTAACACAAATGTTTGTTGATGAAAAACATAAATAAATAAATATTACACTGATACTGATCGTACTCCGAGATAGGTAGCTCAAGCACCTGTGTTTCGGATATCAGAGTCAACAGTGGGATTACAAATATATACATATAATACTTTTCTTTTTAAATACATACAATTAAAATAATGCGTTTATTTCACAAAATCTTTTACAAATAAGTTGCCGGGGCTTCCCATAAAGTTATCAAAGCGATACTTGTGTTGGGATAGGCTCGCTCTAGCATAGTAGGTAGGATAGAAAACACCCAGACCAAAATATTATGTTTCATCATACAGGTCTAGGTATTTGTGATACCTTCGTTGTTTCTATTTTCCATAGTATAAGGGATGGTATGTGATGTTGTCTTCATTTTTTTATAGATTTTATTATTCCGCTCGCCACAAAAAGTTGATGGTAACCTCAAAAATTCAAGTCTCCATTTCAGAACTCCAGACACAATACTAATCCGTTACGCAAATAAATTCAAGTCCGAACATAAAGTGTAATGATACCTCCGTACGGCACAATGAGGCATAAAACCTCGTTGTCTGAGCCAAAAGACATTAAAAAAAAACAACACCTCACTGACCACTGACCAACCAAAACAGACCTCTCCATGCATAACTTTGAATTCAATTTTGATTAACTTCAAAAACCATTCCAAAAAAAATGTAACTGAAACCGAAGTGAAAAGAATAAGCAGTTTAAAATCTGAGAGCTAAAGTTCAAATTGATTTGTGTTCGGTTAACTTTTTTTTTCGACGGCAAGACTGGACGACGCAGCCTGAGGCATGGCACGGGCCGAGCTAGAAGTATTTTTGAATCTGTGCGCAGTTAATGATCAGAGGTTAAAATTAGCTGTCAATAATAAAACTGTTAACTGCAGGCTATATTGTTTTATGAAAGCAAATAGATGGGTGCTGATTTGAATTCCTTTTTGATTAGGTAATGGCTAAGTACCAATCAATATCGAACTAACGAGGTGTAGCCATTTTGTGAAATTTTTAGCGACTGCCCAATTTTGCTAGATATGTGTGGCCACAAAAATTAAATTCATGGATGTTTTGGAAACTTTTTTGGTTGATGATGAGATGGTATTAGTTTCACTTGAATCTTCACATTAATATGACAATTTTAAGGTAAATAAAACTTAGATTAAATAAAATTTTGATTTAATCTAAGAAATAAAACAATAAATATTAAATTGGACCTTAAGTTTATAAACAGAAGTGTTTCGCGAATCACTTGAAATGAGTCGAAGCGGGTAACTTCTCTTTACTACAAGAAAGTATTACTAAAAACCAAACCAAACTCGGAATCAGACCTCAGCGAGCTTAAAAACAAAAGACCATAGACGAGGCAAAAAGTGGCCAAAAAAATTGGAAATTTCGTCGGTCGACAGACGCGCTTGTTTATTAGTGGTTGTGCTTCGTCGAAGTGGTTATTAGGTAATTACGCGGGCTCGGGTTCGAGACCTTTTTTAGGCAATAATCTTAGAAATCTCGGGGCAAGCCTTGATGACGTAGGTCACGCTATGGTGAAATTGGGGCAGAGGTGGGTGGGAAGGGTGAACTTTTGTTTTGAGTTCATGTGAAGCCACAATCACTATAATACAATAAATTCGTTAGAATCGCTTCTCATTTCGTAAGAATAAGAATATTTATATGCTTAAAAATGTTTATAGTACCTACATAAGGTGTTTACACAGTAACAAAAATCACATATTTTATCAACTTCGGCATGCAAATTACATAGTTTTAATTTTGCAAATGATGCAGAATTAGTTTTCATAATAGACATCACTTTTACCATCACTCTAGTTAATTTATTATACCTAAGTTGCCAAACGGGAAAGCTAATCTCTCATACTTAAGGGGGTTACTTATGATGACATAATTAAAACGACCGCATTTTCTATAGTTACCTAACTTACCTATGTTTTTTATTTAATAATAATAACCTTAGATGATATCTAATAAAGCGTGGAACATCAGATTTTTTTTCTCATAAATATCCTTTTTCTAATTGTTTGTTTGTAATTGGTTAGTTTTACTAATCACTGTAATACGTTATACATATTTATAATTATTATTTAGATGTAGTTATGTACTCGATTTCTAATATAAAATTAGAAAGGCGATTATAGGTACAGCCAATATACTTAGCAATAATTGTTTTATGATAGGTACAACAAAGTTGATGCCATTGAAGGCTACCGAATCATTTAATGATTATGATTAAACATTAGTCTGATAATAAATTTGGAGCCTGCACCTTTACGTGTATAATTTTTACTTAGACATTCTCCGAGCCATTAAAGCAATTACCATATTAATTTTTAAATTACAAATCTAAGTAAAAACGGAAGTCGATATTTTATGGCCCAACATCGATACGTTACAATCACTCAAATCGGAAATAGGAAAATGAGTTCTGTTTTTAAAGTGATAGTGTTGAATATGGAAAAACACCCCCAATGCGTATCTGAAGCTGGTAGCCCCGTTCGTTTCAACATTCCATGACCACGTGTTCTCTTTTTAAATTCAGGTGGTTTTTAAATTGCCAGCGATTTCTTTTGCTTTTTTGGGCATGCCAGTAGGTTTTGGAGTTAATAAACGAAAGAGTATTTCAAACATTTTAATAGAAACTTCAACGTTAGTTCTCGGGTTTTTTATAGTTTTAATTAACAACAAATCAGTTTTGTGATTAGTTGTAGCTCCTTGTTGTGTCTGGGACGGCTCATTTATTAAACTATGAATAGTTTTTACTCATTTATGAATAATTTTGCTTAAAAACAAACTGTAGGATCTTGTTTACTATAAAATTTGTTGGTTTACAAAACAAAGGTCACTCATTTCATTTAATTTTTTTTACATTTAAGATTATACTTACCTATATAAAAATAAACCTTTAATGAAAGAGATAACTTTCTAAAAAACAATGTACATATTCACAAATGTATCAAGCAAATCTTTCTCTCTTTGTCCACCCCTCTTCCCAGTTTAGCTGGGGTCGGGTCTCCTTGTTAGTCTGCGCCAGAGAACTCTGTTCTGGGTTGTCGATGTGCACAGATTTTCTCGCTGGGTCTCTTTCTGCATATTTGACCACCAGGTGGCGGGTGGTCTTCCTCTTCCTCTTGGGCGGTCAGGGATATTTAGGGCCTTTTTGACTGAGTGCTCGTCACTTCGTCTGTTGATGTGACCATACCAACGCATTCGGCTTTCTTTTAGTTTTTTAGCAATCGGTGCTACCTTGAACGATCCCCTGACATATTCATTTCGCACTTTGTCCAGGCGGGTTACACCTCCCGCCCATCTGAGCATTTTCATTTCGCTCGTGTGCAGTCGTTGTTCGTGTGCCTTCTTCATGGTCCAGCACTCTGCACCGTATGTCATGACGGGTCGTACTACCGTTTTGTACACTCTCCCCTTCACTCTAATGGGCATTCTGTTGTCACAAAGAACTCCTGATAGCGATCTCCATTTAAGCCAGGCAGTATTTATTCGGTGGTCTACGTCTTTATCCACGTTCGCGTCGGGTGTGAGGACAGAACCTAGGTATTTGAACTTGTCTACTTTGGGTATTGCACGGTTGTCTATGTACATTTCGCATCCCGTTTCTGCTGTCCCTCCGTAGTCGCATTCTAGATACTCGGTTTTGCTCCGGCTTATGCGTAGCCCATGGCGTTCTATTTGTGTTACCCATTGGTTTAGAGTCTCTTGTAGTTCTTTTGCAGTCTTTGACATAAGAACTATGTCGTCCGCATATAGCATACATTCAGGTGTTGGTTTTTGGATACTATGTGTGATGTAGTCCATGCACAGATTGAATAATAGTGGACTTAGGGCTGACCCCTGGTGGACACCCACTTCTACGGGGAAGGACTCACTGAGGCCAGCGGGGCTTTTGACACACGTTTTGGTGTCTCTATACATGTCTTGGACAAGTGCTAGGTAGTATTCTGGGATATGTTGAGCTCTCATCGCCTGCCAGACAAGGTTTCTAGGCAAATCTTTATATTAATTATATAGATATTACCTGAGAGTATTAAATAACAATTAAGTGCACGATAATTAGGTATGTATTAGTAACCGGCCACTATGATCTGACTGGTAGCAGTCTATAAGCATAATGCCTACCTACCATTTTACACCAACATTCTCCAACCAAACATCTCAGACCAACTTGGGTATTTGACTAAGCTCAAGATTTTACAAAATATAAATATTTTATCAAAATATAGGTAAATACGTGCCAAAAATTCTCAATTAAAAATATAACGTCTAGCCGGTTATATGGTCATTTAAAGATTCATGGGCAAGTCCAATTTAAAAGTATGAAATTATTAAAAATAATTATACCATTGAATAACCTACACAATTTGCACCAACTATTATAATAGAACCATTGATATAAACGAAACATTTGATATAGCTACCATACAAAATTCTAATTAAATGCAAACAAAATACTTAGGTGCGTTTTGGGTTTTCCCAAAATTATGTGATTTTAAAGTTGTGATATCTCAGGTAGTTTTAATGAGAATCAAGTAATTCTTTCAGCGATGTTTCATCCATTGAGAGGTCTTTTGAGTACAAAAATAAAATAAAAAATTGTCTAATAGCGTAAGTTCATTTTCTAAAATAGACCCCTGCGCGTGGGCCTTAACTTGGCCTTAGCATATTTGCCATTGAGGTAAAATTCCTCGAGGATATCGCATATCGTTGTCTCTGTTACAACAGTTTATTCAATTCAATGTCAATATTTTTAAACTTTCATAACATTTGTGTTGTTGGGCGATACAGTTTTTAAAAGGTAATATAATAATAATTCTCACAACATCTCATACGTTGACCTGATTCCGTACTAAGTAGCTTAAGCACTTGTGTTACAGATATCAGACAACAGAGGAACACAAATATATACTTACTTAAATACATATATTACACCCAGACACCGAACAAACACAAGTGTTCATCGCACGAATGTTTGTCCAGGGTGGGGATCGAACCCACGACCTTTGGCGTCTGAAGGTCTGTTGTTAGGGGATACAACTTTTAAAATATGTTAATATTGGTGTCTCTCACGTGACTTTTGAAGTGGAGATACTTGAGGGGATGAGTGACATAGTCTACTTTGTGGCCAACGGGATTCCACGTGAGCGAAGTCGCGGGCGGGAATTTCCTTTAAACTCGGGAGACTTGCCCACCCGACCCGCAATTTGTTTTCGACGTAATTATTTTCAATACTATGTTATCTCCTCGACTTCCCTGCCGGTAGCCAGCACGAGCTCACGACTTGTTAATGCCTCTGTTCGGCCACTACGCCTCTTTTCGGCCTCTTTTAATTAACTTTCTTATAAACCGGTAGCAAAACATTCGGAATTATCGGTGGATCAAGCAACGCCCAGAGTATTAAGGCTAAATTAATCTTTGGATTAAGTTTTTTGGATGCTCTTTTTCTCTAGAAGCACTGGCCTTTTAGTCATTTCATCTTTTGTGTGTCATTTATTACAGGCAAAGGTTTAATAAAAATAAATAAATATAATTCTTACAACATATTGATCTCATTCCGTACTAAAGTAGCAAGCACTTGTGTAACGGAAATCAGACAGCCAGAGGAATTAAAAAATATAATAGGTAGATGGGGTCAATTTAAATATGTCGTCGAGCGCGTATACTGGCAACATTATATTTTGTCGTCCAGTGCGTATATTGGCTACACTTTAGTTGCTGATTTGATTGCGTAGTACCGGATGTTAAATCCACCTGTCAAATTTTTATTGTAAAGTGCAGTGAACGCAGTGTGGTGGCGCTTTTGGCGCCATTA
Organism: Marasmia exigua; assembly: GCA_019059595.1. Classification (NCBI taxonomy): domain Eukaryota; kingdom Metazoa; phylum Arthropoda; class Insecta; order Lepidoptera; family Crambidae; genus Marasmia; species Marasmia exigua. The sequence goes on from CM032486.1 coordinate 10,825,061, forward strand.
CACGAGGACAGAGTCGATGGAGAGTCAGAGTACAGTTCTCACAACCACCGTCACGAACAGTCGTCCATCGAACCTGTCACGTTCATAAGTATGATGTGTGTGTGTATAATTAATTTTTTGCAATACATCAAGTTGATTCAGGAACCTGTGTTTACAGGTGTAGCAAGTTTATAAGTTACATCGGCAAAATTCGTCTACGCAGAAGAGCAAGTTAAATCAGATTGATTACGATAGCGAAAGCAGTTGAAATACAGACTTTATTGCGTTACGTTAAGATTAAATACAATAAATCCAGAGAGGAATGCTATCTCTCTCTTAGCCGCACTCGCACCGAACATGGCGCTGACGCATCAACCAATAAGAAATTGTAATTTTTGGCGCGCGTAAGTGGAGCGTTGTGATTGGTTAAGATATTGCAACAGTATTCAAAAATAAGACTTCTGCTGCAGGTACCTACATTGGTGTAACTTATAAAATTGGTAAAACTGTAATTGAAAATGTCAAATCCCCAACGCCCAACAAGAAGCCCCAACAAGAGATGACGGTGACGAGCCATCTATCGCTCCGCTTTGCTCGCACCGTCAAATAAATATTACACCCAGACACTAAACGAACCCAAGTGTCATCATACGATTTTTTTTACCTATCACAATAGGTGGGAGACGAGTACACGGACCACCTTATGGAAACCGATTGACAAGGTCTGTCAGGATTGTCGATGCTTGTGGGGGGGATCAAATCCACGACCTTTGGCGTATGAGGCAGGGTCTTTTTTTTTTTTTACTGTAGATAGGTAAGCGTTTGACCATATTTCACCTGATGGTAAGTGATAATATGGTCTAAGATGTAGCACGATTACCTAGAAGATACCTATTCACTCGCGCTTTGAAAACCCCCAAATTGTAGCCTCTAGGGAACACCTCTTCAGGCAACTGATTCCACTGTTTCGCAGTACGAATAAGGAAACAGGATTCAAACCTCTTTTTGCGGACTTTTGGTATTTCTACCATGTACCATGTATCAGGTCACTGACAAACTCACCATGGGACCAGTTTTTCTATTTCTTCGGAGTTTTGCATGGCTTAGGTACACGTTCAGAATCGAGGGTGTGGCTTCTAAACACCGTGAGGCTTTGGATAGAAAGCAGTTCTATCTGAAAGGTGCAGGTTTCCTCACGATGTTTTTTTCCTTTAACATACTGCACAAGTGTGCGTACAAAAAACAAGTACGTTTTGATTCTCTTACCCTTTTCCCATTTAACACCATAGTGACATGACAAGAGAATTTAAGCCCAGAACTAACAGCTTAACAGTCTTAACTGTTAGACAAAATAAACTGAAAACGATTTAAGCCTTATCTCACCAGCAAAAAGAGCACAGCCCGGGACTCGAACCCACTACCTGTCCGGCAACAAATGAGCTCACTTCCTTCATTAGCGAGGACCGTGTTAAAATCCTATTCGTTTTCTAACGCAAATTGAGTTTTCCCCACTTGGCTAGGGTTGCCAGATTTAGATTTTTTACAGAATATTAAAATGCTGACTGTGGGAGAGCCACGCTTCGGCATGAATGGGCAGGCTCGACCGGAGTGATACCACGGCCTCACAGAAAATCGGCGTGAAGCAGCATTGTGCTATGTTTCGCTGCGTGAGTGAGGGTAACCGGAGGCCCAATCCGGGGGATAACGGGGTTTAAAGGTTGGCAGCGCGCTAATCCACTAGTGTTGCTCATGGACATCCATAGGTGGCGGTAATAGCTTACCTTCATCATAATATCGAATACATACGGTCATGCCTTTCTTCTTTTTTTCGTCACTTTTTCCATATATTAATAAACACAGAAGTTCGGTCTACCTGACATCAATATCGAAGGGCTCATTAACTTAACACTAGGCAGTATATCGTATCATGCCTATCTCTAACACGTTCCGTATAGTCTGAATCACGCCGAACAACGCCGAGATTACTACGCGCATGTATGTGTACATAGCTTGTTTAGCACACGATGTAGGCAGCTGGTGTACTAAGTCTTTCAACTTACAATTCAGTTTATCCTAACTTTCGCAGAATGAGAACGTCAAAATTTGATCTTATTCACCCTGTAACATTTGATCGGAATTAACTAATTCTTATTTCGTGCTTTTACAGCTGTATTTAATTAATTAATGACTGCCTCGGTGGCGCAGTGGTTAGTAGGTCGCACTTTAAAGCGACGGCTGCGCAAGAGGTCCTGGGTTCTAACCCCGGGTCGGGTAAAAAATTTGTAAGGTAAGGTAAATGTGTACAGTTTCGTTAAGAAATTCCTAGTGACAACCCGAAGTCTGGAAGTTGGCAGGTCTTGTGCCGTGCCTCGGAAAGCGCGTTAAGCTGTTGGTCTGGCACCCGATTCCTCTACGGTCGTGTCACAGGTAACACACTTGAGCATTACAATATATCCTGCGTACGTGGCTGATCGTTGAGATTGGCCGCCATAGCCGTAATCGGTTGGAGGATATGATTACTATTTTTGTTGAAACATTTTTTCCCGAAACATATTTTCAAATATTGATTATTATTAATTTCTTTATTTCTTTATTAATTACGTGACACCCTTTTAAGGGCACTGCAATTAAGGTGACGACGGGTAGGGCACACTAGCGGCGCCAACCGATTTTAATTTTTAGCTGCTAAACCGGATCTATTTCAAACAATTTTGGGGTTACAACCTCTCGGCAAACACTTGTACTATTTATTAAGTAACCATGCACAAATGATGGGTCCAACGCGTACGCGAAAAATTGATTCACGCCAAAAGCGGTTACTTTTGGTGGTAATCGAAAATTTGAGTGCAAAAGCAGACCAAACAGTTAATTATAAGTATTAAATATTTAGTATAGGTGTTTGCCGAGAGGTTGTAACCCCGAAATTGTTTAAAGTAGATCCGGAATAGTAGCTAAAAATTAAAATCGATTGGCGTCGCTAGTGTGCCCTACCTGTCACCTTAACAGAGTGACACTTAAGAATTATAATAGAGACACAATAAGTTTATTCATACCAAAACCAAAAGAAAAACTTGATACTAATTTTTTTATCTATAGTTCTTTATTTATTTAGTCTGTCACCCCTGAGTCCTGCGCTCGCGCCGCATCCATCACCCGGCCCCGCCCTCGACAGCCGATGTGCCCGAGCGGCCCAACTGCCTCCAATAGTTTGGTACACAAAGAGATTGTTTTCAATCTGGCCGTGATTGTCTGTCATGCGCAAAAGTGATGAGATTTTTTTTTAAACCAAAGTGGAAAGGTTATAGCACAGATAATGTAATGTATAATATATATTTCACAACATCACATAGGTACATTGATCTGACTCCGAGATAGGTAGCTCAAGCACCTTTGTTACGCATATCAGAACCAACAGTGGAATTACAAATATATACATTTAATACTTTTCTTTACTTTTGGGTAAGCTCGCATTAAAAATACTTTATAGATGTATTATAAGTATGTATTTACAAAAGAAAAGTATTAAATGTATATATTTGTAATCCCGCTGTTGATTCTGATATCCGTAACACAGGTGCTTGAGCTACCTATCTCGGAGTCAGATCTATATATGTGATGTTGTGAAATATATTTATATTTATTTTACCTGAAGGTTGTTTGGTATAGATCGCTCCCAGCGATGATACTGCCTCAATCGTACACTGAATATCTGTATAATTAGCTTTAAACACTTTTATGTTGTCCGATAGAGTATCTATAGAATATTTTTTTTATCTGTAACCAGCTAGAAGCACCTATCGTGATAGTCAGATGTGTGATGTTGTGATTTTAATTTTATTTCTTTACCTTGATTTACTTAATAACAAAAGTAGTTTCAAAATTTCCTTTCCTAAACCCAAAATCTGAAATGGCAATTACCCCTCATGCGATTGAGGGAGGCCCGTGCCCCAGCAGTGGGGACTTAAATGGGCTGATGATGATGAAACCCAAAATTCCCTTAATCGAACCTTTTTTCTAGAACTGAGGAGAAGGACGGACATGAAGAAACCAAAAAGTTTCCTTGTAGGCTATGGAAACCTAAAAAGTAAATTAAAAAGGCGTCGAGGTAATAACGGAGGCATTACGCGCGCGTGCGCTACCGCCGTGCGCCCGCGCATCGGCCGCGGTGCTGGTGATTACACAATACGAAAGGATAATTTCACTGCCTCTGTGCGCGGCCTGTCGTTCAGGCTGTTAAAAGCGGACAAATTATTTCAATCAACAAATGTGTTGCAGAGTGCGTGAACTGGGACCTATCTTATCTTATCTGTTAGGGGCTTAGATTAAATCAAAATAGCGGAAGATAGGTGACTCGTCTCTACCGCGTGGACCGCATAATTTAGTTCCGCGTCGCCTAATTTCTCGTAGACTGATGTAGCATGCGAGTAGCACGTTTGATGACTCCTTCAAGCATATATCAAAACAAATAGGTCCGTTTTCAGTTGTCTAATTGAAGGGACGTGCCGTATCTTCCGCTATTTTGATTTAATATAAGGTTAGGGGCCATCTTCATGGGGCACGTCGACTCTAAGGGAACTTTGTACCTCCTCTATCCTTTGCACTCCTACTCACGAAAGATTCGTTTCATCAGCGTCACGATGTCTTTCGTTCAATCCGAAAGACATCGTGACGCTGATGAATCGAATCTTTCGTAACGTGCTTGTAGTCTTTTTGTTAAGGATAAGCGTTACCTAGAATACACATTCTATCTCTGGCTAGTGAGTGAGCTGTGACCTGAGAATTTTTTTTAGGGTTGGTTCGGGATCGACACAAAGCTCTATTTATTTCGTTTTATTTCTACTCTCACTGGAATATCATCAAGTTGCTTGTTCATTACTTTGAATTCTAAAATGAAACTATCAACGTTTTATTCTTATATGTTAGTTTTTCGACTAGTTTAACGACCACGGCATTTACGGCATAATAATTTCAGCAAAGACAATTTTCTTGGTTCGTACTTTTTAGTGCGTGTTTGGTAGTCGGTTTTTAGTTTTTTCAAAAATGTTGTATGATTTTTTTTTGTCTCAGAACTTCTCTATAACATCGTGTTAGCTAGCAATGGTTAATTGAACGGTTATGAATAAAGACATAAGAATTTATCCGTTACCTATTAGGTATCGATGCAAAGTCTACGAATGTGGCGAGCGAACGGAATGTAGTTAGCTTATTAAGTGGTGTGTGAGAGGGATAGAGGTAGTCTATTAAAATAATTGATGGCTGTAAATCTGGAGGTGTCATGTCTTCCGGTATTGGAAAAAAATTAAAAGAGTTGACCGCTTATGCGCGATATCGGTCGCCACAGAGTTGAGACTTACATTCAACCGTCAATTTCTTCTACAGATAAGCAAGTATTTTGTAATTGCAGGCGTCTATAGGCTGCGGTAGTCGCTTACTATCAGGCGAGTTGCACGCTTGTTTGCCACCAACGTGGTATAAAAAAGGTCTCTGCCTCGGTGATAAAGCGACGGCTGCGCAAGAGATCCCCGGGTCTGGCCAAAAAATTGTTACCTAAGTCGGTAAGAAATTCTTAGTGTCAGCCCGGAGTCTGAAAGTTAGCGGTCTTGTACCCCCGTGCCCCGGAAAGCGCATTAAGCCGTTGGTCCTGCGCCCAATCCCTCCGGACGTGTCACGCTGGTATCAGGGTAAGGAATTAGAGAGTGCACTTGTGTTTGCGCACACACTTGAGCACTATAATATATCCTGTGTGCGTGGCCGTAATCGGTTGGAGGATATTATTTATAAAAAAGGTAAATCATTATCATCAACATCAGCCTAATTTTGCTAATATTATAAACTCGAAAATTGTCATAATGTATGTGTTATGCGAGAATGTAGATAAGTAGGTAAGTTTGTTGATCTTTCACGCAAAAACTACCGAATGGATTTTAATAAAACTTCATAATAATTAAGCTTTCATATCAGAATAATACATAGTAGGCCGAAGCTGGTAACAGATAAATGTGTGAATGCACCACATAATTTCGCAGTACTCATCAAGTCTCAAACAAGGGCATTCGTTGTACTATGAGTTAGAACTCATGGGTATGCTGACTTAGTCTCTCGTCATAAATTAAGAAAAGTTCGTTTCCTAAAATTTCACCCGACCGGAATTCGAACTCGAGCCCTTCTGCGCTTGGGCGCAATGGTAAAGAGGTTTATTGGCATCATCGATGTATAAAGTTTGAATCAAACATTTATTTAAAAACAATATTTTCGATTTTTGTTTGCATGAGTGTCGGATGTTTCATTTCTTTCTTGCTTACTATAATATTTTTGTAATTGAAACTTAGACAATATTGTCTAAGAATTGAAACAATATTAGTCCATAGATAGATAGATTATAATCTTTATTTCACAAAAACCAAATACAATATCAATATCCTATCATCATCAGCCCATTTAAGTCCCCACTGCTGGGGCACGGGCCTCCCTCAATCACATGAGGGGTAATTGCCATACTCACCACGCTTGGCAGACGGGTTGGCCAGGGTTTTGATATCAATCTAGCAGAGTTTTCCTTCTCTGGGTGCTTATGATCATGCCAGCAGCTTTACCTTAGTCGCCTTTTACGACACCTCGGTAAGAGTGAGGGTGGCCTATTCTACTCTGCCGGGGACCACACGGCTATATCCTATATTATTCCAAAATTAAAGCAAATTTGATCCAAAAAAACTTGTCTAATTCATCTTTATACGACCGAGTAGGTTAAATAATAAAGGTTACGCCGCAGGTATTTGTGATTCTATTCACAACATTTCCGAAATTAATTTTACTAATTAAAGGGGCACTATATTGGGTTTCCATCTAATTAATAGGCTGATATAACAATACAGTAGGGAACTAATGATCGGTTTTACTATAACAGGTAAGTTTCCGGTCGCTTATTGATCAGATAGTACACATTTCACAAGGGATTAGTGAAATGTATTTCAAAACTAGGCCTAGTTCTGAATGTACTTTTGTTTTGTGAGGTTGCCAGTTTAATATAAATTAAGATATATGAGTTATTTACAGTGGTTTTGGTATCTTAACCAAACCTTTAAGCGCTTAACAATAATAATTTAACTACATCCGAATATTAACAATAATATTTGAATATAATCCGACTGACCGGATGGCGCAATTGGTAGTGACTCTGCCTCTTACGCCAAAAGTCGTGGGTTCGATCCCCACCCTGGACAAACATTCGTGCAATGAACACTTATGTTTGTTCGGTGTCTGGGTGTAATATATGTATTTAAGTATATATGAACACAAATATATACTTAAATACATATATTACACTCAATGTCACCCAAATTCTGTTGTCTGATATCTTTAACACAAGTGATCAAGCTACTTAGTACGGAATCAGGTCAACGTATGAGATGTTGTGAGAATTATTATTATAAAAAAAAATATATTATAATTATTATTATTATTATAATCAATAGTCAGTAGAGAAACTCATGAAGAGCTCCGTTCTGATTTTAAATAAGTGCCTTCAAAAATTTAAATCACATCTCGTTTCTGTGATTTGAAACATAGTTTTAATTAGTATTCAAGTCTCAAAATTAAAGACTAATATAATAGTTGTATGAAAAACAGACTATTTATAGGTACAGATTACCACACATCAATCAAATTTCCTTAATTGATATTAAACCAAACGTGTTTGACATTAAGGTGAGAATCGCTAGTGGAACAACAGATTTGTATTAATGTGACTGCCTCGGTGGCGCAGTCGTTAGTGGGTGGCACTTTAAAGTGACGGCTGCGCTTGGGGTCCCGGGTTCGATCCCCGGGTGTCGTGCGAAAATTTGTACCTGAGTATTTCCTGTTAAGAAATTCTCAGTCTGGGAATTGGCGGTCTTGGATCCCCGACATCACATAAAAAAACACTTGTGCACTATAATATGTCCTGCGTCAAGTGGCCGATGTCTGAGATTGGTCGCCATAACCGAAATATCGGTTTTAATAATAATAAATATTTCACAACATCACATACATTGATCTGACTCCGAGATAGGTAGCTCAAGCACCTGTGCTAAAATCAACAGTGGGATTACAAATATATACAAATAATACTTGTTTTTTGTTTGTTTCGGAGGACATTATTAATGTGTGACTGGTCGCACTACGTAAAATGGAATACACCTCGTGATCTTTTTACGACAAATCGCAGGCTTGTGGCAGACTGAAGTTATTACGAAGTATTATGAACGCCAACGCAAGTGGGGCGAAGGAGTTAAACCCCAACATGAGCGGTTGGGTCCAGCCGAGTAATTATTTATTTTTTACTAAACCCGCGCCGATGACAGCCAAATGAGCTCTATGAGTAAATAATTCATAAAACCTTTTAATTTTATGAATGGAATAAGTCATTCTTTCTAAATGAGCGTGTTTTTTGTGTCGCTCTGTTTTGGTGAAATAGATGGAAAGTTGTTTATAGATGCCGCCGTTGATGATTTTAACATTAGTTATTTTTTTTCAATATGAACTTTTTTGTGTCGAATCCGGAACGGACATACGACCACGGCCATCGCTGAAAATCGGCGTCGCGTGGCGTCAAAATTACCAATGTTACGAGCAGGATCATCATCATCATCATCATCAGCCCATTTAAGTCCCCACTGCTGGGGCACGGGCCTCCCTCAATCACATGAGGGGTAATTGCCATACTCACCACGCTTGGCAGACGGGTTGGCGAGGGTTTTGATATAAATACAGAGTTTTCCTTCTCTGGGTGCTGATGATCATGCCAGCAGCTTTACCTTAGTCGCCTTTTACGACACCTCGGTACGAGTGAGGGTGGCCTATTCTACTCTACCGGGGACCACACGGCCAATGATAATGCTCTGCAATAAAAATTGGAAAGGATACAAATTACGTTTGCTGTAAAAAAAAATGGTTGTTTTTTAAAGACATATCCTAAAAAATTAATTACTGCTCAAACAAAGAACTTCATGTGGACTAAGTAGCAGGCGAAAAAACTTAAATAATGACATATCGAAATCGTACAGAATGCGAATCAAAAAATTACGAATGTTCAAATGACAGGGTTCGTAAGAAAGTGGCTCATCTGCTATCAGGCTGTCATTTTGAGAGGACGTGATGTCGGATATGGTAGTTCATTTTGAACTGATTTTATTTTTTTTGTTTTGGTAGGACGATCGGTATTTCTGAACGTGGAGTCGAGTATTGATTACAGGGTCAGAGATAACTGATATTAAACCATAATATTTAATTCAGGTGACGGGTAGGACACACTAGGGCACACTTTTTTTTTTAAAAGAGTAACTGCTGAGTTTCTTGCTGGTGTCTTCTTGGCAGAAAACTACATTCCGAACCAGTGGTAAACATGTTGACATTCATAAGTGTTCTGTATGGACCTAAATTGAATAAACTATTTTCATTTCGTTTCATTTCGGCAACGCTAATAGGTTTTAATTTTTAGCTACTAAACCGAATCTATTTTAAACAATTTCGGAGTTACAACCTTTCGGCAAACCCTTATATTATCAATAAATAACCATGCACAATTAAGTAAACTTACAGCTTTTTTGTCATAGGTGGCAAACGAGCAAACGGATCACCTGATGGTAAGCGATTGCCGCCGCCCATGAACACCCGTGACACCATTTGAGCCACAAGTGCGCTGCCAACCTTTAATTCCCCCTTTCCCCCGGATTGGGCCTCCGGTACCCTAACTTACGCAGCGAAACACAGCACAGTGCTGCTTCACGCCGGTTTTCTGCAGGTCAAACCGGCCCATTCATGCCGAAGCGTAGCTCTCCGACGAGTTAGGCTGGATTGGGATCAATCTTTATCCTGTGGATGAATCTATGGTATAACTTCAGATTTTTATAGAATGATAGCGCATAGATTTATTATCGGAATATATATTTATTATATTGACTGCCTCGATGGCGCAGTGGTTAGTGGGTCGCACTTTAAAGCGACGGCTGCGCAAGAGGTCCCTGGTTCGATACCTGGGTCAAGCCAAGAAAGAATTGTACCTAAGTTTTCGGCAAGAAATTCTTAGTGTCAGCCATGGAGTCTGGAATTCGGCGGTCATGTACCCCCGTGCATCGGAAAGCCCGTTAAGTCGTTGGTCCCTCTCTGGTCGTGTCTCGCTGTTGTCCCATCGGAACACGAGGGTCAGAGAATAGTAATAATAATAATAATAATAATATTTCACAACATCACATACATTGATCTGACTCCGAGATAGGTAGCTCAAGCACCTGTGTTACGGATATCAGAATCAACATGCGGGATTACAAATATATACATATAATACTTTTCTTTTGTAAATACATACTTATAATACACAGCAAACACCCAGACCAATACAAACAAACTTCATTGATTCATATTCATTCACACAAATGTTTGTACTGTGCGGGGATCGAACCCGCAACCCTTGTATCAGAGGCAGCGTTCACTATCACTGTTCCAATCGGGTCGTCCCGTCAATAGTGAGTGCACTTGTGTTTGCGCACACACTTGAGCACTATAATATATCCTGCGTACGTGGCTGATCGTTACGATCGACAGCCGTAGCCGTTGGTTGGAGGATATTACAATAGAAAAACTAACAAGAAAGAATGACCTAGAATCTAAACAGACGTAAGCAGAAAAACGGCCATTTTTCACGTTCCCTTCCCGAGCTATTTGTTAAGACGCAGTAACAACGGTATTGTCAGACTAGCGCCATTGTTAAAGCTGTGGTTCCCAAACTGCTTTGACGACCCGTTTGGAACAGTGGTAGTGAACGCTGCCTTTGGTCCAAGGGTTGCGGGTTCGATCCTCGCACAGTACAAACATTTGTGTGCATGAACATGTTTGTTTGTTTTTTTTTTTTGGTCAATAAGCTAACGCTTGACCACAATCGCACCTGATGGAAAGCGACGATGAGGTCTAGGATGATACGCGTTTGCCTAAAATATGCCTGTTCACTCTTGCCTTAAAGATGCCCAGATTAGAGTGGTCAGGAAAAACAGATCTCGGCAGAGCGTTCCATTCCTTGGCTGTCCGCGTGCATGGTTGTATTGGTCTGGGTGATTCCTATGTATTATAAGTATGTATTTACAAAAAGATTAGTATTATATGTATATAATTTGTAATCCCGCTGTTGATTCTGATATCCGTAACACAGGTGCTTGAGCTACCTATCTCGGAGTTAGATGAATGTATGTGATGTTGTGAAATATTTATTTATTTATTAATTTACTTCTGACTGAACCTCTTTTACTCGTCTACTGTTACCTCTTGCCCGCTCTTGTAGGTAGGTACTACATAATAGGACATGCAAAAAAAATAGAGGTCAATAATTAAGCTTTAAAATACCATTTTCTTAACCGTGGGAGAGCCACGCTTTCACGCTCGACCGGAGTGATACCACGGCCACACAGAAATCCGGCGTGAAGCAGCACTGTGCTGTGTTTCGCTGCGTCAGTGAGGGTACCGGAGGCCCGGGGGAAAGGGGAGGTTAAAGGTTGGCAGCGCACTTGTGACTCCACTGGTGTCGCGGGTTTCCATGAGCGGTGGCAATCGCTTACCATCAGGTGATCCGTCTGCTCGTCTGCCACCTATCACATAAAAAAAAACATATAGACATTGACTAGCTCGATGGCGAAATAGGAAGTGACCTTGCCTGGAACGCATAAGGTCTCATTTAGGGAAATATTTAAAGAAATAAATATTTTAACTGTGGCTTCCCAATCTATCCTCGACTGCATTATGTATGTTCGTATATATTGTCATAGTCTTAACACCCGAAATAAATATAGGCTTGCCGTCCCGGTCCTCATACTTCATAAAATCGGTAATTCATTTGTTGGCTTAAGTATTAAGATATTTAATAAGCTGCCCCAAAATGTCATTAACCTATCACTGGATAAGTTTAAGTCTCATTTTAAAACCTACCTAATGAAGAAAGGTTACTATATTGTACAAGACTATTTAAATGATAAGGATTCTTGGTCATATCAATTGATTAATCTTTTGAGTTGTTATTCATAGTAGTCTATTAACTTTCTCTGCTGATGATGAAAGGTCAACTTCTCAACGGTAAGGAGTTAAAGGATAACTCTTTCAATACTGTACTCACAATTAGTTTGTTAGTGATTTGGGTGGAAGGGGAAAAGGGAGGGGGTGGCTGCCAAAAAAATGAGACACTAAAAATGCTTGAAAAAAAATTTGTAATTCCGCTGTTGGTTCTGATATGCGTAATACAAGTGCTTGAGCTACCTATCTCAGAGTCAGATCAATGTATGTGATGTTGTGAATTATTTATTTATTTAATAATAGTGTACTTAACAATAAAGTTATTACTGCAGGGCATTTGGCATGAAACTGTAAGCCCTCAGTAAAGCTTGTAAAGAAATAAATAAAAGAAAGTTTGGCAACCGCGGCTCCAAACCCATAACCGGAATTTATATCGAGCATTACTCATAACACGGGCCGGTTGTTTTCCCTAATAAGGCCCATTCAGCCGCGGCCGTTCCGATCTAAATTAAAACTCGAATAACTTACTAACTAGACGAATAAATCAGGACAGGACCACTATAATATATATTGTCCGTGTCAAGAAATGTATTTGAAATGAGTTGGTAATTAAAATCGGTACTAATTTCGGTTGGCTTTTGTCCCTTTTATGGGCGTCTCTTGAAATGCAGCGAAAAGTAAAGTGTGTTTTGGGTTTTGCAGATTCCAACCCCCTTATTGCAAATCGCGAAGTAAGGATAGTCCCGCAACAAAATTAATGCTAGCACTTTTTATCATTGCGTGTTAGAAGGGGATGACATGAAGTTTAGTACGGTCATAATTTTGGATCGCGATTTATAATAAGGTGGCAATAGTTAAAAGTGATCCGGTTTACGGTTTACACAGCGTTACATGGGAGAGCCACACTTCGGCATAAATAGGCCGGCTCGGCTCTAGTGATACCACGCCCTCACAGAAAACCGGTGTGAAGCAGCATTGTGCTGTTTCGTTGCGTGAGTGAGGGGAGGGTACTGAAGGCCCGATCCGGGGGAATTCTCAGATTTTTAAGAATTGTGTATTTTTTTTTTATGTGATAGGTGGTAGACGAGCAGACGGATCACGGGATGGGAAGCGATTGCCGCCGCCCATGGACACCCGCGACACCAGTGGAGTCACAAATGCGCTGCCGACGTTTATACCCACCTTTCCCCGAATTGGGCCTCCGTACCTTCACTCACGCAGCGAAACACAGCACAATGATCACGCCGGTTTTCTGTGAGGCCGTGGTATAACTCGGGTCGAGCCGGCTCATTCATGTCCTTTAGTAAGGCCACATTTAAACAAGTCATCGTCATGATTTCAGCCAAAAGACGCCCACTGCTGGACATAGGCCTCCCTCAATGTTCTCTACACAGATCGGTCCTGTGCAGCCCGCATCCAATGGATGTCCACCTTGTGGGAGACCAGTCACGGCTGCGTCCTCTTGTACGCGGCCTACCCTCGAGGACCTTTTCGCTCCAACAGCCGTCTGTTCTCCTCGCTATGTGCCCTGCCATTGCCACTTGAGACATGCAATCCTTTTGGCTATGTTTGTGACCTTAGTTCTCCTGCATTTGAACAAGTACAAAACACCAATTCTATCTAAATCTTCTGCATCTAAAACATCTTGCAAAATGTTTTTTATTTCTATACTCCTAAATCCATACAAACATCCACACGTAGACAACAAAACTCCACACAATCAGAAAGATAATTAAAACAACAATAAGTTATGTAATTAAAATAAACCAATCCCTAAACGCGAAGGTTCATGAATGAAATAGTCTATGGTTTTTTTTTGTTGGCAACATTTTTCAACCTGTCAGCCGCTCTGACAACGCGGTTGACGTCGTTTTTTAGAGGTCCGAGAAATGAATCCATTAAGTACTGACCATTCAGAATTTGAAGGTATAATATATGTTACGAGTAGACAATGGTCAATACGTTTAAATAAAATAATTAGTTAAACTTAGTTAACTATATTAGGAAAACGGTGTTTATTGAAATTGAATCGAAAGGTTTTTTCCTTATGTGGTAGACGAGCAGATACTGTACCACCTGATTGTAAGCGATTGCGGCCGCCCATGGACCATAACCATTGGAGTTACAAGTGCGCTGCCAACCATTTCCCCTACACATCAAATTGGGCCTCTGGTACCCTGCGAAACACAGCGAAAGCGCTGCCTTGCAATCTTGCATCGGTTGTCTGTGACGCTGTGACCATAGATAATGCTGTGACATTGTGTGAAGATGGAAAATGAAGTTGATAATTCGATGACAGGGACGTATAGAAGAAGTAAATTAGACATATTGCGCCGTCCCCCCGATAACTTGGGTATAGGGCTAGATGATGATGACTTGCCGTGTGGTCCCCGGCAGAGTAGAATAGGCCACCCTCACTCTTACCGAGGTGTCGTAAAAGGCGACTAAGGTAAAACTGCTGGCATGATCATCAGCACCCAGAGAAGGAAAACTCTGCATTTATATCTAAACTCTCGCCAACCCGTCTGCCAAGCGTGATGAGTATGGCAATTACCCCTCATGTGATTGAGGGGGGCCCGTGCCCTAGCAGTGGGGACTTAAATGGGCTGACGATGACGATGATGATGATTTTGACATTATCAAGTTAAAAAATAACCAATCACCTTGTACATAAAGCTCAGTCCTATTATACGCCAACTAGCGGATATTTAATTCACGGTGGCCCCATTTGTAGACCCATCTTATGGGATATTTATTATCTACCGAATGCGTTTTCGCGAAATGTAATAGCTACAAGAACTACGAAAGTGTGACGTCACAGTTTTTGTATACAGAACCTTTAATCAAAGATACCTGGCTAATGGTAGTGGGGTCACCCTGGAGGCGCGAGCGCAGCGGGGCGCAGTGCTGCCGCCGCGCGGAGAGTGACTTATTTTAATTTGCCGTTCGGCACCGCGCTTTAAGCCGCCGCTAGGGTTGCCAGGTTTAAAATCAAAAAGCCGGACAATGAATGGACCGGTTTGACCGGAGTCTTCACAGAAGACCCATGTAAAGCAGCATCTGAACTGTGTTTTACTATGTGAGAAAGGATTACATAGGGTCAGTGTGGAAGAGGAGTATAAAGGTTGGCAGTTTACTTGTGACTTTACTGGTGTTGAATGGATAGCCATGAGCGGCGGCAATAGCTTACCATCAGGTAAACCCGTCTATTCGCCTGCCACCTATCACATAAAAAACCATCCACTCGAACTAAAAATTGCAGATGAAATAAAATTTTGACGACCCGTTTAGTGCGCCGGTTAACGCATAGGTCGCGGGTTCGATTCCAGAACCAGCACAAATGTTTGTTGATGAAACATATATTTTTGTTGGGTCTGGGTGTTTGTGCTATCGCTGTTGTTTCTGGTTTCCATAGGATAAGGGAAAACTTTAGTTTAGGACCAGGTAAAAAAAAAGATTACAATTTATTAAAATTGAAACAAGGAAACATGAGTGAACGAATCAGTCGCCTTTATTAAAAATTATTTAATATACAACGGCCTGAAAGGAGGAGTAGAAAGACAGTGGAGGCCAACACATAAAAATGTCAACGAAATTTTCAAAAAAGCCTAGTAAAAACCGGACAGGCCGGATATCAACCATATGTCTTATAGATTTATAGATTTAGTTTATTAGATTTTTGCGTTGCATTAGAACTATAATTGATCAAGATGGGAATTAACATGATATTTATTATATGATATAACATTGTGTACTCACATATTTTACTCGACGTTTCGGCTACGTTACAGCAGCCGTGGTCACGAGCGGACTGACGTCCAAAAACGTCCTAAAGCAAAATATGTGAGTACACAATGTTGTATCACATAATAAATATCGTGTTCATTCCCGTCTTGATTAATTATAAGCAACCAAATAGCCTGACTATATCCGGCTTTATGCAGACGCCTGGCAACCCTAGTCGCAACTCACGCGCAGTTCTTTCTCAATCGTATCCATTTCACGCTTATTTGTAGTGAATTATAATAGTATGGTGGATTATACTACTATTCTACTAATTATAATAATGTTGATATTATTTCAGTCCCTCCTCCTCCTTGCTGTCACTTTTTTTTGTGATAGGTGGCAAACGAGTAGACGGATCACCTGAGGCTAAGCGATTGCCGCCGCCCATGTACACCCGCGACGCCAGTGGAGTGACAGGTGCGCTGCCAATCTTTAAACCTCCTTTTCCCCGGATTGGGCCTCCGGTACCTTCAGTCACGCAGCGAAACACAGGACATATTTTCCGCCAGCTCACTCTATCCTAGACTTAGCCGTGGGAGAGTCACGCTTTACTCGAGTGATACCTCGGCCACACAGAAAACCGGCATGAAGCTGTGCTTCGCTGCGTGAGTGAGGGTACCGGTGGCCCAATACAAGGGAAAGGGGGGTTTAAAGATTGGCAGCGCACTTGTGACTCCACTGGTGTCACGTGACCAACTATGATTGAGTTGGTCTAATTCCCCTGTTCAAAGGTTCCGAAGGTCAGACGGCTATTATTCGAAGTTATAGGGAGCGTTCGTTGCCGAGTGGTCACTGCGACCAAATTTGATCTATTGTGACCTCCGCTCCCACTTACAGATCGTCTCCGAGGCCCACGGTTTGCATAAACCGTATAATGGCCTTGGGAGCGATAGCCTTAACATCCTCCGGGCAGATGTGGTAACTGCCCAGGGTGCGGCTTCTTGGGTGCCCGAGGGCATCGCATTGACAAAGGACGTGCATCGGTGTCTCGCCCTCTGCTTTACAGAATCTGCAGGTGGGATCTCCGGCCAGCCCGGTTCTGGTGCCGTGCTTGTTTAGCCTGCAATGACCAGTAATGGTTCTTGTGAGGATGCTCAACTGTCCGCGAGATAGCGCTAATACCTCTTGCGTGTATTTGTTGGAGAATCCTGTCATTAAGGTCTTGGCGTGAGCCTGACCTGTAGACCTGAATCATAGGTCAGACGGCAGTCGTTTCATTATAATTACCAGACTCCCTAAATCCTGAAACATGGTCTAAGCGTACCCTGGGCTCCAAAGCCCAGTACGTATTTGTCATTAAGATGAGAACTGATTGACAAAATTTGACTGGTTCTCATACATTGATGTGTTGCTGTCCGTATCGCACATAACAACATTGTCCTGGCCCCAAAGGGTTTCTCTAACCTATTCCACCATATTATAAATCGCGATCTATAGTTATTACCGTACTAAAGCTCATGTCATCCCGTTTCAACACGAAATGTCAAAGGGCTTGTTCGGGCCAGGACAATGTTGTTTTTTTTCAAGGCGAATGTTCTTTCTTTCAAAATGTGTGTCACGTCGTCAATTTATCCAACCTCATCTATACTCCGACAAAAAAGTCTTGATCAAAGAAAAAGCGGCAAAGAAACCTATTGGATAAGTGCCATCGATCAACATTATCTGATCGAGCACTGTGTAATTACTACAAACCGTCAAAATGTGGGCCCCAGCCGTGGGCATAACATTATCTATCTGCTTAGCAATAAATAAAGAATTAGCTTTCTATACTGATAATATCATACGCTAAGCGGCCATCTTGTGGAATATAATGTTGAGTCATTTTAATAAGTACTCTTGCAAATTACGAGCTATGATATCGCGGTGGAAAGCGTGCACCTTCCAAAATGGAGGTAGGTTCTAACTCGAGAAAACTTCTGGATTTATTCAAATCCATTTGCGTATTTTTACCATTAGATTGAAATTACGGAAACATTCTGAAGAAACCTCTATAATATCCTCCAACCGATTCGGCTAAGGCGGCTTATTTCAACGATCAGCCACATACTGATGAATATTAGGTATAGTGCTTCAAATGAGTGCGCAAACACGAGTGCACTCTCTATTTCCTTACCCTCACGATGGGACCCCAAAGTGACCCCAAAGAGAGATCAGGCGCATGAACAACGGATTAACTTCTTCGTTCTTTCTGGGGCGCGGGGGTACAAGACCACATTACAGAATTTGTGCTCACATGACACTGCGAATTTCTCAACGGGAAACTTCAGGGCCCGACTCGGGAATCGAACCCGGGAATCCGCAGCGCAGCCGCCGTGTTAAAGTGGCACATACTAACCACTCTGCCATCGAGACAGTCAATTCAAAATCAAAGATTTTGTATTATTCATTAAGTAGATGACTAATAAGATAACCTTTTAACGGATTTCTTTAATATAGTTATAATAGTATAAATTTGACAACATCACATACATTGATCCGACTACGAGATAGGTAGCTCAAGCACCTGTGTTACGGATATCAGAATCAACAGTGGGATTACAAATATTTACATATAATACTTTTCTTTTGTAAATACATACTTATAATATATAGAAAACACCCAGACCAATACAAACAGACATGTTCATGCACACAAATTATTGTACAGTGCGGGGATCGAACCCGCAACCCTTGCACCAGAGGCAGCGTTCACTACCACTGTTCCAAACGGTTCGTCGATATTCTTTTCAAATTACTCTTAGCAACCTTGTGTACCTATTTTCGTATAGCCTCATATAGCCCCGTGTGACCATTTTCCTAGGACATGGATAGCCTATACTAGGTAGGTATAGGTTCTTAATGATATTTAGTGAACATAAGTATCTGGGTAGCAATGTTATGGTAATTAAAACCAACAAAATATCTCTCGGCAGGAAAAAAATCCTTTTTTTTTCCCTTATGACCATTTTATCCTCACCTCTTACCTACATCAAACCGTGCAACCAATTTTCAAAGAAACTAACCACGCACTATGCATCTCCCAAATTCACGAACAGCAATCGATTCTAATTTACGTTCCCAAAACCATTCCCTTTCTCACGCTAAGCAAAAGATATCCCGACTCCCACGAATTAGTAGCCTAATTTTTGTTTGTGGCAACATCGGATCGGGATGGGCCAATCAGCACGAGTAATTACTACCCAGTCGGAATTTGGTAGAATTCGCCGCGTGCACGGTAGCAATAACGTACAATTTAAATGTTTCGAATTTCGAACGTGATTGCTTTTTTTTTTCAAGGTTTGCGTGCGCGTATTTTGTAAGGAGGTTGAGTGCGATGATTAAGACGTTATTTTACATATTTCTTGGGAAAATGTTACCGTTAGAAAGAATTATTGTCATTTTAAATTGATTTTGATTTTTTTTCGTTTCATTTATGAATAATCTGGCCAATATAGCTCGATCGGTAAGTCTGATTCCTTGAAGCTTCTGTTTGCATTCTGATACAAACGTGATTCAGTCTCTATGCAACATTTGGCGTAATCCTAATGTTAAATTTTTAAGCATGCTAATTAATTTACGTCTGCATATGCACACTATGAATAATAAACAAATCACAAGAAAACATTAATTTACGATGGTTGGCTTCGTTGTCGATTGGTTCGTAAATTAAAATTATTTTAATCAGTAGGTATACTTTTTTGCTTCAACAAAGGCATGTTATGTAATCCTATTCAAAAGAAATGAGCGTTCTAAACGGGTTATTTATAACTTGTCACTGTTGGGACAGAATAAATATACTGTGTCGTTTACTGCCACGCCTTCCGGAAAGAGTGAACTGAATAAACGAATCTCTCAAATTAGGGAAACATATTATTGAGTGTGTTGTATGTTATAATATGGACTGTTATGATTCTTACTCCCAACATTTTTTTAAAACCCCGATTGCTGAACATTTAAATGTTCAGTAATCGGGTTATTGCATTAAAATTTAAGTAAAGCCATGCATCCCAAACTTGTATATAGATAGAAAGAAAGAAAATATTTATTATTATAGACATCACAACACAGAACATATAGCAATTGTAAACAGAACACAATTTGGCAGAAACAGAAAACAAAACATAAAACAATTAAAAATACATAAAAATAAAACAAAAGGAAAAATAACAAAACTATATTCAATCATGTCCAGACAGTGCCAAATGAATATTATGATGTGTTATGACGGCCCTCACTCAGCTTATGTCACAGCCCAGACAAAGGCCATGTGAGTTCAGTGAGACCAGCTGAATGAGTGCCACGGACGCTTGTCTAGTGTATTTTATGTACCTAACGTGTATGTGTAATGTGGCTATGTAATAGGTATGTGTTTATACAAACATACCACATAGTGTCCTTTATTTGTATGTATACCATAAACTTAGGGTGCCACCCTATTCTAATTCTATGTCATAGCTCCTAATAAATAAATAGCTATTACTTATAAAATGTGCAAGTAAAAATAAAATTATTCAATACTTAAATTTTGTTCTAAATGTAAAATATACTCTAGTTTGACCAGAAAAATATGATAACTTTTTGTGTAGTGTATAGCAGGTTCTAGGCTTTGAATACTTATCTACTCAATGGTTTTATTCACACAAATGAGGAACTAGATAACATAGTATCTAAACCACTCCCTGGTCACCTTTATTAAGGAGGACTTCTAGGCCACAGAGAGTCGTCTTTCGAAAATTTCGAGGACGGCTACCAGCTTTATAACTCTACGTGCCGTACGCAATATTTTGAAAAAAGAAGGGAATTATTATTTATGTATGTTAGACTGTAGGTATTTATTATATGGGACAATAAACTTTTTTATGTATTTTGTGGCCTGAAATCAATTAATTATTATAATCAAACCTATTATTACCTTACTCTATGGTACCCACTTATTTGTAAAGTTCAAAAATAAAGTGTCGTCAAACGACGTAGAACCTACGGTGTGGCGCCCAAGTAAAGCGGAAGGTTATATTCCCGGGCAATTTAGAAAATGAACTTTTCTAAATTGTCTCGTCTCTGGGTGCTAAGAGACTCCGCCATCTTTGTCATGTACTCATATTACAGGGAATAAAGTTTAAGACTATACTAAACGTACAACTGGCAGACGGTAGGGATATTTCTTCATTTAAATTCCATCCTCATCATCTCGATGGATGGCGGTCTAATACCGTTTTTCGCGGAACTTTCTACCACGTACCTCAGTTCTGTGGAACAGTTTACCTATGGGAGTATTTCCCGACGGCTACGACTTAGGGACCTTCAAGAGAAGAGCGTACTCCTTTTTAAAAAGCGATCTCTCTGATTTCGCGGATGTTAATGGGCGGCGATGATTGCTTTCCATCAGGTGACTCGCTTGCTCGATTGTCGCATCTAGCATAAAAAAAATGGATTTTATATATGTCAGTTAAGTTAATCAAACTGGTCAGTAGGTTTAAAGGGATGTTATACTCGTACTCGAGTCAAAGACTCGTCTTTGCGTTTAGTATAGTAGATATTTTATCGATAAAAAATAAACGAGTTGTCACGTAGCCCCGCCCCGAGCCGGCGCACATTAATATATAATCGGAGCGCAAGCATCCGCTTAATTGGCTATTTTAAAAATCGAATTTCAATAAGCAAAGTCGGTGCTTTAATAGGCTATAAGGATTTGTCGACTGCTTTTTTTTGGTTTAGGGATCGATCGTCCTAAGAACTCATTAAAATTAGGTCCCAATATATTACAATAAGCAGTTCATTAATCGACTACTGCCGACTACTCTTATAAAGTTTATAAAATCGACATTCATTATAATAATTAATAAGGTAAGTATTTGGTTCATAAGGTAAGGTTTAATTTTTTAGTTCAAAAACTAATTTGTGATAAAGTTATAAAAATGCTGGATTATACAAATTTTTAAGAAACTTGAATCACGCTAAAAGTGGCTACTTTTGGCGGTAATCAATTTTTCGCTTACAAAAACGGACCCAACATTTAGTGCATGGTTATTTAATAAATAGTATAAGTGTTTGCCGAGAAGATACAACCCCGAAATTGTTTAAAATAGATGCAGTTTAGTAGCTAACAATTAAAAACGAATGGTGTCGCTAGTTAGGGCTACCCGTCGTCGCCTTAATGTTTTATTTCAAGGTTTCAATATATGGATGTGTTATAAATTGTTGAGATTGAATACCTCGGCGACGTGTTGAGACATGATAGGTACAGTCTTCTTCAACTTATAATGATGAGCAAATTTGATAGGAAGAGGCGTCCTGGACGTAGGAAAAAAGTTCAAGAAACTGGCGGCCAACCTTCAAGACTGAAGAGGCACCCGAAGAAGAAGTAAATTGTTAACGAGTCAAAAGAGGACTTAAAAAGAAAAATAGATGAACACATATATAACAGGAAAAATCACGAAACAAAAACCCTCAAAAAAAGATGTTTGAAATAAATTAATAATTTGTGTATGTAACTATTTTAATAGACGGTGTGCAGCTACCTTTTTTTTACTAGTTTGGACGGATTTCCAGCCAGCTATCGCAGGGTTAAAAGCCACCAATTGGAATATTGTAATCACCTCAGTCTCGCAAACAGTAACATAAAAAGAGGCTCAAAACGTACTGTAAAACATTTATGCTACAACAAAAAGAGAATCGAAAGAACTACGGGCCTATCATACGTCATCCCGCCACGCGCTAAGCCTAGGGTTGCCATCTCAAAGTTTCTTAAAAATATTAATAGGGGGGGGGGGGGGGGGTGATCTGTGATCACCTGATTGGAAGCAACCACAGTTTAGTTACAGACGCCTTACCAATCTTTTAATTCCCTATCCCCCATTTGGACCTCCCCGGTACTCTCGCTCACTCGGCGAAACAAGGCACTGATTCAGGCAGGATATCTGTGAGGCCGTGGTATCACTTCAGTCGTCGAAGCGTGGCTCTCCCACAATTGAACATATTTCTGGATTCACTAACACTTAGGACAACACAGAACGACATTATAAACCGGGCAGATCTTGTAAGATTTATTATCTGTGCCTGTATCAAAATATGTATACTTACTATATATTCTTACTAGTGACATCTAGGCATAACCATGGAACTAAACATAGAATCATGTACAAAGAACCAACGTGTTTTCTTTAGAGGTCTCGGAAAAATACGTAGAGGCAGCCCTACGAAAGCGTTTCTTTTTAATTTTTATTTTTGAATAGTGCGCCGGAGTGGCAGCCAGATGACTTCGTTTTTTAAACGCGTGATTTACAAGCAATGAATTGTGAACGGATAATGAAGTATTGACTAATGTCGTCCGCGTCCGATATTTTAATGGCGGCCGCTTTAATTGTTTGATGCTTCCTAATTTACTTGGTACCAACATGACAGGAAAAATATTGGGGATTTTTTGTAAATTGTCAATTAAATATTTTATCAACACATAATTAAATAGGTATAGTTTAACTTTTATCAGCAGGCAAATTTTGACATCGCGTTGATGATGAACAAAAATGAGCGGTTTAAGGTGACGGGTAAGGCACACTAGCGACGCCAATCGATTTTAATTTTTAGCTACTAAACCGGATCTATTTGAAACAATTTCGGTTACAACCTCTAGGCGAACACTTATACTATTCATTAAATAACCATGCACAAATGCGGCCACTTTTGGCGTGAATCAATTTTTCGCATACAAAAACGGACGAATCTGTGCATGGTTATTTAACAAATAGTATAAATGTTTGCCGAGAGGCTGTAACCCCGAAATTGTTTAAAATAGATCCGGTTTAGTAGCTAAAAATTCAAATCGATTGGCGTCGCTAGTGTGCCTTACCCGTCACCTTAATTTCAAGCATGTTTGACCCATATCTCCCATAACCTTAAACCTGATGTGACTGACTATCTGTACCTAACTTCAGCGCCTATTTATAGGCACTGTGAATAGGTGTATTATTTACCTTCAAATATATAATTTCAAGAAAAGATAATTGGGTGTCAATTTTCACTTGACAAAGCCACCTCAATGACTATGTTTCCAATAATAATCACGTGTATAATTTACAAGGCCAAACGACCCTATTATTATAATGGATATGTCACTCCCTGCCATTTTCACGCGATTATGTCAAAATTATTACATTGGACATAATTACAACTACATTAACTAAAAGGACAGGAATACAAAATAAGTAAGGACATAGGCAGACATTGTACGCGAATATAATGTATTTGTATACAAGTACAGGTGTATTATACAATTAAGTAAATGAGAAATAAGTTTATTTAAATGGAGCCATGTTGCGGAAGACGTATTAAACTTATTTTTATACGATGAAAAAAAACCGGAGGAAGTTCAAGTTACTAACTTTTTTTTATCAGCCTATATACAGTCCCACTGCAGGGCAAAGGCCTCCATCATAATAATCATCGGTACTATGATGGGATAAGGCTTAATCACCACGCTTGCCAAATAATCCGCATTTGGTAATCATTAACCCTATGTCTGAAAAATTCGAAATTACTTTTCGCTCGACCTGGGGATCGAACCCAGGACTCTGAGATCACGGTCCAGTACTTAAAACACTAGACCAACAGGGCGTACTAACTATGGACAGACAAATAAACTGACTTTGTAGAGATTGTGAACATTAATTAGTGTGAGAGTATTAATGTGTGTGACAATACGGTTTTTGACTAATCTCGACATACTACTCTACTAAAATATACACAGGTAAATATTAATAAAAAATTAAAATTGCGAAAAAAATGAAATTTAACACTTGATAGGTATATCAAAAAGTAAAATAAATCATAATAAATTTAAATTTAATAATAAAGATTTTACGATCCTAATTAAGGCAATAATTCCTTGTTCAAATTTCTTAATACACAATAAACACAATATAAAATGTAATTAAGCATTTCATCACGCAAAAAGACTATCTCATAATGTTTGCTTACTTATTATAATGAACTAATTTGAACGAAATTTGCAAGTCACAACAAAGGCCTCAGCCTCCGTGTGACCAGGAAAATTAATTTATTATTATTATACAAATTATTTGTGAAAATGACATTTAATAACGACAGCGACAACGCGGTGTACCAAAGGCTATGTCAAATAATGTAATTAACTACATATATTACTAATAATTTATAGATAATGTTATTTTTCCTTATGGATACTTATTCAATAATATTAGATTCAGAGAAAGCCCTTGTAGGTACTGAATGTTTTTGAAGATAATGATTTAGAAGCAGGAGGTATTTTTTAATTATTACTATTTACCTATTCATAAGCGTAATTTACAAGCCAAAACCGCTTGAATCTAGATTAGATACTAATTTAATATAGTTGTGTTGTATTCTATGTAGTTTCTACAGAATCCCACTTTTTGTAAGATATTTCTGTATTTACTTAATGTCACTTTTAAAGTAGACAAAGGTAGTCCTACTTTGAATCGTCATCACATCAGCCTGCATCGACCCCATTATTTTTATTATATACTTTTTTTTTATATATTACACCTATGTTTCAATACAAAATTAGTAATCTGTAAAGCAGTTACTGGACAATTTAAAATTTATTTATTAATCATGTAAAAAAAAGCAATAGGATTACAAAATGTTATTTAGTTTTGCAGATATTACATGCCATGTCATATTTGACTGGTCAAGCTACAACACGCCTTTGTACCCTTATTGTCTTCAGGCCGCGCTCCCGTTCCAAATTTGAAATTCGAAATTAATGGCGCATTTGACAGGAGCTTTATTGTGGGCCTAATTTAAATCTTATCAACGCAGCGATGACAGCGCCTTAATGGGATCGCCGGTTGTTTTTAAGAAATAATCCCTTTCATTCCGTTTCGGCGGGTTTTATTTTTTAATTCCCATTCGCGTAGGGCAAAGGAATTAATTTATGGCTATAGTTCGAATGTGAAATATTACCGAACTTACCTGCACAGACAATAAAAGGTTTTGTTTTTTTTTTCAAGGGGTTACTTGGAGCGTTCGAATGGAAGTCGTAATTCGTAAATAATAATATTTTTGCTTGTGTTTTCATATCATCGTGGTGATAGTTAGGTGTGGCATGATAGGCGTAGGTACGGTATATAGGCACAGTGCAGTTTTTTTGGTCAAAAAATACATTGAGGGGGGGAGGGGGTCGCTGAATGAGTGAGGGAGGGTACCGGAACGTAGGCCCGTCCAAAGGGAAGTTTAAAGGTTGGAAGCGTACTTTACTTGTGACTCTAGTGGTGTTGCGGATGTCCATAGGCGGCTGCAATCGCCTACCATTAGGTAATCCGTTTGCTCGTTTGCCTTCTATCACATAAAAAAAATATCAATTGATGAAAGCAAGTGCATGACTTGCGATTAACGTGTCCGTAGGTGCTCAGTAAACATTGCAGTAGTATGTATAGATAAGTTTATTTGTACATAATGTATGGTCGACGAACCAGCGCTAGGCGACAATCGCTTGCACACGCAGCGAGGTGGGCGAAGCTAAACCCTGCGCTCACGCATAGCGCAGTGCAAGCGGCTTGGACTGAGTGTACACCGCTACGTTTGACCGTATTCGTAGCAGGCACCTTTCTGGTGTAAGGAAAGATATCAACGAGTTATTCGATAGTCTCACTCACTGCACTGTCATTTTTACTCATAATCTAGATTGTCTATTTTGTTCGCCAACTGGCCTGAAGTGCTAGCACGAACATAATGATGATTTTTTATGATAGGTAAGCGATTGCCGCCGCCCATGGACACCCGCGACACCACTAGAGCCACAAGTACGCTTCCAAACTTTAAACCCCCGGATTGGGCCTCCGGTACCCTCACTCACGCAGCGAAACGGCACAGTGCTGCACAACGCCGATTTTCTGTGAGAACATACATTAACATAGATTAAGGAGCAATACGATAGTATTCAATACAAAGCACCTTCGTCGACTAAGTTAGTAACGAAACCTCAAAATGTATTGGACATAGACAAGCATCCTAAAAGACCGTGCCTTTTTCATAGAAATCCATATTTAAAAACTGCGCGAAGTCGTTGTACAGGAGTGACGTGCTGGGCGACGTTCTGTCTCTTCCGCACCCGTATAGAATCTGCATCAGGGCCGGTTGGATCTCTTGCACACTTTGTGACGTTTTTTCCAAAATGGCATATTGCGCTGACTTCTAGCTTCCATAGTATTGGATAGGTACTTGTTCTGAGATTGGATACATCAGTGTTGACGGGTGCTGGCGCCACGCTCATGTTCATAGAACTAGAAAACGAGAGCTTTAAACGGAATGTGCCACTATCGGAAAAAACATCACAGAGTGTGAAAGAGATCCAACCGACCATGCCGCAGCTTTAAGGTGACGGGTAGGGCACACTAGCGACGCCAATCGATTTTAATTTTTAGCTACTAAACCGTATCTACTTGAAACTATTTCGGGGTTACAACCTTTAGGCAAACACACTATACTATTTATTTAATAACCATGCACAAATTTTTGAGTCCGTTTTTGTACGCGAAAAATTAATTCACTCCAAAAGTGGCCGCTTTTGGCGTGAATCAATTTTTGGCGTACGCGTTGGACCCAACATTTGTACATGGTTATTTAATAAATAGTATAAGTGTTTTACGAGAGGTTGTAACCCCGAAATAGTTTAAAATAGATCCGGTTTAGTAGCTAATATTTAAAATCGATTGGCGTCGCTAGTGTGCCCTACCCGTCACCTTAATGCATATCAGGAGCCCAATTCTCGGGCTCGTGATATTTTGAAAACATGGCGGTTATCACCCGAAAACCATACAAAAAAACTATGTTTTAGTGATATATGTCGTATGAAAAATAAATATCACGAGCACGAGAATTGGGCTCCTGGTGCGATAGAGAAAGAATGTCACCCAGCATGTTACCCCAGTACTAACGGCTTTACAAGTATGACATTCTACGAAAAGGCACAGTCTGGTTAAAGTGTACGTCTGTGCTCACGTTACCAAATTACTGTCCGCACCACGTAAGAAGCCATACGGAAAAAAACGGAACTAAAATTTGAGATTCCTTGTGTCTATCAACATAAACCTCAAATTTGAACGTTGATGGCGACTCAAGCACATCTTCAGGGAACTTATTTGGTGGCATACTTTATTCTGTCAGACGTTCGTGCTGTCAATTTTAGTCATGTTCACGTGCGATAGAGGGAGCTCTTCAATATATCATACAAATGGCCTTCGATCGAATCTTTTGTGCTAGCTCTTCTTGTCTTCCCCATTTGGTCATCACAGTTTTTTTTTATTGATTAACCATATTTTTAATGATGCCTATAAACTAAAATTTTACGCTTAGCTAATAACCGAACTCCACGGCTTTCTAAGTTAATTTGTCCTTAGCCTTATCCTATGACGAAACAGAAAAACTGTTCAATTTTGTCGCAACACATACCTACACTTCACACACACACACATAAAACACAACTCACACACACCCACGCACACAAACGTATATCCCTCACAAACCAACACCCCACATACACTCACTCGTAAACATACTCATTTTTTATTTTATTTTTATTGTTGTTATTTTAGATTAGAAAACTAAACTGTTTCTATCTAAAGCGAATTCCCCTTGTCTTGGAGGTGGGCGTTACTTGTCGCGACACAGACACCAGACTACTGAGGTTTCATTCATTACAATGGTGCCAAAAACGAAAATTGTATTTGTATTGTACATTAGCTTATTATTGGACTTAAAGCTTGGGCAAGCAACCATTTCGACAACCCAGGACAGAATGTCCTGGCGCCGCAAAGAGGAGAGCCGACCCCAAATAATGGGTAATGGCTATCACAAAGAAGAAGATTGTAAATCGCCTCACGCTTAAAATAGTTGAGTGGTCGCAAAAACATATTAAATCTAAATCTTTAACAATAATACCTACGTTTGAAGATAAAAAAGTACAATAAAATAAGGCACATTTTTAAATAAATAGATATGCACCAAAAAGGGCTTTTCAACCCGTCAAAACAATAATTTTAAGTACTGGAAGGATGTCTCAGTGTATAATTATAAGGCTAAAGTATTACTTGGCCAGAACTGGGATGCTTAATTATACGCCTCGAACTGGTTTAAATACCGACCTTTCCTTGGAGTTGTCTTACTGTGTTTATTTTGTTTTACTGTGGGATAGGGATGTTGACAATGTCTGAGATTGGATTTAAAAAATATATTAATTGAATCTAATGTGTGTGTTGTGTTAGTAGTTAGAAGGAGATAAAAGTAGCCTATGTTACTCTTCATCCCTTCTACTATAGCTCCAAAATCCCTCCATTAATCCGTCTCTCCTGAAAGGCGAACAAACAGACAGACAAACCGACAGATACTCACACTTTCACATTTTAATATAATATAAGTATTCATTGATGAACTTGATTTAAAAAAAACCACTAAGTGGCATCGGGGTCAAAATTGCTTAAAAATATCATCATTTCATCCAAGAGACGTTCACTGCTGGACATCGGCCTCCCTCAATGTTCTCCACACAGATCGGTCCTGTGCCGGCCGCATCCAGTGGATTCCAATGCTTAAAATATGAAAATCGGGAATCAAATCTAGAATTTCAAGTGAAGCCGTCGCTTTTAAAGTGTGAGCTACTACGCCCATCGAGATACTAAAGTCTGGAGGCTGGTAAGTTTCTGGAATATTAGTGTTTGGGGACACACTTGTGCACTATAGTATAACATGCACGTGGAAGCTTTCATGTCCGTGACATAGCAGACAAACTGCTGGAGAGTCGCCTTCGTTGGTACGGTCATGTCCTGCGAAAACCGGACGGTTAAGTTGGAAGCAAATGTCTGGCCATGCCACCATCGGGTCCCGGCTTAAGGGGTAAATCTAAAAAGGTGTGGCTTGACATCGTAAAGGATGATATGCGTGCTAATAAACCGACCACTAGGGATGCACAAGACCGCGCGAAGTGAGGAGTCAAAGTATGAAAGCGTACTCCGGGCTCCGAAGCGACGGCTAGGGATGTAACTGGGACAAAACGCTATGATGATGATGTGTACACACTTGTGCACAATAGTATATCCTGCGCACGGCTAATTCTTGAGATCGGCTGCCAAATATATAGAATCAATGACAGACTCAGGTTCAACTTTGGATGATGATCAAAGATGACCACACAGAAAGGTACACGAAATATTTTTAAATTTAAATTGTCCCTTAGTAACGATTTTTGAAATAATTAATATTGTTCTAGGATTTTTTTCGTTGGGATTATTAGGCTTAATTACAAACCCGAGCTATGTTTGAAAAATTCGAAACATACTTTTTGCTCGACCCGGGAATCGAATCATTTTAGGTTACAAAGTGATTGTTTATGGTTTGGATCATGATTTATTAGTATTTTTTTATTTGTAAATTATGATAAATTAATTTTAATCATGTAAATTATTGCTGAAGAATAAATAAAAATTACAAATCCGACGGAACATGTCGAATCCTTATTTTCAAATAAAACCATTGAATTTACATAGCTGCTTAACGAAAGATTGCGTGCTGGCTGATACCATGGCAGATGTCAGCCAAGTCTTATTTGTGACATATTTGAGATATAGCGACATACTCATTATGACATCGAACGCCACTCTATGCTTCGTGGGAAAAATGGCGGTTGATAAACTATCGCATTTTAAGGGTTAATTGCTGCAGTAAAGAAACCATATTCTTATAATAATTATTGTGTGCTTTTTTTTGGATTTATTGGAACAACTTTTTTATTATTAAAAAAATAATGGCAGATTAATTTTCTTTAATAACTACAGACTAATTATAAAAAATACTTTACACGGGAGAAAACAAAGGGCCCTAGATGGAAACTGTCTAGCATTTTGTATAAAAGTAAAGTATCAGCCTGTAAACTGTCCCACAATCTAGAAATCAAGTCATCACTACTATGATTAGGATTAGGCTTAATCACCACGCTTGCCTAATACAGATTGGTGATCACAAACTTGAGCTATGATTGAAAAACTCGAAACACATTTTTGCTCGACCCGGGTATCATCATCATCATCATCATCATCAGCCATTTAAGTCCCCACTGCTGGGGCACGGGCCTCCCTCAATCACATGAGGGGTAATTGCCATACTCACCACGCTTGGCAGACGGGTTGGCGAGGGTTTTGATATAAATGCAGAGTTTTCCTTCTCTGGGTGCTGATGATCATGCCAGCAGCTTTACCTTAGTCGCCTTTTACGACACCTCGGTAAGAGTGAGGGTGGTCTATTCTACTCTGCCGGGGACCACACGGCCAACCCGACCCGGGTATGTCGGGGAATAAATAAAATTTGCTCTTCCACGTCACCGTTTGAAATGTAACTCATTAAAAAAGAATAAATAAAAACAATTAATGTATGTATTAACAAAAGAAAAGTATTATATGTATATATTTGTAATCCCACTGTTGATTCTGATGTCCGTAACACAGGTGCTTAAGCTACCTATCTCGGAGTCAGATCAATGTATGTGACGTTGCGAAATATTTATTATTTATTTATTACAATGGTTTTGTCAACAGAAAAACGTCGTTTGATTTGTACATAATAGCACTAGACCAACGGGGCGTTTGCACGCATGCCTGCATTTTGCATAAAGGATACATTATTTTAGTTTTTAAATTACTTTTTACTGTAAAACTGAAAAGCTTGACTTCTTCATCATATCATTCACTAGGTATACTCGACATAGGCAAGGTTTCCCAAGGTTCTCCAAACTGACCGGTCCTAATGGCTACAACGAAGTCCCGTAAAGAATGAAAATATACCAATCGCAATTAAACAAAAGAGACGCAAATCGCCTGTGAAAGAGACTACGATATTCGGTCAAGAATTCAAGGGCCTACCAAGAAACCTTCACTTAACGATGAGTATACCTGTCGTATCCAAACGAAAGAGATGCACCGTGCGTGTGAAAGGGACGTGAAAAGAGATTCGGTCGTCGAGTGTGTAATACAAGTACAAAAATAACTTTTGTTTCGGTTGAAGTAAAAATAGTACAGATTATAAGGTTGGAGTCATTTTACCCGACTGCGACGAGAAGGGTAATATGTTTAATCGCTGCCTCATTATGGAGCCGACACAGTGGGACGTGGAGGTATAATTAGTCACTCTATAAAGGAGGTTCAAGTAAGAAAATTGTTTTTTAATGTTTTGTAGGCTAAATTGTTTAAGAACATTGTTTTGTTTTTAAAAGATATAAAAATAAATAAATGCGAATGACAATTCACACCGATCACTCGGATTTTCAATTATAAGAACTACCTAAGTACACTGACAGATGTCATTGTGTTATGATACATTTTTGCTCTTTTTGACAGATGCAGAATTTTAAAATGTATGGGGACTTAACATTGGTATTTTGACAGTAAAAATAATAGTTTCGATGTGGGAGCGATGGTAGCTCAGTGGAAAAGAACGCGCCTTCCATCCTCTCTGGATTTTTCATGTGCGTATTTCTACCATCAGTTCATTGGTGCAGAAAGACTTCCCTTCACTTTTTGAGTAGTCTTAAAATTGTGTATATTTACAATCGTTGAGGTTATGTTTGTGAATGGTATAATAAATAACCATGCTCCAGCTGGTCTGGTTCTCCTTTCTAAGGGTTGTCAAGGTCAGACGGCAGTCTCTTCATTTAATTTAAAGGCTACGATTAATTTGTAATACCTACTGCTACTGCTGCGGCCGTGTGGTCCCCGGCAGAGTAGAATAGGCCACCCTCACTCTTACCGAGGTGTCGTAAAAGGCGACTAAGGTAAAGCTGCTGGCATGATCATCAGCACCCAGAGAAGGAAAACTCTGCATTTATATCTAAACCCTCGCCAACCCGTCTGCCAAGCGTGGTGAGTATGGCAATTACCCCTCATGTGACTGAGGGAGGCCCGTGCCCCAGCAGTGGGGACTTATATGGGCTGATGATGATGATGATGATGACTGCTAAGACTACAATGGGTTAAAAACACTCGGTTATTACTTTAGATCCGCCTCAGGCTGCCTCGGTGGCGCAGTGGTTAGTGGGTCGCATTTTAAAACGACGGCTGCGCAAGAGGTCCCGGGTTCGATCCCCGGGTCGGGCCAAAAATTTGTACCTAAGTTTTCGGTAAGAAATTCTTAGTTTCAGCCCGGAGTCTGGAAGTTGGCGGTTCTGTACCCCCGTGCCTCGGAAAGCACGTTAAGCCGTTGGTCCTGCGCCCAATCCCTCTCCGGTCGTGTCACGCTGGTGTCCCATCGGAATACGAGTGTAAGGGAACAAAGTGTGCACTTGTATTGAGCACACACTTGAGCACTATAATATATCCTGCGTACGTGGCTGATCGTTGAGATTGGCCGCCGTAGCCGTAATCGGTTGGAAGATATTATTTTATTACTTATAGTAAAGTATAATTATAAATGTACCTGCACATTATTCTTTGCCTGTGTTCTACCTATCAATGCAATGTTTCAGTAGAGAAATGTTAAAAAACTCTGTTGGTTTTTTTAAGGCCAGATTCCCTTATTTTTTTAAAGGGGTCATGTAGGTAGCCTTATTTTTAGAAAGGGATTCAATTAATTAATTAATTGATTGACGATTAATTTCACATTATTTTTGATCAAATTTGTTTTTGATTTTGTTCACAGTCATCCAATAAAACACCGCTGTTTTATCGCACTACGGATTCAGTTAAGTCGGATCTTAGCGAAATGATTGCAATAAAAAAAAGTAAAGTATCAGCCTATAAACTGTCCCACTGCTGGGCAAAGGCCTCCATCATAGAAATCAAGTCATCGCTACTATGATGGGATTAAGCTTAATCACCACGCTTGCCTAATGCGGATTGGTGATCACAAACCCGAGCTATGTTCGAAAAATTTGAAACATACTTTTCGCTCGACGCGGGAATCGAACCCAGGACCCCGAGATCACGACCGGTACTTAAACCACCAGACCAACAGGGCGTTTGTCTAAATCATGCAGCAATGCAGGATGCCGCCGCATTTTTGAAATATTTTTTGCAATACCGGCCATTGCAGTCATCGCCCACTTGGTTTTCTAAATAGTTTTAACAATATTACAAAAACGTAACTTCTGTTTAAAATAACAGTTTAATGTGACGGGTAGGGCACACTAGCGACGCCATTTTTTAGCTACTAAACCGGATCTATTTTAAACGATTTCGGGGTCACAACCTCTCGGCAAACACTTATACTATTTATTAAATAACCATGCAAAATTGTTGGGTCCAACGCGTACGCGAAAAATTGATTCACGCCAAAAGTGGCCGCTTTTTTTATGAATGCGTGAATCAATTTTTCGCGTACAAAAACGGATCCAACATTTGTGCATGGTTAATTAATAAATAGTATAAGTGTTTGCCGAGAGGTTGTTACCCCGAAATCGTTTAAAATAGGTCCGGTTTAGTAGCTAAAAATTAAAATCGATTGGCGTCGCTAGTGTGCCCTACCCTTCACCTTAAGTGGTACTGCGGTAACAAGAATTAGTTCCAAAAATCCAACACTATTATCGAGAATGAGCTGCGAAGTCACTTCAGATACTTGCATAAAATAAATAAATATATTATACATAAATATATAAATAAATATATACATAAATAAATATATAAATAAACTAGAAGATATGACTTTCAGCAAGAATCCCTCTTAGGTCGTGTCACACTAGGAGCCCAATTCTCGTGCTCGTGATATTTATTTTCATACGAGATATATCACAAAAATACAGTTTTTTTGTATGGTTTTCAGGTGATATCCGTCATGTTTTTTTCATATCGAAATCCCGAGAATTGGGCTCTAGGTGTCCTATCGAAATCGCTGATATTGGCCGCCATGACCAAAATATCGGTTTGGAGGGCATTATTATGACTGACCGGATGGCGCAATTGGTAGTGACCCTGCCTCTTACGCCAAAGGTCGTGGGTTCGATCCCCACCCTGGACAAACATTCGTGCGATGAACACTTGTGTTTGTTCGGTGTCTGGGTGTAATATATGTATTTCAGTATATATTTGTGTTCCTCTGTTGTCTGATATCTGTAACACAAGTGCTTAAGCTACTTAGTACGGAACCAGGTCAACGTATGAGATGTTGCGAGAATTATTATTATTTTAATAGGGTCAGAAGCCAGGGACTTTGTGTGGGAGATAGGCCGTAGATTGTGCGAGGTGACAGGTGACTCACGCTCTGGGTCGTTTCTGGTGCAGAGGCTGGCCATCGCTATTCAGCGTGGTAATGCGGCGAGTGTGATGGGCACCTTTGCGTCGGAGGCGGGCGGGGGTGAGTTGCCTGTTTTTGGCCGTTAGTCAGTGGATGTGTAATTTTGTTGGTTATTTTATTTCATTTACTTTTTATAATTTCATGTTTAATTTGACATAATTTTAATTTATTTTAGTTGCATTAGACTTTTTTTTATTTTATTGTAGGTATAGAAGTTTTTTTATTGACATAATTTTGTAACTTAATTTCCCGATTGTTAGAGATATTATAGATTTGCAATGTTTTAATAGGTAAAGGCTAGAGGCTATTATTATAACATAATACATGTCATAGGTAAATTACAAAGGAACTTTATTAAGTCTAAAAGGCAAATTCAAAGGTGTTTATTGCATTCATGAATGTGTTACAATAAAGGTGGTATAAACATATTCCAGTAGGTACATCATGTTACCCTCTTAACGAACCCAAAGTATACCATACCATTTACCGTATCTTTACATTTTTTTTTTCATTTGATAAATGAATAAAAATTATCAGACTGGACTTTGGTCTGCAGAGCAAGTTTACATACCTACACCATAGGTAATTACGAATGTAACAAAAACATTAAAAATAAAGTTTGGTTGCATAAATAAATATTTCACAACATCACATACATTGATCTGACTCCGAGATAGGTAGCTCAAGCACCTGTGTTACGGATATCAGAATCAACAGTGGGATTACAAATATATACATATAATACTTTTCTTTTGTAAATACATACTTATAATACATAGAAAACACCCAGACCAATACAAACAGACATGTTCAGCGGAGATCGAACCCGCAGCCCTTGGATCAAAGGCAGCGTTCACCACCACTGTCCCAAACGGGGATTAACATAAGTATTGATTACATTTTGTAACATAATGAATGGCATAACTGACTAGTGACTATTTTACCGTGTCATAATTATAAAACTTTATTGTAGAATTGAGTAGAGCCTGTCCATGATTAGCATTTTTATTAAAATATTTAAAATGTATTTAATAAAAAATATGGCACACATTTCAATGAAAAGATCTAAAATATAAGTAAATGAATAAAGTGGTATGAATTCGACCGGGGCCACTACCTCAAAATAAAAGTAAATTATCACTATTATATTCTTAACCCTTTCCTGCGCATTGTAATTGAGTGTAATGATTCTATTGATAAATGAATCTACAATACCTCCTATGGTTTACTTACACATAATAGCTGAATTGTACTTTTTATTATATAAACATGTCATATAAACATATCACGTCATATTTTTTTTTGTTGGGAAATGGTCATTCTATTTTGTGATCAAAGATTCTTGAAATTCCGCATTTATCATGTACCTAAGCGTTGCAAAATAAAAGCTGTTAATAACTTCTTTTGATAGAGGATCAATGATTTGATATCCGTTTGGAATTAGATTTATTAAGACATTTTAATTTATGTTATAAGAGATCGATATGATCATCCTAATACTTGTAATTCTCCTGACACCATGTTTTGAACTCTGTCATTTGAATAAATGACTTAAAAATGTCTCAATACCTAAAATAAGAATATATTTTTTGAATTTTCATCACTGTTTTATGAGAACGAGTAATTCAATGAATGTTTTCTTTTCCAATTAGATAAATACACTTTCTCAACGCCGTTTAACTCCTTATAACACTTCCAACTTTTCGTTTGTTGTTATCAATCAGAAATCAAAACATATGATTGGTTTACAAAACACACTTGAAATATGACACTGTATCAGTTAGACATAACATACCTCACGATGGCACTGCATATACAGGTTCATACTGTGTATCTATCTATACTAAGGCAAACATATCACAGAGCACAGAATGTCTTTCCCATATCACAACAACAATAGTTTTTTGTAACTAAATCTAGTATCGCACTTCTCCTTGTTCATCTCTATCGATCGACCGCCGGGGGCGACGTAGATCAGAGACTCACGCGTACCAAACGTAATAATAATCGACCATCCCTCGGGCTTATCTGTAAACGACTGCAGGCGAAAAGGTTTTCGCTGGGGGCGAAACGCCGAGCGTCGCTCGAGGCTCCGCCCCGGGGCTCCCCATTGGCCCGAGAGCGGTAGGGGGCCCCCTCCACGCCTCCCTATTGGCTCCCCGCGAGGCGTAGGGGGATTTTGTCGCGCGGCAATATTTTGACGTTTTTTTGCCGGCGCGGTGGCATTCCACGTCGTGCCGATTAATTGTAATTCTTTATCGGTATTGTAGGGTTAAGTGAGCAGTCACGGTGACGGTTGGGCCTTTGTTGCGCGGGAGTTGATCGTGTTTGTATAGGCCTCCATTTGTAACGCTTCTGATTGAGTTGCTGAAAGCACTTGTGTGCTTTATAAACTGTGAATGGAGTTGGTTCGAATAGGTAATGCTATTGATGGATGTCGGTATAAAGCAGTGAAAACTGTATTCTAAAAAAAGTTTTTGTGAGACAAATAAAACAGTTTTTTTGCGGTCATTTTCTTTGCAGTTGGATGAGTCTTCAGATTTTTTTTTATTTGTCAAAAATATATTTTATTTCGTTAACTTTCCACATGTTTGCTCTTGTTTCTTTTAATTTAACAATTTTCTTAGCGTTACTTTTTCGTTAACTCTACATGTTTTTTATTCATTAGAGTCCAAGCTCCATATTTATGCCTTATAAATAAATAAATATTTCACAACATCACATACATTGATCTGACTCCGAGATAGGTTGCTCAAGCACCTGTGTTACGGATATCAATAGCCCAATTCTCGGGACGTGATATGATTGTCATCATACGATATATATCACTAAAACATAGTTTTTTTTTGTATGGTTTTCAGGAGCCCAATTCTCGGGCTCATGAGATTTCTTTTCATACGACATATATCACTAAAACATAGTTTTTTTGTATGTTTTTCAAGTGATATCCGCCATGTTTTTGAAATGTCACAAACCCGAGAATTGGGCTCCAGGTGATATCGGCCATGTTTTCAAAATATCACGAGCACGAGAATTGGGCTCCAAAACAAACAGCGGTATTACAAATATATACATATAATAATTTTCTTTTGTAAATACATATTTATAATAGGTACATAAATACACCCATACATAGAATACCTATAGTAACAACCTAATCCAAACCTTGATACCAAATATAATGTTTCAGCGTCTGCTTTCTCTCATGGTAATAAATTCTTAAATAAATGTTAAAACATATTTATTAGGTATTTCCAAGCTAAAGGTTAATATACTTAAGGTGACGGGTACCGCACACTAGCGACGCCAATCGATTTTAATTTTTAGCTGCTAAACCAGATTTATTTTACAACAACCTTTAGGCAAACACTTATACTATTTATTGAACTGGTGTTTGCTGTACAAAATGAAACACTAAAAAGCTTTTTAATATTTGATAGAACGGTTCATTACAATTATATTACGCCATAAAAAAATATGAAATTTTATTTGAAGCAGCATTTCCTAAAATATATTAAGTTATATTTTCGCTATACCTACAGCCATAAAAGCCGTCCGCCATGATGATCTATTATTCTAATTATCTGTGCCGTGACGACACTGTTATTGTAAGCAATTTCGACAGTCGAAATTCGACGACCCGTTTGGAACAGTGGTAGTGAACGCTGCCTTTGGTCCAAGGGTTGCGGGTTCGATCACCGCACAGTAAAAACATTTGTGTGCATGAACATGTCTGATTGTATTGGTCTGGATGTTTCTTATGAATTATAAGTATGTATTTACAAAAAAAAAGTATTATATTTGTAATCCCACTGTTGATTCTGATATCCGTAACACAGGTGCTTGAGCTACCTATCTCGGAGTCAGATCAATGTATGTGATGTTGTGAAATATTTATTATTTATTATTATATAAGTACGTGACTGACTGACTGACATGAAAGACCACGTAACGAACCTGAAACTGGCGTTTGACGTTTGTTGTTTACAATAATGGTGACGTAGAACCATGGCGGACTATGTTTTCAATCAAGGGTAAAAGAAGTAGAAATATAACGGATTTTAGTTGAATTTTCACAGCAATCCCTTATTTATATTTATTGAAGGTGATGTATTTCGGACGGAATAATATTTGAATTAAAAGTTATTTTTATAAATGGTGACAAGACGCAACTTGCCTATTGTCTGTATCATTTCTTCTACTATTACTATTTATTTATTTATTTATTTATTCAGGAAAAAAACAGCATCATTATAATACAAATAGAAAAATTTAAGTAGGTATATAACACATTTGCCTTAAATAATTTCCACCACTAGTTATCGCAGGCTATGTTGATTCTAACTGTATACATTCCGTTTTACTATATTTAAATTAAACAATACTATATAGTTCGCAAAATATAGCCCGACTGGAATGACAGCTGTGATTTGATCTCTATTTCTATAAACATACAGTTTATCATTCAAAAATTTTTTTGTGACATCAATAGCTCTCATTCCAATCAAGTCACACCTCACGGAGCATACTGTGACAGGGAAAAAAAATAATTAAAGAGGCAATTTTAATTATTGTTCCTTAAACTTTGACAATTGTGTAATGTAATTATGAAATTGATCTTGTTTATTAATGTTATCTTATCCTCAATATGACCTATGGTTGAAATAAATGAATTCTATTCTATTCTATTCTTAATATTCCTTCCTCCTTAATATTCCTATTCCTTTATAGATTCACGGTTGTACTTTTTTTAATGTCTCATAATCGCCACAATTCATTAAAATAAATTTCCGTGGTTAGTTTCGTCGAGATCAGAGTAAAATATTTATAACGGTAAATAAAAATGAAGAGTTGATCACATTCGCAAGCAATGTAGAGCTGGCTCGCATAATGGTTACTTGATTCATTTGTGATATTTCGGTAGAAAACTTGGTGTTCTGCATTTTTTTTATGATAGGTGGCAGACGAGCGGACGGATCACCTGATGGTAAGCGATTGCCACCGCCCATAGACACCCGCGACACCAGTGGAGTCACAAGTGCGCTGCCAACCTTTAAAACCCCCCTTTCTCCCGGATTGTAACTGTACTCGCACTCATGCAACGAAACACAGCACAGTGCTGCTTCACGCCGGATACCACGGCCTTCTGTGAGGCCACTCATCACTCCGGTCGAGCCGGCCCATTAATGCCGAAGCGTGGCTCTCCCACGGTTTAATAAATAAAATTTCATTTTTAATGTAGCTATTGTCTTAATTTCATTACAATCAATAATAAAACCATTTAAGACGCCATCTGATCTGTAAAAAGGCTCTCAAAACAGTTTCATTTTCTATCGTTGTTAGAACACCAAAGAAAGAAAAATATTTTTTGTATCAAGCAGAACAAAGATTTTAAGTATCGACTCCCCGAATCTTTGTGGGTAGGTATACCTATTGATACGGAGGGATCTGTTACATGAATAATGTATGTTTGTGTATAGACGCTCCATGCATGAGGTTTTCCTCGAGGGGTCTATGAGGGTTAAATTAATAAGGAAAATGGTAAAAATCGTATTTCTTCTCTAGATTTCTATCAGTGTTTTTTAAAGATAGTAGGTGCGTCGTACTCATACATTTTTTTAAATATTTCACAACATCACATACATTGATCTGACTCCGAGATAGGTAGCTCAAGCACCTGTGTTACGGATATCAGAATCAACAGCGGATTTACAAATATAAACATACAATAATTTTCTTTTGTAAATACATACTTATAATACATAGAAAATATCCAGACCAATACAAACAGACATGTTCATGCGCACAAATGTTTGTACCTTACGGGGATCGAGCCCGCAATCTTTGGACCAAGGCAGCGTTCACTACCACTGTTCCAAACGGGTCGTCAAAATACTTACGACCTATGCGGATAAAGAATGGGATCAGAAGTGGCGGCGAATCTATTCACTTCTCGCTCGCACACTATTTGCATCTATACTCGCACCCCACGACGCAAATAGTGTGCGAGCGAGCAGTGAATAGATTCGCCGCCACTTCTGATCCCATTCTTTATCCGCACAGGTTGTATACTGGTTGTAGCGAAGGTGCAGTGGCTTGTGCGTTTAGGCGGCTGCGCTTGATCGGGTTCGAAACCCATATCACAATCATTTTAGCGGCCAGTTTTTTTTTTAAAATCTTGCTAGAGATGATTGTGAAATGAATGGAAACTGTGGAATGAACTATCGCTTGCGGTGTTTCCGGACCGATACGACCTGCAAACCTTCAAGAAAAGAGTGTACCCCCTTTTAAAAAGGCCGCTACTGTGACTCTTGTGACGTGGCAGGTGTCCATGGGCGGCGGTAATCGCTTACCATCAGGTGATACGTCTGCTCGTCTACCCCCTATATTATAAAAAAAATTAGAATGGCGTGTGCAAAATTACAGGATGTGTACAACGAAGGCGGCCTTATCACTATGAGCGATCTCTTCCAGGCAACCTTTGGATAAAGGACACTTGATGAAGGTGTAGGGCGGTGCAATCTTAAATATTTAATAATAATAATAATAATTCTCACAACATCTCATATGTTCACCTGATTCCGTACTAAGTAGCTTAAGCACTTGTGTTACAGATATCAGACAACAGAGGAACACAAACATATACTTAAATACATATATTACACCCAAACACCGAACAAACACAAGTGTTCATCGCACGAATGTTTGTCCAGGGTGGGGATCGAACCCACGACCTTTTGCGTACGAGGCAGGGTCACTACCAATTGCGCCATCCGGTCAGTCGAATAAGCTTGAAAATTCACAAATCCTTTTCAACTTTAAGTTTCCTGATCAATTTTTCATTGATTGCCTTAGTTTTATTACAATCAATAAAAAAACCGGTGGCGGCGAGACTGATCCGTGAAAGTGCTATTTTTTTACCTCACTTGATGTATTTACTATACCTCACTTGATGGGGGCACGCGAGAAAAAAAATTACAACTCCACTACACTAGAATTCGCGCCACGTAAGATGTCCTGCGACAAAACACGGAATCAAAAGTTTATATTCCTTGTGTCTATAGTTATAAAACTCAAATTTGAATGTTGATGGTAACTGAGGCGCCATTTTCACGGGACTTTTTGACTTTAGAATGAATGAATGATAACTTTATTTGGCACAATAAAAAAAAAAAACAAAAAAAAAACAAGGAAACTTAATAAGAA
This sequence comes from Marasmia exigua, assembly GCA_019059595.1. Classification (NCBI taxonomy): domain Eukaryota; kingdom Metazoa; phylum Arthropoda; class Insecta; order Lepidoptera; family Crambidae; genus Marasmia; species Marasmia exigua. The sequence continues at coordinate 10,867,307 of CM032486.1, forward strand.
ACATAACTTAGACATAAATAATGACGAATAGTAGGACAACATTATCCCTGTATGTGCCAAACAGGCGGCCGCTCAGCTATAGTCGGTGCTGTCGTATAGTCGATCCATGAGACCAACCTCGACGCTGGTTTTCAGCGACTACCATTACATTATTGCGCATCTGTTCCATATCCATGCATGCATGCATGCATATTGAGATTGAGACAAAAAAAAAGAAACAGATAGGTAATTGAACAGATGCGCAATATGGGGGCAGACAGATACAAAAACAATACAAAAGAAAAATACAATTTACAAAAATTAAAAAAATGAAAGAGTTTTAGATATATACAAAAGGTTATCCTATTTTTTTTAATTTTCTACTATTTTTTTAATTATTAATGCATTTTTTTATATTATGGCTCTACCCGAAGATATCTTGCCAATGTCAAGTAACTCATTGAGAATAAGTGGGTAGTCAACAGTCGAATTCAGTCAAAGTCACATTCACTCAATAAAGCTCTGGAGCCCAATTCTCGCGCTTGTGATATTTTGAGAACATGGCGGATATCACCCGAAAACCATACAAAAAAACTTTATTTTAGTGATATATGTCGTATGAAAATAAATGTGACGAGCCCGAGAATTGGGCTCCTGGAGCCCAATTCTCGTGCATGTGATATTTTTAAAACATGGCGGATATCACCTGAGAACCATACAAAAAAACTATGTTTTAGTGATATATGTCGTATGAAAATAAATGTCACGAGCACGAGAATTGGGCTACTGGAGCCCGTTGCTGGAGCCGAGCTGTTTTACGTTTTATCGACCTACGGATTCCGTCGATACCACTCTAGACACAATCGCGGGTTTTAATACTCTATTAGGTCCAAGCAAGTTGTCTGTGACAAATCACTTGACACACAATAGCAGTGTTAAAAACGATAAAATTCAACGATTCTTATTAGCCGGATCACTTCGCCGCACTCACTGCACAAATAAACACTAAATTTGTTCACTACAAATCACTAGATACTTACTTATTTAAAACCTTTGAATTCCATCACCAGATCGTCGGTCCACCTTGTGGGGGCCCTGCCATGGCTGCGACTTCCTGTACGTGGCCTCCACTCGAGGACCTTTCCGCCCCAACGGCCGTTTCTCCTCGCTATGTGCCCTGCCCATTGCCACTTGAGACATGCAATCCTTTGAGATATGTCTGTGACCTTAGTTCTCCTGCGGATCTCATCATTTCTGATACGAATCCATTGGATGCGGGCGGCACAGGACCGATCTGTGTGGAGAACATTGGTGGAGGCCTATGTCCAGTAGTGGACGTCTATTGGCTGAAATGATGATGATGATGATGATGAATTCCATCAGCCCATGCGGAGTATTTGACTCCTACCGCCAGAATCCTAATCAATGTAAGTTCATGCTTTGTAGCCCTCTACAATTATCTTTGATTTCGGCTGTGTACGGTCATACGAACGGACGGACATGGCGAAACTCGCGAACTCCAGAACCCTAAATTGGCTGTGTAACGCATTAATTTGCGTTTCTTTCTTTATTTTTCTTATTCTATTGTTTGCTCCTCGCAGTCTGTTGCCTCGGCGCCGCCGGCGCAGCCGAAGGCCGAAACTGACAGAAGCGAGTGACAGATGTCACGCCGAATGTGTGGTCCGGAAATGCGGATCTGCACACAAATCGACAATTTTCGTCACCGCACTAATTTAACCGAAATATCCGATTAGCTTCCTTGCGTGTCATTCTTTTTTTCACTTTAAATGCGGTTTTTCTTAGATGCGGATTTTGGTCCGCGGGCGGATAGGCTGACATGATTTTTGCATATGTAATGTGAATAAATAACATATTTCATAATATAATCGGTTATATCATTTTTTTATGTTTATCCGCAGCCAGCTACAAATGAAATGAAATATATTCATTCGGAATAATCATAGCTACATAAAAGATGTTAATATGGTATTGAGTTCCACCACAATTGACCTGGTAGGTATAGGTGAAATTATAGGATAGGACTAAATGAATTTTATTATTATTACTATTATCATAATTTTGACTTAATAACTAAGTTTATTAGATCAAGGTAGTTAAAGTAACCTAAGAGAGTACATCGGAGAGGTAGGCATCTAGTTTATAATAACATTTCTCTTCTAGAAGTTTCCTAAGGGCAAGTTTGAAATTCTTACTGTCCATTTCCATAATGCTTTTCGGAAGCGTTTCGTTGCGTGAGTGAGGATACCGCAGGCCCAATCTGGGGGGAAGGGGGGGTTTGAAAGTAGTATTAGAATAAGCCAGAAGGGGTCCGTTAAATAAGACAGCCGCTCACTTTTACCTTCTTTTATTTCGTCTCAATCAGGAAATTACAGTGTGTTCGTCCGTGTCGACCACCAGTGCTCGAATGCCCGACTCTCGCGCCCTCTCGTAATCAAATCGATTCCCCGAAAATATCGATATCGAATTTACGAAATTACATCATGTTCAGTTTAAATATAATAACAAATAAATAAATGTAAATCTATCTAATATATAAAATTCTCGTGTCACAGTTTTCGTTGCCATACTCCTCCGAAACGGCTTGACCGATTTTGATGAAATTTTTTGTGCTTATCCGGTATCTATGAGAATCGGCCAACATCTATTTTTCATCCCCCTAAATGTTAGGGGTAGTCCACCCCTAAATTTTTATTTTTATTTTTTAGAAAAAATTTTTAATTTCTCTTTTTTTATGATACAACATACAAAAATACATACAATCCTCAATTTTCACCCTTCTACGATCAACCCTTTTATTTATATGGCAAAACAACGTTTGCCGGGTCAGCTAGTTATTTAGTAAATTTAGATGTATGAATGAAAGTGATAAATTGATTTTTAAATTAATCTTATCGATTTGATTACACTGAGGTGACATGATATTAAAATATATCGATTATATTTTCAAAAAAAGATAAATGCTAATAGTAGCAGCACACTCGCGACTTCACTGGTGTCGCGGGTGTCCATGGGCGGCGGCAATCGCTTACCATCAGGTTATCCGTCTGCTCGTCTGCCACTCATCACATAAAAGTATATCATATTATGTTTATCCGAAGCCAGTTTCTGGCGGTGATAGAAGCATTTACGTCACAAAAGTGTACCTTCTTGCAGCACACTGTATTCGCAAATGTTTGTTAAACCTTTGGTAGCTAAAAAGGTGTTATAACACAGTTTTAATTTCTTTTTAGAAAATTTTGTATAAAAAGATTTTGGTTCAAACGTCAAAATTTCTATTGATAACACCGGTTTAGTTAACAGAGATTAATTAGATAAAACTTTTATCTAATAAACCTGTGTATAAAGAGGTTAATCTTACAAACAGCGGCAACGCTTTTAGGTAATCCGCAAACACGAAACGCTTGCGCGATGTAATCGACATCTAGCGCCATCTATTAGTACAAAGTGAAACTAATGTTCCGAAACGAAGTGAGTTTGGGCCACTAGTGAATAATAAAGCTCTAGTTGATTGTTGTGACATGTCGCATTTATTGTTGGATTGGACACATTTGTGATTGGACAGTCATGTGACCTCGGATTTTGTAAATGGACGAATCGATGCTCAGTGATCACCGCCGCCCATGGAGGGCGGCGGTGATCACTGAGCATCGAACACCTGAGGTCTTACCATGAGTTGGAAATACTATCCTCGCTATCCAAAACTATTGCTCTGTCTCTTTCACATGCACCACAATGAAAGTGACATAGCGAGAACAGTTTTTTAAACTCATGGTAAGGGTGTTGATGTTCGCTCGCTTGTCCTATCTTTATGCAGCACACAACCTCCAAGATATTGTCTTTATTTATTAGACAGAAACCATCAATTGTTTGCAAAAACTAGACATTCCCGATGATAAATTAAAAAAAACCGGCCAAGTGCGAATCGGACTCGCCTATGAGGGCTTCCGTTGCAGCAAGTAAGATATATGGAAGGTAAATTGCGGTTTACGGTTTATGACGTATTAAAATCTACTTTCCTGTATTAAAATTTGTTTTCCTATTTTTGTGTAAAAATCGTAATGCGGTTAACAAAATACATCTATTTACCAAGTTTCAATAGAATAGAATAGAATAGAATAACTTTATTGCTATAAATGTGGTTACAAAAGATGGAACACAGTACAATTACGCACATTTAACCAAAACATTTGGCACACAATATTCAATTTGAGAGAGGCTATTAATGTATTATTATTAAACATATAAAATAAATTAAATAAGACTTTGAGCATTCAATAGTATAGTTCTTAATATTTTGGAAAAAAGTGTCTGTGACAAACGGACAGACGGACAGACGAACAGACGGACAGACGGACAGACGGACAGACGGACAGACGGACAGACGGACAGACGGACAGACGGACAGACGGACAGACGGACAGACGGACAGACGGACAGACGGACAGACGGACAGACGGACAGACGGACAGACGGACAGACGGACAGACGGACAACGGACAGACGGACAGACGGACAGACGGACAGACGGACAGACGGACAGACGGACAGACGGACAGACGGACAGACGGACAGACGGACAGACGGACAGACGGACAGACGGACAGACGGACAGACGGACAGACGGACAGACGGACAGACGGACAGACGGACAGACGGACAGACGGACAGACGGACAGACGGACAGACGGACAGACGGACAGACGGACAGACGGACAGACGGACAGACGGACAGACGGACAGACGGACAGACGGACAGACGGACAGACGGACAGACGGACAGACGGACAGACGGACAGACGGACAGACGGACAGACGGACAGACGGACAGACGGACAGACGGACAGACGGACAGACGGACAGACGGACAGACGGACAGACGGACAGACGGACAGACGGACAGACGGACAGACGGACAGACGGACAGACGGACAGACGGACAGACGGACAGACGGACAGACGGACAGACGGACAGACGGACAGACGGACAGACGGACAGACGGACAGACGGACAGACGGACAGACGGACAGACGGACAGACGGACAGACGGACAGACGGACAGACGGACAGACGGACAGACGGACAGACGCACAGACGGACGGGCGGACGGGCGGACGGGCGGACGGACAGACGGATAGACGGATAGACGGACAGACAGACATGTCGAATCTATAAGGGTTCCATTTATTGCCATTTGGCTACGGAACCCTAAAAACCGCTGTATCCTTTCGGAAGCGGTGGTCTCGGCCCACCCCGAGGTGGTAGACATTTGGTCGGCGGAAAAACTTCTGGGCCATTATACCGAAGTTGGTTGCCCTCAGCGGCCGGTAATGATAACTTTGCCCTTTCATTTGATTTGAATAGATTCGAAAGTTCGACGAAGTGAAATTGAGATCTATTGAAAAGAATTATCGGCTCCGAAGTTTGAAGGGGGTTACAGAATTTTGGATTTCTGGATGTCGGTTTTCCTTCCTCCATCGTTCCTGATGATAGGTGAAAGGTAAAAAGACGCTCTTTATTCATGAATGTGATTTCTACAATCGAATATAAATATAAATAAATAAATGTTTCACAACATCACATACATTGATCTGACTCCGAGATAGGTAGCTCATGCACCTCTGTTACGGATACCAACAGCGGAATTACAAATATATACATATTATAATATAATTTATACTTTAATTTTCTAAATAATACATAGAAAACACCCAGACCAAAACAAACATACATGTTTATCCACACAATTGTTTGTACTGAGCGGGGATCGAACCCGCAACCCTTGCACCAGAGTCAGCATTCTTCAACTACCACTGTTCCAAACGGGTCGCTTATGGTTGAATATGCTACCAACTTCAGGAAACCATTAGATCTCATAAACAATTTTTGTTAGAACCGCGGCGTTGAACTAAACAAAAATATTACTTTTTTTGCATACTCTTTGCAATAGATTCGTAGAAAGAAACCTTATCAAAACGCAACCAGCCAGTGCTCACCTTTTTAAAACCTCAATTTACGACACGGGAAGCGATCAAAAACAAATTAACCACTAATATTTCACCAACGCGTTCTTTTTTTAATAGCCATTGATTTTTGTTTAAAAAAATAAAACATTAGCAGCTCATTAATGTCTAATTTAACACGGGCCGGTGCCATCGATTAAAAGTTATGAACAATGTCGGGAGTTTGATAAATCCTCGCGTTTCGCGTTTTGTTTTAGCCGCCATTCGTCGCGCCCGACGCGTTACGTAATTTCGAATTTGGAATTCGATAAAGGTATATTTTTTAAATGTAATAAGTTTTTTGTAGGTTTTTTAGTTAAATTAAAATATTAATATTGGAAGGTCTTCTTCTACCTAGATTTAGAGTTTTTTATCTACACTTTAATTGCTAAAACGTTTTTTTTTATTAGAATAGCCAGACATTTGGCCACAATCTCACCTGATGGTAAGTGATGATGTGGCCGAGGATGGATCATGCCTGTCTAGTAACAGCCTATTCACTTTTTTCTTAAATAAGTTCAGATCAAAGCGTTCAGGGAACACATCTTCAGGCAGAGAGTTCCATTCCTTAGCTGTACGCAACATGAATGTACATTTGAACCATTTGGTTTGGTTTGGTGGTATTTTCAATAATGTAACATCAAATATTTAGAACAAAGATAATTTTTAAAAACTACGTCGGTGGCAAAACAAGCGTCTCGTCTAATGCTCAGAGATAAGCGGGCCAGTAAAATAGTCATAAACGTTTCGATTTTCCTGTGCGATTCAGAATCCTGAAAATGGACAACATTTCAAAATTGCTAAGCTCTGAAACAAAAAATACCAATTCTTTGTTTACTTTTCCGCTGCTCGAATATATATTTATTCATTTTTTATATTGCTTATTTACTGAGAAAAAAATTAAAAATTAAAAATGTAAGATGACGTCATCGGACGGCAGAATGTAAAATATTTCTTTGCTTAGCACATTATAGTTTTAAATTTACGAAATGCCAAACCCATGACATGTAACTGTCAAAAAAAAAGACAACTTGTCAACGTTGAATGTATGAATGACGTTGACAATGTTGACTTTTTTTATTAAAACAATGATAAGCAAAGGAATATCGCTGCATATTCAGCCGTCCGATGACGTCATTTGGCGCTTACGTCTATTTAGAATAAAAAGAATTTCAATAATTATTTTATGCATGAAAATGGACAAATTATGAAAAAAGAAAAAATATGGGTCTGTTCATTTTATGTCTACTTTCATATAAAAAAACAATATGGACATGTTAAAAATATGAAATGTTGTCCATTGTATAGCAACAACAGCCAATCTGTTACTAACATTTTTAATTTTTAACCAACTAGTTTACAATATTGATGACGAACAATAAGTCTCAGAGATATCAACTATTAAATTATATCACACAGATTACGAATAGCTTTTTATACTTAACGCTTGCGTGTCCGAAATAGTTTCTCACAGATTGTACCATCTCAGACACGAACTAAAGGCTTTGTTACATCAAAATGTCATTAGAAAGAATCAGACAGTCTATTAGGAGCTTTAGGTAAATGATTATTTTCGCAGAAGATTGCCAATTCGTGAAAGTTCGTGGGTTTGAGCATTTTGTCCGGATTTTGAGAAATGGAACATTATGAATTTATAAAAAATATGCGTTTTGGGATCTTTTAAACTGACAAACGCCCTGTTGGTCTAGCTAGTGGTTTAAGTACCGGGCCGTGATCTCGGAGTCCTGGGTTCGATTCCCGGGTAAATTTTTCGAATTTTTCGAACTTACCTCGGGTTTGTGATCACCAATGCGCATTTGGCAAGCGTGGTGATTAAGCCTAATCCCATCATAGTAGCGATAACTTGATGGAGGCCTTTGCCTTGCAGTGGGACATTATATAGGCTGATACTTTTAAACTGAGAAATGTTAGGTCTATAATGACATAAAAAAGAATTTAAAATATTTTATATTATACTTAGTTAGTTTTATATAAATTCCTATGTACAATGTATTTGCTATCTATCTAACTAATAGTATAACTCACTGGTACAATGTAAGCAATTTTATCGCTTCAAGCGATCTCTAATATACCTTGTTAGTATCTTCTTTCTTTTTGGGGAAGGGAGGAAACCGAGCAAGCAAACCACCTGATGGTAGCCATTGTTCATCACCGGACAGTATCCGATCGGGAACGGACCCACGATCTTTGATGCATAAGATTTTTTTTATGTCATATGTTTATATGGCAGACGAGTAGACAGATCACCTGATGGTAAGCGATTGCCGCCGCCCATGGACACCCTCGACACCAGTAGAGTCACAAGTGCGCTGCCAACCTTTAAACCCGCTTTTTCTCCGGAACCCTCACTCACGCAGCGAAATACATCACAGTGCTGCTTCACATCTGTTTTCTGTGAGGACGTACAACCTGTGCGGATAAAGAATGGGATCAGAAATGGCGGCGCATCTATTCACTTCTCGCTCGCACACTATTTGCGTCTATACTCGCACCCCGGGTGGGATCAGAAATGGCGGCGCATCTATTCACTTCTCGCTCGCACACTATTTGCGTCTATACTCGCACCCGGGGTGCGAAGAATAGATGCCGCCATTTCTGATCCCAATCTTTATCCGCACAGGTTGTACTAAGTTAGCCACGAAACCTCAAAATGAATTGGACATAGACATGCCCCCTAAACAGACTGTCTTTTCATAGAAAGCCATACTTAAAAAACTGCGCGCAGCCATTAGTAGGTACTGGGGTGACGTGTTGGGCGACATTCTTTCTCTACCGCAACCAATGGAATCATATGTTGCGTTGCAAACTTTTAAACTACCCTTAGGGGGTAAGATTGGGCTTTGGCCCTTTACCTTTGGGCCTTTACCTTGACTCACGTAGAATACAATACAATAACAAAAGCGCAATAGAGCCGACTAAATAAAAAATGAAAAGAAAACAGGAGGGAACACATACAGTAAAAAAAATCAAAATATTATAACCTTATAGTAGTATATTTTATATAATTTATATAATTTGTGTAGGTTATATTATATTATAGTAAGTTAACATTCGTATATATTAGTGTATGATAACGTGTTTATTTATTTATTTATTATCTAGATACATGTATTTATACTATAAATTTACTTAATCAATATTCAAAATCAAAAGGATTGCACCACCCTCCCCTCTTCTATCTAATGTCCTTTACCTGAAGGTTGTCTGGTAGAGATCGCTCCCAGCGATAAGACCGCCTAAATTGTACATTGTATCTCTGTATACCTAGCTTTTAAGTTTTGTATGTTGTGCAATAAAGAGTATCTATCTATCTAATATTTCATAAGATAAGAAATATATTTTTAAGGTGTCCCCGGTTAAACTCTCGTCACCATCAGCTATTCAGTATATCGTTGACTTCAACCAATTATGCCCGTAACACCTTTCTGTTGCGCTCCTGTCGTAATTATAACAGCGATTTTTGTGACTTAGATCTATTTAACACTACACTGCGAGCGTACAAAAAGGCTGTTGTGGGTAAATTGTCTCTTGACTTTACAAAGTAGATATTTGTCAATTGCTCAATTCTTCCTTTTTGTTTATATTACGAACATCATGTTGCGGTTTTTATGATATTAGTTATTAGTGCCGTGTGGTCCCGGCAGAGTAGAATAGGCAACCCTCACTCTTACCGAGGTGTCGTAAAAGGCGACTAAGGTAAAGCTGCTGGCATGATCATCAATCAGCACCCAGAGAAGGAAAACTCTGCATTTATATCAAAACCCTCGCCAACCCGTCTGCCAAGCGTGGTGAGTATGGCAATTACCCCTCATGTGATTCGGGGAGGCCCGTGCCCCAGCAGTGGGGACTTAAATAGGCTGACGATAAAAAAAAAAAGTTATTAGTGGAAACTTAATTGGTTTAAGATTATGTTTTTGTGTGTTAAATTGTGTTATTTTAAGTACTGTATGTTTCCTTACAATAAAGAAAATAAAATAAAAATATAAAATCATAGAGTATACCATATACCGGTCAACGCAAGGAATTTAGGGTCATTTTGTACCTCTTATTAGCATGCCAGCCATAATGTATAAAAGATGATAGAACACCGTATTAGAGGCGGGTAATGCCAGTAATCACACACTAGTGAGGCGGCAAGCACACCACTCGAGTCACTTTAGGTTCACCCGAATCAGATCAAGTCATTGATACCTTATTTCCGAGTGTAAGTACCATTGAGGTAACTATTTACCTCAATGGTAAATACTGACTGGATCATATGAATGGATCTAAAGTGAACTCAAAATCTGTTTTTAAAATAAGTTTTATACTTGACTCATCCTTTCAAATCATTTTCAAATGGAAAAAAACCTGATGACACAAAAAACTAAATTTATTTATTACTTTAATCATTTACATGTCAGTTAACAGAATAGGTAAATTCCAACACACCAACAAGTCATTATACATAATTACATATAGCACAGAATAATTCACATTAATAATAATAATACAAAATAAATTAAATTAGAAAAACATGTCCACAATACCGAAACAGGTAATTAAATTATTGCCAATGTTACAAATACAATATTAAATGTCACAAATACAAAAAAGACAACAATGCAAAAACGTCAAAAATACAAAGATGTCAAAAATAGAGATAATAAAATAGGAATAAGTCTATAGCTAAAAGCGCAAACCACTTGTGACTTCTTTGACGTTGCAGGTGGCCATGGGTGGCGGTAATCACTTGCCATCAGGTGATACGACTGCTCGTCTGCCCACTATATCATAAAAAAACCAATCTCTCTCGTATTGATACGATAAATACAATACGATAAAGAATCTATATATCTACAGATAAGGATACGACGCAATAATAAATAAAAATAAAAAAAAAACAAAAGGTTATAGCGTGGAATATTTAGCCTAAAATCTACATGTAATATTAATTATTCCAAATAAAAATTGTCACTAAGCAACCGCCTGAGCTTGCTTGCTGCGGTATTAAACAAGTCGATGTCATTGTTAACTTTGTCAAAGTTAAACGATTTGCTTGCTCTAATCAGAAAAGAGTTCTGCCTATAGTTGGTCCTGGCAAAAGGGACGTGAGAGGTGTCTGGCTTTTTCAGTCTCAGTGCGGCCACGTTAGTACGCAAGTACAGGTGCTCTAGGAGCTTCGGACAGTCAACAGTACCAAATAAGGTAGATACAAATGAATACGGTACTCTAAGTAATAGCAGAAATATAAAGCGCGTTTTTGTGTGAAGTCTGTTAGGCATAATAAATCAATAGCTAGATTTGACTCTATCTAGCTGTTGATTGATACTAGCAGTATTGGAAAAAAACGAAGAATGTGCCGATATCATTGAAAACAAAAATCAAACAAACAATCATATATTTGCAAAAAAATAATTTGATACAGTAAAAGGTCTTCAAATGGTCTGTGAATAGGCTTTTCACGGGCAAGCATGGCCTACCTTAGACCTCATCTTCCAAGCGCGGATCCAGGATTCAAAAAAGGTTGTGGTCACAGCATTCAAAGTGACATTATTGAATCCAATCATGGTGAAGTTGGACCTCACGGCTACGTTACGCCATCTAGCGGTTTAAAAAATTTTAAGCACCCTCATTAAGTATCGCCACAGACGCCTCGCTACGCGGCTCGAAGTTTTGGCGACACGGCAATAAGTTGTCAAAAATGTGACATAAGTCATAACATGTCAGCATATCGTCTATGGCTCTTTGCTGCGTTCCAAATCACGCACGTTTCATGATTCTTTGTGTTTTTTAAATTTTATTAAGGCTTATCGTTCATTATCATCAGCCTATCGATCTCAATAGACCGTAAAAAGGTGACGTCACAAGTCTATTAAGGTTGTGGGCATGCCCATCGTGCCCACAACGGTGGATCCGCCCTTGTCATCTTCACTTAAAACCAGGTGAGATCGTTGCTTGTCTGTCGTAACATTTAAAAAATCTAATGTTGTTATCTGCTTGCTAGCAAGCGTGCAACTGTGTAGACAAAATTTAAACATTTTAATTTATGACGACAATGAAGACAAAGAAATGTAAGTACCTACTTAGGCAATTATTTTTAATTCCTTTCATTGTGTTTTCAGAATGACTCAAGTCACTGCTACGAGTCAAGTCGCATCCCTGCCCTCGCGTGCGGCGGTCAGATGCCAAAGTAATTGTCCCGGGGAATGTCCGGAATTTATGGAAATTGACCTATTTCGGGACCAGCGTTGATGAAATTGAGGACAATCAGACGTCTTGATTGACGGCTCAGGATGATGGATATTCATATGTGAATTAGAGTTATTAGTTACATACATATTTTTTCTATTCATAGTCTCAATATTATAAGTGAGTAAAACAATGTACAACATTTCAAAATTGCTAAGCTCTGAAACAAAAAATACCAATTCTTTGTTTACTTTTCCGCTGCTCGAATATATATTTATTAATTTTTTATATTGCTTATTTACTGAGAAAAAAATTAAAAACTAAAAAACGTAAGATGACGTCATCGGACGGCAGAATGTAAAATATTTCTTTGCTTAGCACATTATAGTTTTCAATTTACGTAATGCCAAACTCATGACATGTAACTGTCAAAAAAAAAGACAACTTGTCAACGTTGAATGTATGAATGACGTTGACAATGTTGACACTAGTATTATTTACCTTTGACAGTAGTACCTTTTTTTTATTAAAACAATGATAAGCAAAGGAATATCGCTGTATTTAGCCGTCCGATGACGTCATTTGGCGCTTACGTCTATTTAGAATAAAAAGAATTTCAATAATTATTTTATGCATGAAAATGGACAAATTTTGAAAAAAGAAAAAATATGGGTCTGTTCATTTTATGTCTACTTTCATATAAAAAAACAATATGGACATGTTAAAAATTTGAAATGTTGTTCATTATTGACCACAAACACGAATACAATTCTGTGCGTCCTGTGAAAAGTGGTACAAGTCGACTTACAAAACAATCCTCTATTATTCTGTATGATCAGACGGAAAAATGGAGGATTTATTTGCATGTCTGATCAGACAGAAAAATAGAGGATTTTTTTGTGATGAATTAGCAAGAAGAAAATCAAATTCGATACAAGTCGACTTGTAAATTCACAGGACGCACAGAATTACAAATAACGCAGAAAGGAATAAATAATTAATAAGTAGGTCACCTGTTGCATGGACGATTACTAACAGAATCAAGTAAAGTTAGATAAAGATATAAAAATCTTTATTCAATTTAGGTACATACAGAACACTTCTTCTTCTTTAACCATTTTCAACCTCTAGGGTGTAAGCCTCCTTCAGTTTATGCTAGTTTTGTCGATCTTAGGCGGTTTCTATGAACTTTGTTTGTCTTTGAGGAAAACTCCAAATGCGTTGGTGTGACGACAGAACATTTATGAATGTCAAAATGGGCACACATACCTATTAATAATAATAAAGACATTTTTATTTATACAACATTTATGAATGTCAAATATTAAGTATGGAATCTACCGCTGATTCGGAACGTGAATCTCTACCGAGAAGAATCGGCAAGGAACTCAGTAGTTACTCTTTTCAAATAATATGGTAATTTACAATTTTCATTCTTATACAAATTATGATTACAGTGACAGTATGATATACAATACAATTTGGAACCAATAAGTGGCGTTCTAGCCTGCATGGTCAGGTTCGAGTTAAAAGAGTGGGAGAAGAAACAAAGCACTGAATTCTGGAAAAGACTACCTCGACTAGAACAGTCTAAGGCGTTGATACAGGCGTTCGATCAGAGACGAGCTGTAGAAATAACAAAACTGAGTAGAGGACATGTTAGGGCACTCACTCGGACCCTCACAGGGCACTGCAAATTAAACAAGCACCTGCACAACATGGGCCTTACAGATACCAAAATCTGCAGGTTCTGTCGCGAGGACGAGGAAACGATTATCCACGTCCTCGGCGAGTGCATAGCGCTGCACCGCTGCAGAAGCCGGCACCTAGGAGCACACATGATCTCAGCTGACGAGATCAAGAGCTCCCCCATCAGCTCCATTCTCGGGTTTATCCTGGAACTGGAGCTACATGAGGTGCTGTAATAGGTTACGGGGCTGCCACAATAGATCATCTACTGGTCGCAGTGGCTATGAGACGCAGGGCTCACCCCATTTCTATCAAATAGATAAAATGATATACAATGCTTATAATCAATATCGTTTAGAAAAATCATCAAAGTAAATTACCAAATGAAATTATACATTAGAGGACAGGCGAAGAGAATCAACATGTCCAGGAATCCTTATCATTCAAATAATCTTCTACTTTATAGTAGTCTTTCTGCATTAGGCAGTTTTTTACGTGCAACTTAAACTTATGTACCTCACCTCACTCTTACCGAGGTGTCGTAAAAGGCGACTAAAGCAAAGCTGCTGGCATGATCATCAGCACCCAGAGAAGGAAAACTCTGCATTTATATAAAAACCCTCACCAACCCGTCTGCCAAACGTGGTGAGTATGGCAATTACCCCTCATGTGATTGAGGGAGGCCCGTGCCCCAGTAGAGGGGACTAAAATGGGCTGACGATGATGAAACTTATGTACCGGTAAATCAATATTTTTTTGAGGTAACTTATTAAACATTCTAATGCTCAATCCTACAAATGAATTTCCAGTTTTATGAAGTCTTAGATTTGGGACAGCAAGCCTATGTTTATATAAGTATATTATTTAGTAAAGGTGCAAGTTCTTGCGTACAAACATAATACAATCAAAAGTGTATTGAGATCTACCGCTGGATCGGAATGTCGATTTCTACTGAGAAGACAACAGCAAGAAACTCAGCAGTTACTATTTTCAAATCTTGATGATGTTACAGACTTTCAATTGAGAAGAGAAAAAAAATACAATCGTCAAAGTTAACAGATTACTATGAATAACAACTCAGAAGACTAATCGATTAACATGACCAAGAATCCCTATAATTTAAAAAGTCTTGTTCACTATAGTAACCTTTCTTCATTTTTTTTATCAGCCTATAAACTGTCCCACTGCAGGGAAAGCCTCCATCATAGAAATCAAGTTATATAAAATATAGTTATGATGGGATTAGGCTTAATTGTCACGCTTGCCAAATGCGGGTAGGTGACAAGCCCGAGCTATGTCCGAAAAATTCGAAACATACTCTTCGCTCGACCCGGGAATCGAACCCAGGTCCTTGATATCACGGCCCGGTACTTACACCACTGGACCAACAGGGCGTTACCCCGGGCGGTACCATAACGTAAGGACGCATGTAGGTGTACATTACGTGTAGTGCACAGCTCTATGACACATTTTTTTTAATATGGCTCTCATCATCAGCAACCCACACTCGTCCACTGCTGGACATAGGTCTCCGCTAATGCACGCCACTGCTCCCGATTTTCGGCCACTCTCATCCAGCCCACACCAGCCAGCCATCGAATGTGATCATCCCATCTTGTCGCAAGGCGTCCTACACTACGCTTACCGAGTCGCGGTCTCCACTCAAGGACTTTACGGCTCCAACGGCTGTCAGTTCTGCGGCTAGTATGACCAGCCCACTGCCACTTCAGTTTGCTAATTCGGTGGGCTATGTCGGTGACTCTGGTTCTCTGTCGGATTACATCATTTCTGATGCGGTCCTTCAGAGATACTCCGAGCATAGCCCTTTCCATAGAGCTCTTAGAGCGACTTTGAACCGGTGGACTAGTCCAGCCGTGAGTGTCCACGTCTCGGCACCGTAAGTCATGACCGGACTTTCTTCATTAGGCAGGTATTAATATGAGACTTAAACTTATCCAGTGGTCAATAAGGTCCAACCTCAGGATGTGCTGTAACTGCTTGAAACCGCTGCAGCGCTGGTTTTCAGTTTGGACCATAAGATAAGAACGCTTCCACAGGGGGGGTCGTGGTTCGCATCCGGGCAAGCAGCTTTGGATTTTTCAAATCTATGTCCATATTTCTACCATTAGCTCGGCGGTTCGAGCAAAAAATATTGTGAGGAAACCTGCACGTGTCGGATAGTTTCTGAAACATTAAACCATGATTCAGTTCGTCTGGTTCCTCTGTAAAAGGTTGCGGAGATCATCTGATCTCCGCAACCTTTTACAGAGGCCATCTGGCAGTCACTTCATTGTAATTACAGAAACGATCCATGTGTTTGAAACATATTGAACATATCTGCAACTAAATGTAAACATTAGCTTTATCTCATTCTTATATTTGTATTCAACCTGTTTTGTGTTTTTAGTAAACGGATGTTACTGAACACTTTGTAAACACAATAATTAGTGCATGTAGTGCTTTTCTGTAAGTGGTGAGGCACTTAGATATAAGAATATGTTTTGTAATCTTAAGCTTGTTATAGTGTACTCATTGTTGAAAAGCCAAATAAATAAATAAAATAAATAATTACCAGACTTCCGAAGTCCTGAATCATGACTCAAGCGTACCCCGGGCTCAAGAGCGATATCTTAGGATGCAACCGTAAATTATCGCAAAGATGAGGATAATATGAATATAATGTGATCAGCTCCGGATCGTAACGTTCAAGTGGATACCATAGGTAAGTAACCTATGGTAGTTACTTGGACTCCTTTTAACAGTGGGAGAGCCACGCTTCGGCATGAATGGCCCGGCTCGACCGGAGTAATACCACGTCCTCACAGAAAACCGGCGTGAAGCAGTGCATGCGCTGTGTTTCGCTGCGTGAGTGAGGGTATCGGAGGTCCAATCCAGGGGAAGGGGGGTTAAAAGGTAAGCAGCGGACTTGTGACACCACTGGTGTTGCAGGCGTCCATGGGCGGCGGTAATCGCTTACCATCAGGTGATCCGTCTGCTCGTCTGCCACCTATAACATAAAAAAAAAAACTCCACGGAAGACCAACGTCGGGGTGTCCTTTAGACACTGTGACACATGCTGAGTGGCCCATTTCAGTGCCATTCTAATGTCTATTTCGTTATATATTTTTTTTTGTGTATGTTTGGCGCTGAATAAATTATTTTATTCTTATTCTTATTCTATGATATTTTTTTGTGTTCTGTAGCCTATAAATAAATCCTTATCTTTTATCTCCGGCCTTTTGTATTTCGTGCTTCGGCTTAAAGTTTTCTAAAACTCCATTTTTATTTCACTACAGTATTTTGTCCCCAATCACACCGAATGTTAAGTGAGGATGAGATCTAAGGTGGGCGATTGTCATTTATGATTTTATTTTTTGTTTTGTTTTTTTTTTAATAAAGACAAAGATTGAACTGATTTATAACTAATATATTAGCTAATGATTAACCCAAATCTTGATTCAATTAATATTTATGTTGACAAAATAAGGTTAAATATAGAATATTATGAGAACGGCAGATTCTGCGAACTGGACATCCTGCGAACTAGACATTCTGCGAACTGGACATTTTGCGAATTGGACATTCTGAGAAGTGGACATTTTGCGAACGTTAGACATTTTGCGAATTGGACATTCTGCGCTTAAACGGGCTATCGTTGCTTGGACAGCTGGTAACAAGTTCTTTTATTTCTAACTCACAGTCGACCTTTAGAGGCGATTCATATCGCCTCAATGATTATGCAAAGATGATCACCACTTGGTAATGACCCGACGACATTAAACCCGCCGGACCCTATACTTACCGCAACACAACTGTGCATTAAAGAATTACCAGAGTTTTTTTACTTTTTACCAAAAAATTTGGTTCTCTAAATTCTTATGAGGACATTATGGGTCTTAATAAGGTGGAGATTATGATAGATATTTTAGATTATAACTATTATTAGTAGATGTTTTGATTTGAAAAATCAGTTTTGAAGAAAAAACTGGATTAAAGCGTAAGGTCAAAGTTGCATAATCGATTTACGAGACTTTGTCGTACAGTAGATTCGTTCGTTTTATATACTGAGTGATGGTAGCTCAGTCATGGAAGAATAATTATAATTAGTCTATGAATCATTGGACAAAAACGCGCCTTCCATGGTCGGTCATGGCGGCCAATCTCAGGGATCGGCCATCGACGGAGGACATATTATAGTGCACAAGTGTTTGCGCAGACAAAAGTGCACTCTCTTTTCCCATACCCTCATATTTCGATAGGACACCACTGTGACACGACCGATGAGGATCAGGCGCAGGACCATCGGCTTAACGTGCTTTTGGTGGCACGGGGGTACAAGACCGCCGACCTCCAGACTCCGGGCTGACACTGAGAATTTCTTAACAGAAACACTCCGGTACAAATTTTGGCCCGACCCTGGGGATCAAGCCCGGGAACCCAAGCCCAGCCGTCGCTTTAAAGTGCGACCCACTAAACCACTGCGCCGTGTAATGATATTTTTAACCCCTGACGCAAAAATGACGGGGTGTTATAAATTTGACGTGTCTGTGTGTTTGTCTGTGTGTCTGTCTATGGCATCGTAGCTCCCGAATAAAAGAAACGATTTTGTTTTTTTTTTGTTTGAAAGATGAATATGGGGGAAGTGTTCTTAGCCATTTTGGATCAAAATCGATCCAAGATGGCCGCCGTCACAAAGATATGAATGTTTTAACAAAACTTCTACAATATGGGTATCATATAAAAAGGCTTGAGTAGCAGAATATATTTATTGTGACAAATTTCAAATCCAAGATGGCCGCCGTCGGGGGTTTTTTAACTTTACAATTTGATTAGTTTTTACCTAACTTTTCTCTACCTTATAAAAAGAGACCATATATCTCAAAACAACACCGAATTCTCGCTCAGATCTCATATCTGACCTGACCCAACGCGCTCTAACAAAACGTTTTATAATTGTGGCCTCTACCCGGTGGTTAGAGTCGGGGACCCCTAATTGTTACTGTAACATGGTCATTTCGGATATTTTATGTTCCTTAAACGTATTGTTTTGGGTTTTGTCGTTTTTTTACCTGTTCAAGGTTTTCTTATTTTGGTGGGTGGATTTGTTTTGTTATTAGTACAGACGGCATTAGGTCGAATTGCCCCTCCCCCCCCTCCCTGCAAAAAAAGTACAACCCGTGCGGATAAAGAATGGGATCAGAAATGGCGTCTATACTCGCACTCGTGGGGTGCGACGCAAATAGTGTGCGAGCGAGAAGTGAATAGATGTGCCGCCATTACTGATCCCATTCTTTATCCGCACGGGTTGTACTTGTTTGTCAGACAACAGGAAATGAATCCACGACCTTTGGAGTAGATAAGAGGCAGGGTCACTACCATGCGCCATCCGGCCAAGTAAATGCCTGGCGTTATTTTATAAAGCTTTTGAACCCACTTACAATACTGTTAACAATCCGAAACAACGCAATCAGCGCGCCATTAAAGACCAATAACAGCTGTTGGTCCAGCAACAAAAGCAAATAAAATGGCCGCTTAAACTACATTACGATATCAATCAAATGTTTGGAAACGATATAAATTGCCTAAACGCCAGGGAAGGAACGCAAAGAGTCTGGGGGTACAGAAGGCAAGGGTAAAAGTATGTTCAAGGGACAAAATTTAGCTAAAAATAAAATAAAAAAACAAAAAGACCTCCTTAAGGTGACGGGTAGGGTACACTAGCGACGCCAATCGATTTTAATCTTTAGCTACTAAACCGGATCTTTTTTAAACAATTTCAGGGTGACAACCTCTCGGCAAACACTTATACTATTTATTAAATAACAATGCAATAAATGCGTGATCGTATCAGAAATGATGAGATCCGCAGGAGAACTAAGGTTACAGACATAGCCCAAAGGATTGCATGCCTCAAGTGGCAATGGGCAGGGCACATAGTGAGGAGAACAGACGGCCGTTGGGGCGAAAAGGTCCTCGAGTGGAGGCCACGTACAGGAAGTCGCAGCCGTGGCAGGCCTCCCACAAGGTGGACCGACGATCTGGTGAAGATCGCGGGAATCCATTGGACGCGGGCGGCACAGGACCGATCTGTGTGGAGAACATTGGGGGAGGCCTATGTCCAACAGTGGACGTTTATTGGCTGAAATGATGATGATGATGATGAATGTAATAAATGTTGGGTCCAACGCGTACGCGAAAAATTTATTCACGCCAAAAAGCATATTATAAAACATTCAAGATCGAGGTGCACTTCCATCACTTTGCACGGTCATGGGCAGTCGTCCATAGTTGTAAGATTATTGGCACGAATTTAATCCCTTACGACGTCAAGCTAATTTTTTTGGGACAGAATATATTATTTCAATGATGGTGGGTTTTCCAATGTTTTTGAGAAACTATCCGAAATCTGCAAGTTTACTTACGATGTTTTCCTTCATTCTCTTCATTTGTTCTCGGCGCTTATGATAGGATCCCCTATTTAGAAAGCGCACGGTCGTTATTATCCCTGATTTATGTGATCGGGAGCAATTGGATCACTTGACGGTAAGCAATTGCCGTTCCCCATGGACACCTGAAACACCAGTGGAGTCACAAGTGCGATGCCAATTTTCTATAAAGGAGAAAATATATACGGTCTTTTCCTGAAGGCTAGTAAGTGGGTACTAGATGTTATGGTCGCATCGATTCGGATGACGCATCTGTATCCCCATGGCCACTGACCCGCAGTCAAATTATTATAATTCGAAGGATCATCGCGGCTAATCTGATAATGTCGTGATTGACCAGAGCCTTTCATTTTTTGATTAGAGACTTTTTGGTTTTGTTACCGATTGTATTGCACGATATCACGTATAGAGTCCCTACTTACGTATGATTTTTTTATGTATTAAACTGTTGTTTTTATAGAGAGTTTCGGATTATGCAGTTGTGTTCATATTTTTGAATTTTTAACAACTTTGGCTTTCCACCCAGGCGCCAATAAAAAAAATGTTTCCGCAAACCATCAATCTAGTTCTTTTCTTCTAAAACCCACGGGATAACTACAGGAAAAAAATATTTCACGGGAAAATATAATTTTCCTTGCACACCCAGATTAACCAGCTGGGTGGACCCCGGGCATTAGAGGGAGTGTAAGCGGATGGAGAAACAGAGTACAACCGAAAAAGGGATGTATGGATTGTGTGAAGTGTTTCAATCATGAAAGAGGGGTGCATGATTCGACGTCGAATGACAGGTAAGTATAGAAGAAGATGACAAACTTCCGACCCCTGATAACTTGGAAACTGGGCAGGAGGTTGATGGTTATGATGATTGAAATTTCAAAGTAACTAAATATTAATGCTACTGTTCCATAGATACATAATTTATGTAGTGTTGGGGCGGTGAAATTATACGCAATATGTAAAATATAGTCTTTTATTTTATTTTTTACTCAGAAGGGTATGCCCTTCTTATCCTTTGACTCCCGCACCATGATGTCCTATCTTCCATTCAATCCTACTCATTCACACTTAACAGTTCATTCACTCTTTCACTCGTTCACCGCTCTCACCGTACATGCCTACCTATAGTTAGCTAGGATGGCAATCCTACATTTATGTATGTGCAAAATAGTTAACAATAAAAAACTTGGTTATCACAAATATCCTAACAATAATTAATGAATAAGAATGCAATATTTAGCAAATTAGTTTTTTCCATAAGACTATGATATCTAATAGACGGCGAATTTAAGAGAATCCATCAAAAAAATGCTTGTGTCATGACACAAGCAATTTTACGAAAACCGTTAGTAGAAATCTCACTGTATTGAAATCTATACGCTCCGCTGTTGATTCTGATATCCGTAACACAGATGCTTGAGCTACCTACTAGGAGTCAGATCAATAATATGTATGTGAATCATCATCATCATCAGCCCATTTAAGTCCCCACTGCTGGGGTACATGCCCCCCTCAATCCCATGAGGGGTAATTGCCATACTCACCACGCTTGGCAGACGGGTTGGCGAGGGTTTTGATATAAATGCAGAGTTTTCCTTCTCTGGGCGCTGATGATCATGCCACTGGTCTCTACTCTGCCGGGGACCACACGGCCGTGTATGTGAATGTTGTGAAAAAATTATTTATTTTTATCGATAAGCTCAGTATGTAGCATGCCCGTAAGTTAAATCATTGAATAGAATTTGGGTACGTTCAAGATGGCCTTGATCACCAACTATGTGGAGCGTTTAAGACGTTTATTCAAATCCCCGAGCAATGAACTCCCACACCCATACACTCGCCTCACCCAATAGATCGAAGCGTCCTAATTGGGCCAGTGTCAGACGATTTGGCCGAGACAATATAATTTGACTGAGTGATGGCGCACGCGAGACGGACAATGGCCTAAGTCGTTTTGGAGGGGTGTAGTGGAATGGAATCGGTTACAGGATTTGTCTATAACATCTTGGACTGATTTGGTAACAGAAATGACTTTCTATTTCAGTTTGCAGCACGTTACTTACACCTACATTTAAATCATTTTTTTAAATATCAAAATCCTATTTTGTTGATAATTATTTAAACGACAAGAATTTGTGGAAATGATAAGCCTACACCTTAGAAATTCTAATGGACGTAATCAGGTTTTTGGACATGAAATCGACTTATGCGAGTAAGATAGTAATAATAACATTGCATTAAAATGTTTGGCGATTAAAAAGATTACGGCTACGGCGGCCAATCTCAACGATCAACCACGTAGGATATATTATAGTGCTCAAGTGTAATGCACAAATATAAGTGCACTCTCTTATTCCGATGGGACACTACACTGTGACACGACCGGAGAGGGATCGGGCTTAGGAACAACAGCCTAACGTGCTTACTGAGGCACGGGGGTACAAGACCGCCAACTTCCAGACTCCGGGCAGCCGCTAAGAATTTCTGACTGAAAATTTAGGTAACCAATATTTGGCCCGACCCGGGGATCGAGCCCGGGAGTGCGACCCACTAACCACTACGCCACAGAGGCAGTTAAACGCTGTGTACGGACATATACACGACCCGTTTGGAACAGTGGTAGTGAACGCTGCCTTTGGTCCAAGGGTTGCGGGTTCGATCCCCGCACAGTACAAACATTTGTGTGCATGAACATGTCTGTTTGTATTGGTCTGGGTGTTTTCTATGTATTATAAGTATATATTTACAAAAAAAAAGCATTATATGTATATATTTGTAATCCCACTGCTGATTCTGATATCCGTAACACAGGTGCTTGAGCTACCTATCTCGGAGTCAGATCAATGTATGTGATGTTGTGAAATATTTATTTATTTATTTATATGAACGGGCGTGTGGTCCCCGGCAGAGTAGAATAGGCAACTCTCACTCTTACCGAGGTGTCGTAAAAGGCGACTAAGGTAAAGCTGCTGGCATGATCATCAGAAATCCAGAGAAGGAAAACTCTGCATTTCAAAACCCTCGCCAACCCGTCTGCCAAGCGTGGTGAGTATGGCAATTACCCCTCATGTGATTGAGGGAGGCCCGTGCCCCAGCAGTGGGGACTTAAATGGGCTGATGATGATGATGATGAACGGACGGACATGGCGAAACTGTGACACAACCGGAGAGGGATCGGGCGCAGGACCAACAGCTTAACGTACTTTCCGAGGCACGGGGGTGCAAGACTGCCAACTTCCAGACTCCGGGCTGACACTAAGAATTTCTTATCGAAAACTTAGACTCTTGCAGAGTGCGACCCACTAACCACTGCGCCACCGAGACAGTCAAGTCATATACGATCTTATAAGTGGTGTAACTAACCCGACTTTGTTGTATCTATATGTAAAGTATATATACATTATTTTAATAGTCTAATTTTGCGCAATTTTGGGCAATTGGCGAATATTCCCCGCCCAATAAATCACGGCTAATGTCCCGCGCCTGCGCGTGCGCTGAGACGAACGCAATAAATCACCATCCGGTGCAAGACTGCCAACTTCCAGACTCCGGGCTGACACTAAGAATTTCTTATCGAAAACTTAGACTCTTGCAGAGTGCGACCCACTAACCACTGCGCCACCGAGACAGTCAAGTCATATACGATCTTATAAGTGGTGTAACTAACCCGACTTTGTTGTATCTATATGTAAAGTATATATACATTATTTTAATAGTCTAATTTTGCGCAATTTTGGGCAATTGGCGAATATTCCCCGCCCAATAAATCACGGCTAATGTCCCGCGCCTGCGCGTGCGCTGAGACGAACGCAATAAATCACCATTTGAGTCGTATCTTACCAGTTTTTTGTTAAAATTGGAAATGGAGAATGTAACAATATAATTAAGGTAATTATAATAAATTGTGAGCGTGGTGAGTATGGCAACTAGCCCTCATTTGATTGAAGGAGGCCCGTGCCCCAGCAGTGGGGACTTAAATGGGCTGACGATGAATTATAATAAATTGTACCTATCTAGAATTTTTGTTTTTTGGTTCGTATAATGTTCATACAACGTGTGTGTGTAGGTATTATCAAATTTCCGTGATATATTTTTGGTAACACCCTGTTGGTCTAGTGTTTTAAGTACCGGGCTGTGATGTCGGGGTCCTAGGTTTGATTTCCGGGTCGAGCCAAAAGTACTTATGTTTAGAATTTTTCGAACATAGCTCGGGTTTGTGATCACCAATCCGCATTTGGCAACCGTGATTTAATCGCTGATTAAGCCTAATCACATCGTAATAGCAATAACTTGTTGTATATGATGGAGGCCTTTTTCCTGCAGGGGGACAGTATATGGGCTTTTACTTTACTTTACTTATATATTTTGTTATTGGAAGCTTCATACGAGCACATACGATTTCACCTGTGTGAAATATTAAATAATAAATATTTCACAACATCACATACATTGATCTGACTCCGAAATAGGTAGCTCAAGCACCTGTGTTACGGATATCAGAATCAACAGTGGGATTACAAATATATACGTATAATACTTTTCTTTTGTAAATACGTACTTATAATGCATAGGAAACACCCAGACCAATACAAACAGACATGTTCATGCACACAAATGTTTGTACTGTGCGCGGATCGAACCCGCAACCCTTGGACCAAAGGCAGCGTTCACTACCACTGTTCCAAACGGGTCGTCAATTAAATTAAAGTAAAAATATGCGAGTTTCCATCAATATAGAGTCAACCTAAATACTCGCGGCAGACGGTAACTTATTTCGTTAGTTAAATAAATTAAATATGACACCAACTGATTCCATGAATCTTTGGCTCGAATTAAACCTTACTTACTGCACTTTGTTCTACAATTTTACACATTTTAACTGTTACATCCGTTAATCTACCGTCTGCCGCGAGTCTTGGAGTTAAATTGAGTGTAAGAAAATTACATTCACAGAATGTATGAAAAATAACGGACCCGTAAATGACTGAGAACACGTCAAATGAATTTATGCTTACCATATTTGTACGTACACAGTGATTCTTAATAGTTATTATTAAGAACTTGATTCCGTGTATTAAAAAATCGATATGATCGAAGATTAAAAGCAAAAAAAAAGTCATTTTGTAAAATCAAAAATGTTTTTTTGTTTTTTTCCTTCTGCTTTTTAAACCAAGCAGAGGAAGTACGAATTACGCTGAATTTTAATGTTGCAGATGTTTGCCATCCATATTGCACGTTCGTGATCGATTCCACTTAATCGAAATAATATGCTAATAATTCGAATCGATATGAGCAGGTGTATGCAGCGATTTTATTCAAAAATAAACGAGTCGTTTTAATCCTTGTATCGGCTGGACTGGACTTCGGCCTCAGGGGTAAATATAAAACATTTTCCGGAAGGTGGACGAGGCAGTTTTGTAACAACAATCTTTTGAATCTAACATCTAAGGAAGGACTCTTGTTTTTATTTTAAATGTTTTGTTTATTTATTTTTAGTATTCTACTCGTGTACGGGTCTCAAAATTTTTTTCAGGTTGGTAACTATACTACCGATAGCAAGCATTATTTCCGGGAGTATAGTAAACTAGTTTTAGAAAGTTTTCAAAAAAAGTCGCCTTTTCCTGTCACTAAGGACTTACATACTTAAGGTGACGGGTAGGGCACACTAGCGACGCCATTTATTACAATTTTTAGCTACTTAACCTGATCTATATTAAACAATTTCGGGGTTACAACCTCTCGACCAACCCATACACTATTTATTAAAAAACCATGCTCAAAAGTTGGGTTAGTTTTTGTATGCGAATAATTGATTCACGCCAAAAGTGGCCGCTTTTAGCATGAATCAATTTTTCGCGTACGCGTTGGAACCAAAATATTTGCATGGTTATTTAATAAATAGTATAAATGTTTGCCGAGAGGTTGTAATCCCGAAATTATTTAAAATAGATCCGGTTTAGTAGCTTAAAATTGAAATCGATTGGCGTCGCTAGTGTGCCCTACCCGTCACCTTAAGTGTTCCCTCAAACTAAACATCATCATCATCATCGTCAGCCCGTTTAAGTCCCCACTGCTAGGGCACGGGCCTCCCTCAATCACATGAGGGGTAATTGCCATACTCACCACGCTTGCCAGACGGGTTGGCGAGGGTTTTGATATAAATGCAGAGTTTTCCTTCTCTGGGTGCTGATGATCATGCCAGCAGCTTTACCTTAGTCGCCTTTTACGACACCTCGGTAAGAGTGAGGGTGGCCTATTCTACTCTGCCGGGGACCACACGGCAATAGCCGAATGCCAGCTCTAAATAAAATCATGTCACACAATCACATCACTCTACAATGGATTTAAAGGGGCATAGCGGATCACTTGGAAATGACGTCGCGGACCGATTTGGCAAAAAGAGGAGCGGAAACGACAGCGGTCGGCCCATACCCACTCATAGCGCTTCCATTCTCGCTGATTCGAACATGGACCCACAAATTATCTTTTTCTCCTCTTCTTCTTCAGCAGCATGTGTTTGCCCACTGCAGAGCAAATGCCTCTCCAATTTCTCTCCACTTTCTTATGTCGTCGGTTGGCCTGAACCACGCTACTCCAACTAGAGCCTTGATGTCATCGGACCATCTGGCAGTTTGTCCGCCAACACTCCTCTTTCCGTCTCTTGGTGTCCATTCAAGGACATCCTTGCTCCACCTTTCATCACACTTTCTGCACACATGACCGGCCCTCGCCCATTTTAGTTTTGCGGCTCGGTATCCTACGTCTATCACTTTTGTGCGTTCCCTGATGATGGTGTTGCGCACTGTCTCGTAAGGATATCCCGAACCTGATACGTTCCATATCTCTCTGTGCAATTTTAAGTCTGCGTATCAGTGCGGTGAACCAATTATCTACTGACCTACATAACAAACGATTGATGGAAATGTGGGAGAGCCACGCTTAAGCATGAATGGGCCGGCTCGACCGGAGTGATACCACTGCCTCACAGAAGACCGGCGTGAAGCAGCGCCTGCGCTGTGTTTCGCCGTGTGAGTGAGGTTACCGGAGGTCCAATGGGGGGGAAGGGGAAAAGATTGGCAGCGCACTTGTGACTCCACTGGTGGTGCGGGTGTCCATGGGAGGCGGAATTGCTTACCATCAGGTGATCCGTCTGCTCGTCTGCCACCTATCATATAAAAAAAAATGCAATCCACAGTTTGTAGGCAATCCAAAATCGTTCCACATTGTAAAGTGAAACAACACAAATGAAAAGTTACGGTAATGTATTACCTTAACTTTTCATTTGTGCTGGAGAGCATTTTTTTTTTCAATTTGACGGTATCTATATTATTTGAGGAAATAATAAGTTGGTTTTGCTTTAGAAACTTGTATGATGGTTAGAAAGCCACTTAGGGCCCGTCCATTAATCACGTGTTCTTTTTTTAGCATTTTGTAAACCCCCCTCCCCCTTGGTGATACGTAGTGAGGTTTAATACTACCCCCAAAACATCACGTATAATTTTAGTAGGTACCTACAAAGAATTTTAAAATGTTCAAAATATTACCTTTAAATACCGTATAAACTATAATTATTTTATTTTATTCTGAAATTAAAGACCATGATAATAATGTCTAGACCAGGTCGCAAGTTCGTTTTGATTGCCTTAAAAATAATCATCATCATCAGTCATACGAAAAACGTTTGATGAAAAAATAAATACATGTGATATCTTACTACCCCTCTCCTGCCCCTAGTGTTATTTTCGTGATTTTTATCAAATCCCTCGCCCCCCTTCCAAGCCTCACGTGCTTAATGGACAACCCCTTAGTAGCTACCTAGTACGAGAAGGTATGCACAGACTTACCTACCTAAACCTAAGTATAACCTATAATTCCAAAGAGATTTGATTCAGACAAGTTTATAATGAGAAAATCTCCTCCTTGATTTAACAATGATATTTTTAGTAATAAAACGTAAAAACAGTAAATATTTAAATGTTTACGAAACTCGACTTTTAAATTGTCTATCTTATCATTTTGCAAATAAATCAGCAGAAAAATATTTTTCTTACATACGTAGGGTAAGTCCTACAGTTTTTGTAAGATTATTTTTAAAAATCACCATTCACCCCAAATCGTGCCATGATTCCACAAAAAGGTTATTACAAACATCAAAGATACCGTTTTACCGAATCGACGGTCGAGAAACCGAGAGATCACAACACAATTTCAAGCATCGATCACTATCGCCCCACACTCGCGTGCGGAAAATCGCATCACGCCGGCAACTTTCGAATTTGGAACGCTCCATTCGAATTTCAAATTCAAATTGAAGTGGCAGGTGGCGCGTGCCTTATGTTTATTGTGCATATTGGCGCGAAAAGATCGAGTAGTTATGAATAAAAAAAACAATCATTGACGTTAGAAAGAAACATAGGAGTAAGCAAGCAGTGTGAAGTTGTTAAAGGAACAGTTCTTTGAGGAATTAGCTCCTTAAATGGAAATCCCTTCCGATATTCTTTCTGAACACTATAATTTGGACATCTTTAGGGCAATCGTGAAAATCTTCTAGGCAAACGCGTAACCTATCCTATACTACTCATTTATTAATAAAATAATTTAGTAATTTCAAACGCAAGCGTTTCGTGTTTTCGGATTACATATAGTTAAGGTGACGGGTAGGGCACACAAGCGACGCCAATCGATTTTAATTTTTAGCTACTAAGCCGGATCTATTTTAAACAATTTGGGGGTTATTTCCTCTCGGCAAACACTTCTTACTATTTATTAAATAACCATGCAAAAATGTTGGGTCCAACGCGTACGCGAAAAATTAATTCACGCCAAAAGCGGACTTTTGACAAAAACAGACCCAAAATTTGTGCATGGCTATTTAATAAATAGTTTAACCCTTTACCAGGCAACTAGACATCATTTATTTCATTGGTTTTTAACCTTATCTTAACTGCACAAAGTTCAAAATCTGGTGGTCTCGTATGATCCATTGCCAACGATAAGTGTTTGCCGGTTTAGTAGATAAAAATTGAAATCGATTACTAAAGCTAATGAACATTAGCTTAAATGACGTCTTTGAGTGCGGCCGTAAGTTGGGTAAAAAAAACTAACTAACTAAATAGGTTGGCGCAGCGATCCATAGTGAGTCTTGGCCTCCGATAATAAGAGCCTCCATCTATAGGTAAAAAAAGTCTTGATAAATTAGGAATATTTGCAATAAAGCGAGCAAAAAGCCGCTAATCAGATCAACAAAGGCTTATTATCCCAAAATAATGTTTTGCTTCCGATACCTACACCCACGTTAATTAAACCTACTAACAAGCTAATGCTCCAACTGAATTGATAGAGTAGCGATATCGAGTGTCCGCACGCGGCGAGCAGGGCAGGGCGCTATGCCTATAGTAAACATATGAAAAGTAAGCCATCTTTAAAAAAATATGTTCATTTTATAAGTTCAATTTAAAACTTAAATTCAATTTTTTATGTGATAGTTGGCAGACGAGCGGACGGATCACCTGATGGTAAGCGATTGCCGCCGCCCATGGACACCCGCGAAACCGGTGGAGTCATAAGTGCGCTGCCAATTTTTAAACCCCCCTTTCCCCCGGATTTATACTAAATTAACATTCTTATATTATTTGTACCTGAACTAGGTTTATGGCTTCATAGGACATGTTTAGCAGTGCAATTTGAAGAATATTTTTAGTGTGAAAAAATGGATAGGAGTTTTTTTTTGTGATACTTATCACAAAAAAAATCCGTCCGTGATCCGTCGGTGATCCGCCTGCTCGTCTGCCAGGTGGCAGCAGACGGATCACCTGATGGTAAGCGATTGCCGCCGCCCATGGACACTCGCGACACCAGTGGAGTCACAAGAGCGCTGCCTAACCTTCAAATCCTCCTTTCCCCCGAATTGGGCCTCCGGTACCCTCACGCAGCGAAACACAGCACAGTGCTGCTTCACAGCCGATTTTCTGTGAGGCCGTGGTATCACTCTGGTCGAGCCAGCCCATTCTTGCCGAAGCGTGGCTCTCCTACGGTCAAAGGATAACTTAATGTTTAAAGCGACGTTAACAAGCTCATACTCTAAGTATATTGATAGAGTATCCGCACGCGGCGTGCAGAACGGGACTCTATAACATACGAAAAGTAGAGTACTAGAGAAGTCCCGTGTAAACGCCCCTCAGTCGCCATCACCATTCAAATTTGAGCTTTATGGCCAACTAGCGGCCGCCCGCGACTTCGTCCGCGTGGAAAAGTAACTTTTTACCCCCCTTTCAACCCCTTACAACCCCCTTTTCGCAATAAAAAGTAGCCTATGTTCCTTTCTCAGGGTCTAGATTATCTGTATACCAAATTTCATTTAAATCCGTTGAGTAGTTTTGGCGTGAAAGAGTAACAGACAGACAGACAGACAGACAGACAGACAGACAGAGTTACTTTCGCATTTATAATATTAGTAAGGATAGACATTCTGTGTTTTGCCGCGGGACTTCTTTCGTGGTGCGGTATCTTTGTTAAACACTAAGCCATCTTTGTTAAACACACAACAAAGTCATAACGTAAATAAATATTTACCGTAAAATGGTGTATCGTAAGTTTATTGGTATAGAGTCGAATCCCTCGATCCCCGGGTCGGGCCAAAAATTTGTACCTAAGTTTTCGGCAAGAAATTCTTAGTGGGAGCCCGGAGTCTGGAAGTTGGCGGTCTTGTACCCCCGTACCTCGGAAAGCACGTTAAGCTGTTGGTCCTGCGCCCGATCCCTCTCCGGTCGTGTCACATTAGTGTCCCATCCGATTATGAGGGTAAGGGAATAGAGAGTGCACTTGTGTTTGCCCACACACTTGAGCACTATAATATATCCTGCGTACGTGGCTGATCGTTGAGATTGGCCGCCGTAGCCGTAATCGGTTGGAGGATATTAATTATTAATAGAGTCGAAGCTTTGGTGGGGTCGATTGGAAATGAAGAATAGTTAGATAAGATACCCCAGTTAAATGGCGTGCTGTAGGAGATGCCTATATCCAACAGTGGACGAAAACAAGCTGATAAAGACTATAATTAAATTCTTTCCGAGGACGTATCTATTCTAATTTTGATCCAAAGCTACTCATTATCGTCGTAGCAGACATCTTCTCAACTTCGCTCGGTTATCTGCATCCATGGTAGTGAGGTTATTGGCACGCATGTCATTCCTGACGATTGTCAAGTCCACATTTTTACTGTCTACTACTTACCGGGACCCAGCGGTGGTGCCATGGCCTGACATTTGTTGCTTTCCGTAGAACATGGCCGTACCGTGACACAAATATTCTGTAACTGCCGGAAGTATCCTACTTCGCTCTATGACATCCTACTCCCCAAAATTCCCCGTCCTATCAACTTCCTTTTCCTTTTGACCCTGTCCCTTTCCTCATATATAAAATATCTATGTAATTATATTAACCTTTATAATATTAGACTGTAAAATAAATAAAAATGAACCTCCCATTTAATACTGTGTTGTCTATCTGTACGTTTTGTTTTGTTATAGGTGGTGATTTTCTAAAGAGAAAACTCAATTAATTAAGAAGTCAACTGACTTGACATTGGCAGAGTTGACTACGTTTCTGACGCAAAACACTACTAGCCATACAAATCTATATTTCTAGAAATGTTTAATTTAGTATATCTACTATATCACAAACATAAGGGTTAACACGTACCTATGCGATTTTCTGCCTCACTTGATATACTATTTCCATTTTTACTATGCCGTGCCGGATGTTTTTTACCCACCACCCCCTAATGCGCGGCGCGTGGCGCGGCAAGCACGTATTGTTGCGGCCTAATGGCGGGGCTGAGGACCTGAGAAACTGAGGATACCTACAATGGGTAACGAAATAATTGAATGTTTTAATCAATTTGACGATTTGGAAGTAGGTATGTTATTTTGACTGGTTTGATGCATTTGGTAGTAGTAACGTCAAACCCATTTGTACCCAACCCTGTCTTACATGGGCGTGCGTATCCAGCTTTTGACCTTTTAGCAGTTAGCTATTATTAGAAAAACTTTTACTACGGGGCAAATGGTGAAATCACAAAAAAGACCACTTAGCTTAGCTTAGATTAAACCAAAAATGTAATCTTAGCTTACTGGTCTTAATTTACGCATTCAGTGTATATGGGTGTTTTTTCTTAAGATTTTATCTTAAGTCCTAGTAGGTAAAAGTTATTTTATTAAAGTGACGGGTAGGGCACACTAGTGACGCCAATCGATTTCCTAAACCAGATCTATTTTAAACAATTTCGGGGTTAGGTACATTGCTGATTCGTGGTCGGCCTTAGTTAAATTTGTATGCCACAGTTGTCAGTTTTTTTTTTGTTTTAAGTTTCCTGAACATTGACCCTCTTAATGTCCTAATGATCGGATTAGCACCTGTGCTTGCGGCCGATCGATAAAACAAACAATTTGTCGGCGCCCGCTGTGCACGGCGGGAGGCCGCGCCTCGCCGCACGACGTCTTTGTCGATGACACGTTCGCCTCTGCGGTGTGTTGGCGTGACAACTCGATCAACCCACTGGGTACTGACTGGTTGAGCACGGACAATATTTTCTTTTTCTATGAATTGAATGAACATTTTAAAATTGGAATGAGTTTGAAGTACCGAACTTCTTTGTTTGACTTGTGTGGCTCTATTTTGGTGGCGTGATATCTCGATCAATAGTACTCCTGGCTGGCTGGGTGACATTTTATAAAAATGATAGATTAAAAACTGATTTTTTTAAAAATTGGAACGAGCTCGCAGAACAAAGTTTTGTGCGTCTTTGTTGATTACAGGTTTGTTTCTCAAGCAAGCTTTCTCTGCAAAACAAATGAAAATTTAAAAATACCTACGTTTATTTTCCAAAAGTAATAGTTAGCCATTGTAGATACATTTTCTGTGACTCCCACACTAGGCCAAGTCTGTCCTGTGGGGGCCAAAATAAACGTCACCTTAGATACAGATGGGCTAACGTGTCTCTCTAAACACTTGACATTGGCGGAATCACATGTGCGGCCGTCACCGCGCGCGGGTTTAGGACCAAAAAAAAAAATATAGATTGGCTATTGTCAAAATACATTGTACATTTATTATGAGTAAATTAAGTTGAATCAAATTGAATAAGGTTTCAAAACTATTTTGAGTTCGCTGCTGTCCACTTATTTTATTTCAACGCAACGAACTTTTAATTTGAATTTATTCGTATGATATTGGTTATAATTATGGCAAACACTTATACGTATGGCAAATTATGACTTTTCATTCAGCCTTCCCTCATAACCATTTGCTTTTGCCATGATAGTAAAAAACTCATTACCTTTGAAGCTTCGCACTCAAACAAAACCTCACACAGACAGAACCACAGACAAACCTATCAATCAAACACTTGACAACAGTCAACTTTCGCCAAAGACAATCAATCAACTTTTTATGACAACAAAAACCTAAAACACGAAACCGCAAAACGGAACGTCCTAAAAGAACCCTCCTATGGACCCCTAAATTACGCGCCCCTCCATAATTACGGAACCCTATCGGGTTTTTTATCGGGTCCCTATCGGCCACATCTGATTCGGGTAATGACAGGATTCGATGCGCCGTTAAAGCACCTATTAGTTTATGGTAACGCGCCTTGTGTCATAGACAACGGTTTATTTGTCGATGTTATTTGATAGAGCGATGGTAACTTAGTGGATAAAAACGCGCCTTTGACAAGGGGATCGTAGTTTTATTCTATGTGCGTGTTTCTACCAATTAGTTCGGCGGTGAGGGAAAATATCGTGAGGAAACCACTCAGTTGGTGTGGTTCCTCTGTTAAAGGATTGCGAAGGCCAAATGACAGTCGCTTCATTGTGATTACTAGACTTCCCGAATCCTAGATCATGTTCCAAGCGTACTCCGGGTTTCGAAGCTTAAGACGTAACTGGGAAATACACGCTAAGGGGATTTGTTATTTAATAAAGCTTACCTAAAAAGTTTTTAGGTAGACCGATTCTAAGTTCAGTGTCCATCAACTTATGTTTGCCTATTTTTTATGATATAGTCAATCTTTAAAAAAAAACAAAGCTTGTTCTTTTTTCAAAAACTAGAGTCAGAATAAAGGTGCTATATTATGGAACTGTGGGTGAACCACGCTTCGGCAAGAATAGGTTAGCTCGACCGAAGTAATGCCACGGCCTCATAGAAAAAAATTAAGCAGCGCCTGCGTTGGTACCGGAGACGCAGGTTGGGGGAGGATTTTGGGGAAAATTTTGGCAGCGCACAGGTGTCCGTGAGCGGCGGCAATCGCTTACCTTTAGGTGATCCGTCTGCTTGTCTGCCACCTATCACATAAAAATAGAACTGATGACTTCGAAGATATCTAAGTAAAGAAAAATAAAAGGAAAGTGGAAAGCAATCCGTGCCCGTGGCCGTGTTGTCCCCGGCAGAGTAGAATAGGCCACCCTCACTCTTACCAAGATGTCGTAAAAGGCGACTAAGGTAAAGCTGCTGGCATGATCATCAGCACCCAGAGAAGGAAAACTCTGCATTTATATCAAAACCCTCGCCAACCCGTCTGCCAAGCGTGGTGAGTATGACAATTACTCCTCATGTGATTAAGGGAGGCCCGTGCCCCAGCAGTGGGGATTTAAATGGGCTGATGGTGGTGGTGGAAAGCAATCTCCAAAATATAATATACGCTATGTTCAACATAGCCCCCTCATCTTAGCGTGTGTTCCCATTTGCGTCCAAAGCTGCCGTTTGTAACAAAATAACAGACTCTCTAATTTAGAGAGTCTGTTATTTTTTCTTTTTATGTGATACAATTTTTATTACAACAATTCTTAATAAGGTAAAATTGAGAACTTCGGTGCGACTTCCACCACTTCGACGACCCCTGAGTAATATATTTTGTTTGCCTGAATGTCGGACTAATATTGGTAAAAATGCACCATTGGCCACACTTTGATTTTTTTGGATTGATAATTATGTAAGTGGTAAGAATTTTAATAATTTGGATATTTTCTGTCGTAAGTCAGCTCCGTTCAAGTCACAAATTAGGAAGTGTGTATTTGAATAACGGGGCAGTTACAACCTGTGGGGATAAAGAATGGGATCAGAAATGGCGGCGCATCTATTCACTTCTCGCTCGCACACCAACGAGTACGAGTATAGACGCAAATAGTGTGCGAGCGAGAAGTGAATAGATGCGCCGCCATTTCTGATCCCATTCTTTATCCGCACAGGTTGTACATATGAGAACCTGTGTTAAGTTTACACTCCGTCAAGGAATGGTTCATAAGTTACTGTAGTTTTGCATGTTATATTATAAGTATAATGGAAGAAGCTGTGGACTCTTGTTATTTGTGTATGTATCTACTAGATTTAAGATCCTGTAAAAGTAAGTTTACAAAATATTGTACAGTACACTGTTTGTGTTCCTAAATAAATAATAATAAAAAAAAGTGGCAGACGAGCAGACGGATCATCTCATGGTAAGCAATAGCTGCCGCTAATTAACACCCGCAACACCAGTGGAGTCACAAGTGTGCTGTCAACCTTTAAACCCCCCTTCCCCCGGATTGGGCCTCCGGTACCCTTACTCACGCAGCGAAACACGGCACAGTGCTGCTTCACGCTTACCCCGGCCTTCGGAAGCCTTAGACAAGGGAATCACACCAACTGGATCACAGTTACACGCTCAGAATCATTATCTCAAATATCCTCAACTTTTGAGAGTTTTCCCTCACCGCCGAGCTAATGGTAAAAATATGCACATAGATTTGAAAAATCATATATTTGGATTCGAACCCGCCAACCCGAATGGAAGGCGCGTTCTTATCCACTAAGCTACCATCGCTCAACAGAGGCTCTTAGTATAATAAATAATAATATTTCACAACATCACATACATTGATCTGACTCCGAGATAGGTAGCTCAAGCACCTGTGTTAAGGATATCAGAACCAACAGCTGAATTACAAATATATACATATGATACTCTTCTTCTGTAAATACATAATTATTTATAATACATAGAAAACACCCAGACCAATATAAACAGACATGTTCATGCACACAAATGTTTGTACTGAGCGGGGATCGAACCCGATACCCTAGCATGCCTATGGTGCTTGGCATTCACTACCACTGATCCAAACGGGTAGTCGAAAAGTATACACTATAGTATTTTTACCTCTATGGTTTAAACGAAATCAATTTTTTTTCGAAAATTGCGACGTGGGTCCTACCCGGTGATATAGTCAACCTTTAAAAAAAAACAAAGCTCGTTCTTTTTTCAAAAAAGTAGAGTCAGAATAAAGGGGCTTTCACGTGCCGTCGCAGGCCGTGTCGTGACGGCCGCGGGCGGCGGCTTACGGACTGCCACTCCGTTGTTTGGGCTATTACCGGCTAAATGTTGCCACATTGAAGGTAAAAAACTCCCTAAAGCTAAATATAATTAAATAAATATTTCACAACATCACATACATCGATCGGACTTCGAGATAGGTAGCTCAAGCACCTGTGTTACAAATATCAGAACCAACAGTGGGATTACAAATATGTACATATAATACTTTTCTTTTTGTCATCATCATCAGCAACCCACACTCGTCTACTGCTGGACATAGGTCTCCCCTAATGCACGCCACTGCTCACGATTTTTGGCCACTCTCATCCAGCCCACACCAGCCAGCCTTCGAATGTCATCATCCCATCTTGTCGCAGGGCGTTCTACACTACGCTTACCGAGTCGCGGTCTCCACTCAAGGACTTTACGGCTCCAACGGCTGTCAGTTCTGCGGCTAATATGACCAGCCCACTGCCACTTCAGTTTGCTAATTTGGTTTCTTTTTGTAAATACATACAATAAAAAACACCCAGACCAATACAAACAGACATGTTCATGCACACAAATGTTTGTACTGTGCGGGATCGATCCCGCAACCCTTGGACCAAAGGCAGCGTTCACTACCACTAGCCAGCATCGCCCTGTGGCAATGCCGTAAAATGGGAGGAAAATGGTGGGGGCTCTCATCGAAAATCTTCAATTGACTCTACACCACAGTCATTCGACCAATGATAAGTAACGGAAGTCAATAGTCTGGTGGCCCAGAGCGCAAAAGGCTACCTGCGCTGAGAAGCTCCAGAGATTCCAAAGACATGCATATTGTTCCATAACAGGATGCATGAGAACCACCCCGACAGCAGCGATGGAAATCATGATCAACTTACAACCGCTGCACCTCTTTATACAACACCAAGCGGCTCTCGGCGCACTACGCATAAAAGAACAAAACCTCATCAAATTCAGAGAGGTAAAGCATTTCAACAACCTAATAGAAGAATGGGTCGACACTCCCCTGTTAGCAGCTCCTTGCGACAGAGTTGAGAAATCACTCGTCTTCGATAAAAGATATAAAATACAGCTGACAGAAGAGGATGATCCTCGAGTCTCTCACATACTCCCTAATGTTCTTCACGGACTGCTCCAAAACCAAACAAGGCACAGGTACAGGGGTCTTCTCAGAAGACTTAAATTTAAACATCGCAAGGCCATTAGGAGAATTAAACACAGTCTTTCAAACCAAATGCATGGGCATCATTTTGGCAGCAAAGGCGATTATAACGAGAAGGGTAACTAACCACAATATTAGAATCCTCTTAGACAGCAAATCAATACTACAGGTCCTCGGTAGCTTTACGATAAAGTCAGGCCTGATAATGGAGTGCCATAGTGAACTAAAACAGGCAGGACTGCATATCCTGGACGTCATAGTCCGTCATCATCATCATCATCCTAGCCATTTAAGTATCCACTGCTGTAGCACGGGCCTCCCTCAATCACTGAGGGTAATTGCCATACTCACCAACGCTTGGCAGTACGGTTGCGAGGGTATTTGATATAAAATGGCAGAGTTTTTCTTCTCTCTGGGTGCTGATGATGCATGCCAGCAGCTTTACCCTTAGTCGCTCTTTTACCTGACACTTGCTGTATTTACCGACACTCCAGCGGAAGGAAGTCAAAAGGTTCGGCAGCGCACTTGTAACTCCACGATTCGGCGTGAATGGGCTGACTCGGCCGGAGTGATACCACGGCCACACCAACCACCGTGAAGCAGCGCCTACATTTTGTTTCGACGAGTAAGTAAGGGTTCCAGCGGCCCAATTAGGGAGAAGAGGGGAGTTATAGGTTGTACTTGTGACCGGTGTTGAGTGCGAGTTTACCATCAGGATCACTTGATCCTATAAATCTGTCACCTGTCACCTGATCTGTCACCTGATAGAGCAGACGCTCATCTATCTCATGACAATTTTTTTATAGCACCACACACACACGCAATCAGACCGAGACTCCCTAAAAATAGGGAAAACCTCCCCACCACACGCATATCGCATACGAGCAGCGAACCGATTTGCTCGTCATCCTGTTGCGACCCGAGGCTGCGGGGAACAGCCTGGCGATTGTGTGCGGCCAGTCTACTGGTGACTGCAGATCGAGGAATGGTGATCTGTCAGAGTTTAATGAGGGTGAAATTGTAACGGATAGTAACTGAGTCATGAGAGTACCTAAGTGATACTTTTTTTTACTAGAGGCGACAAGTTCAAGATTCAAGATATTTATTTGCATATACACGGTTTACTCTACTGCGTGGAAATTACATTATTAGATCTCGTTTCTTTGCTAGTTACACAGCATACAAATATTATAAATTAATAACAAAATAGAGGTGAAGAATGAAAACTAAAAATTGGTATTACTGATGTCAAAAAATTAAATGTCAATATTTATATTATTAAATGTCAATATCACTTGTAAAAGAATTGAAATGAAAAATGAAAATAAAACCAATTTCTATCCAACAAAATGGTGGTTAGCATTCCCAGATTTTAAGAATTATAATTATAAAGGATAATGCTATTCTTACAACCAAAAACACTTTTGTTGCTTACAAGATGTCATTAGATTACTTTTGGTCCTCCACCACTAGGATAACCTGTATCGTGAGGGCCTGGCATGCGATTAAGATAATTAGATTAAGGCGCTCTTGAAAAACATAGTGCTAATAGTCCATAATGAACATTAATATATATTTTGTGTCTTTATGTGTGGATATATATTATATTATTTAAAAGTACATAATTATTAAAAGGTACATACTAGTATAGAATATAAAAGAGTTATAATATAACTTCTTTTATACTATAGAAATTTTTTTCAGTCAGCCATTTGTGTAGATCCTTTTTGAATATGAATTTTGTTTTAAACGGGGGGGGATTTAGAATTCAGTTGGAATATATATTGCAAAATCCGCACACGCATAGCAAGACAAACTCTTCCCGTAACTGTCAGACTTCGTACGTTTATTCAAACTAGTCTGAACGGATCTCTTCGCGAACGTCGACTTTTTGCACCTCACATGCCATTTTTGTGCTGTCTGCTGTAAACAAAAATGCAAACTGCATTTTTGCAGACAAACAATCAAGTGGGTCACCTGTGGGCCAAGCCACGTAGGATACCTTAATAAAATATTAACTGCATAACGGTCGCTTGCCAACGTTTGACTCCAGCCATTGTAATTGCATTTAGGTGACGGGTAGGGACACTAAAGACAACCTATTGATTTAATTGTTAGCAACTAAACCGGATATCTTATTAACAATTTCCAAAACACAAAAACACTTATAGACTATATTTCATCATCGTCAGCCCATTTAAGTCCCCACTGCTGGGGCACGGGCCTCCCTCAATCACATGAGGGGTAATTGCCATACTCACCACGCTTATCAGACGGGTTGGCGAGGGTTTTGATATAAATGCAGAGATTTCCTTCTCTGGGTGCTGATGATCATGCCAGCAGCTTTACCTTAGTCGCCTTTTACGACACCTCGGTAAGAGCGAGGGTGGCCTATTCTACTCTGCCGGGGACCACACGGCGTATACTATATTTATTTTAATACTTAACTTTTTCTGCTTTTGTACTCGAAATTTGAATTACCGCCAAAAACGGCTATTTATGGCGTTAATCCAAATTTCGAGTGCAAAAACAGATATAAAAGTAGTGCACAATTATTAAATAAATAGTATAAATGTGTTCTTAGAAACTCCTGCTCCGAAATTGTTTAAAATAGATCCAGTTTAGTAGCTAACAATAGTGTCGCTAGTAGGGCTAACCGTCGCCTTTAAATTAAACAACCTTTACCAACCGTAAAGTTTAAGCTGAGTGAGGGCCATTTATACTAGACGTCATAGCACATCATTATATTCATTTGGCACTGTCTGGACATGATTGAATATAGTTTTGTTTTTTTTTTCATTTTGTTTATTTTTATGTATTTTTAATTGTTTTATGTTTTGTTTTCTGTTTGTGCCAAATTGTGTTCTGTTTATAATTGCTGTATGTTCTGTGTTGTGATGTCTATAATAATAAATATTTTCTTTCTTTCTTTCTTTCAAACGCACTCAGAAGTGAACCGAATATAATAACATTTAAGAGAATACATGAGTTAATTCTTCATGCCAAACGTTATTATAATTAGTAGCACGAGTTCTTCAGCAATTTTTTAGTAAATAACAAGCATATATCTATAGTTATAGGATTCTATACTAATTATAAATGAATAAGTCCCAACTAGGCAGCGGCGACGCTTATAGGCAATCAGAAAACAAAAAACGCTTGCGCGAATGTTATCTACACCTATCGCCCATCTATCGGTTAAATGAAACTATGTACCGAGACGAAGTGGGCTTGGTACTGGTTAAAGGTGACGGGTAGGGCACACTAGCGACGCCAATCGATTTTAACTTTTCTAGATACTAAACACGATCAATTTTATAATTTATTATATTTATTTAATACTTATAGTTAACTGTTTGCGACTGCTTTTATAACTTGAATTTTGGATTACCCCAATTTTTTCGCGAACAAAACACGGACCTATATTTGTGCATAGTTATTTAATAAATATTTACCGCGTTATAAGTGTTTGCCGAGAGATTGTAATTCCGAAATTGTTTTAAAATATATCCGGTTTAGTAGCTAAAATTATTAAAATCGATTGGAATCGCTAGTGTTCCCTCACCCGTCAACCTTAAACCAAAAGAAACGGTTTCATCAAAACGTATCCTTCTCCTGTAAAATCAAAAAAAACAAAGCGCCACTGCATTGGTGCAGCGGCGGGCATAGAGAATTTAAAAAAGTAACGCCATAGAACAAAGCTGCTATGATTAATTCCTTTGCGTAGTGCGTCGGAGATGTGTCTTACGGATTACAAAGAAAATAAAACTCTGTGGTGAAACTACCTATCCACTTATATGCGGGGTCGATCTAAATTGTTTTCTTTATGTGTTAAGAAATAAGCGTTTTTAATGTATTTACAAGCTTTTATATAATTTTATATATTTGTTTAAAACGAAGTAGTTTTGTAGGAAAAGCGAATATACATCGGAAATTGGTGAAATATATTTATCTTTTTATTAAGACATGATACATATAAGAAACAACAATAAACGAATAAAAACTATATAACTAAGGAAAAGCGTGTTAGGAGTCGTTCATCATCATCAGCCCATTTAAGTCCACTGCTGGGGCACGGGCCTCACCTCAATCACATGAGGGGTAATTGCCATACTCACCACGCTTGGCAGACGGGTTGGCGAGGGTTTTGGATATAAATGCAGAGTTTTTCTTCTCTGGTTGCTGATGATCACTGCCAGCAGCTTTTACCATTAGTCGCCTTTTACGACGACCTCTGGTAAGATTGAGGGTGGCACTATTCTACTCTGCCGGGGACCGATAGCGGCCCGCAGTCCAGTACCCCGGGATAAAAAAGTGGGAAGGGAAGTCAAAAGGTTCGTAGGCACGTCACTTCCCGTATTCCACCCTTCGGCGTGAATGGGGCTGACTCGGCCGGATTGATACCACGGCACCACCAATCCACAGTGAAGCAGCGGCCTACATTTTGTTTCGTGAAGAGTAAAGTAAGTTTTTCCAGCCGGCCCAATTAGGGAGAAAGGGGAGTTAAAGGTTGTACTTGTGACCGGTGTTGAGTGCGAGTTTACCATCAGGATCACCTGATCCTATAAATCTGTCACCTGTCACCTGATCTGTCACCTGATAGAGCAGACGCTCATCTATCTCATAACAATTTTTTTTTTAGCACCACACACATACGCAATCGAGACCGAGACTCCCTAATAATAGGGAAAGCCTCCCCAGCACACGCATATCGCATACGAGCAGCGAACCGATTTGCTCGTCATCCTGTTGCGACCCGAGGCTGCGGGGAACAGCCTGGCGATTGTGTGCGGCCGGTCTACTGGTGACTGCAGATCGAGGAATGGTGATCTGTCAGAGTTTAATGAGGGTGAGATTGCAACGGATAGTAACTGAGTCATGAGAGTACCTAAGTGATACTTTTTTTTTATTGAGGCGACAAGATTCAAGATATTTATTTGCATAAAACACGGTTTATATACATGGCGGAAATTACATTATTAGATCTCGTGTCTTTCTAGTTACATAGCATACAAATATTATAAATTAATAACAAAATAGAGTGAAGAATGAAAACTAAAAATTGTATTACATGATGTCAAAAATTAAATGTCAATATTTATATTATTAAAGTCAATATCACTTGTTAAAGAATTCTTTTATACTATAGAATTTTTTTTCAGTCAGCCATTTGTGTAGTTTCTTTTTGAATATGAATTTGGAATCATCATCATCATCAGCCCATTTAAGTCCCCACTGCTGGGGAACGGGCCTCCCTCAATCACATGAGGGGTAATTGCCATACTCACCACGCTTGGCAGACGAGTTGGCGAGGGTTTTGAAATGCAGAGTTTTCCTTCTCTGGGTGCTAATGATCATCTGATCATAGGTACTCTGCCGGGGACCACACGGCGTATATTATATTTATTTAATACTTAACTTTTTCTGCTTTTGTACTCGAAATTTGAATTACCGCCAAAAACGGCTATTTATGGCGTTAATCCAAATTTCGAGTGCAAAAACAGTTATAAAAGTAGTGCACAATTATTAAATAAATAGTA
This sequence comes from Marasmia exigua, assembly GCA_019059595.1. Lineage (NCBI taxonomy): Eukaryota > Metazoa > Arthropoda > Insecta > Lepidoptera > Crambidae > Marasmia > Marasmia exigua. Next base: position 10,910,690 of record CM032486.1, read on the forward strand.
TAAATGTTTTCTTAGAAACTCCTGCTCCGAAATTGTTTAAAATAGATCCAGTTTAGTAGCTAACAATAGTGTCGCTAGTAGGGCTAACCGTCGCCTTTAAATTAAACAACCTTTACCAAACGTAAAGTTTAAGCTGAGTGAGGGCCATTTATACTAGACGTCATAGCACATCATTATATTCATTTGGCACTGTCTGGACATGATTGAATATAGTTTTGTTGTTTTTTTTCCTTTTGTTTTATTTTAATGTATTTTTAATTGTTTTATGTTTTGTTTTCTGTTTGTTCCAAATTGTGTTCTGTTTATAATTGCTGTATGTTCTGTGTTGTGTCTTTCAAACACACTCAGAAGTGAACCGAATATAAAATAAACATTTTAAGAGAAAACTGAAGTTAATTCTTCTTGACAAACGTTATTATAATTAGTAGCACGAATTCTTCAGCGATAATTTATTAGTTAAATAACAAGCATATCTATAGTATAGATTCTATACTAATTATAGTAATATATAATAGATAAGTCTAATAGGCAGCGTCGACGCTTATAGGCAATCCGAAAACACAAAACGCTTGCGCGATGTTATCTACACCTAGCGCCATCTATCGGTATAAAATGAAACTAGTGTACCGAGATGAAGTGAGGGCTTGGTACTAGTTAAGGTGACGGGTAGGGCACACTAGCGACGCCAATCGATTTTTATTTTTAGCTACTAAACCGGATCAATTTTAAACAATCTCGGGGTTAAAATCTCTCGGCAAACACCTATTAAGTATATTTATTTAATACTTGTTGTTAACTGTTTGGTCTGCTTTTATACTTGAATTTTGGATTACTGCCAAAAGTGGCCGCTTTTAGCGTGAATCAATTTTGCGCGAACAAAAACGGACCCATAATTTGATATTTACCGAGTAATAAGTGTTTGCCGAGAGATTTTAACCCCGAAATTGTTTAAAATTGATCCGGTTTAGTAGCTAAAAATTTAATCGATTGGCATCGCTAGTGTGTCCTACCCGTCACCTTAAACCCCCCCGTTCCCCCGGATTGGGCCTCTTTATACAAAATGTCTTTTATATGCGATAGTCGCACCTTTAAAAAAGGTTTCATCAAAATGTATTCCTTCTCCTGTAAAATAGAAAAAAAACCAAGCGGCACTGCATTGGTGCAGCGGCGGGCATAGAGAATTTAAAAAGTAACGCAAGAACAAAGCTGCGTATGATTAATTCCTTTGCGTAGGCGTACGGAGATGCGTCTTACGGATTACAAAGAAAATAAACTCTGTGGTGAAACTACCTATCCACTTATATGCGGGGTAATCTAAATTGTTTCTTTGTGTTAAGAATAGCTTTTTAAATGTTTTTACAAGCTTTTATTTAATTTTCTATATTTGTTTAGAATGAATAGTTATATAGATACGAAAGAAATACAAATACGTTTATTGCTTATTAAGACATAATATATATAAGAAACATATCAAATAAAAACTATAAGCGTGTTGGATTTGTTCAAAACAGATAAAAACAAAAAAAAAATTTTTTTAATACAAAATGAATAAATAAATCGAGACAATACCACATACATTGTCCTGGTCCCAAATTAAGGTTTTCCCTTGTATTATTGGAACCAGAAACAACGACGGCACCACAAACACCCAGACCCAACACAAATATCTGTTTCAACAACAAACTAGTTCGAAAAACGACCCCCGATCTTTGCGCCTCAACCGATGCACAAATCGGCAATTATCATGAGACAATAAACAAATTCATTTTCAAAATCGGTTTTCTAAATCCAGAAATCCTACTTGAGTACAAAATTCACACGATCTAGATCTGCAATTTTCGCTAAAGATGTTAAGCAACTTCTCTTGTACTCTTCCGCGACACCAGTGGTGTCACAAGTGCGCTGCCAACCTTTAATCCCCCCTATTCCCCGGATTGGGCCTCCGGCACCCTCACTCACGCAGCGAAACACAGCACAGAGCTGCTTCACGTCGCTGCTTGAAGCTCAGCGATTGCTGCCGTCCATAGAAACCCGCAACTTTACAGGAGTCCAAGTACTATAGGGCTATGCTAATAATACCTAAAGTTAAACTGAGCTAATGCTGAACTGTAGTACCTAACGCTATGACATCATAATAAGTACAAAACAATAATCTACGATGACTGATAGTTGCTATTGTGTCCTACACCTGTTCAGAACAGAACAATTCAATAAATGGCTACACCTACCTATAGGCTTCAGCATTCGGTACCCAAACTGGTTATATCGATACCCATAAGCCACCATATAAACCATAGGTATATGGACCAGAGCAGACTATGACAGAATATTCTGGGATTCTTATTATTCTTAGTTTTGCAACTTATTTGTTTCTATGTATTATACGTATGTATTTACAAAAGAAAAGTATTATATGTATATATTTGTTATTCCGCTGTTGGTTCTGATGTCCGTAACACAGGTGCTTGAGCTACCTATCTCGGAGTCAGATCAATGTATGTGATGTTGTAAAATATTTATTTATTTGTACCTTTATTTTATAATAAAGGTACAAATAAGTTGCAAGGTAAGATAAGTTGAAGAAATTATTTTCTTCCACTCCATTTTGTAATCAATAATGTCTAATTTTGTACTTACATTTTTTTTCTGATGAGCCTTATAACTGTAATATGTAGAAATCATAAAGAAAGTAGATACTAGATGTATTTTGTTACATAAGTGATCTTGATTTTCATTCTTAAGGATTGAATGTGTTAGGAAATAATAGGAAAACTCCATCCTGCGGCGAACAGCGGCAACCACCCCTTCAACGGCGCGCCCGAGGGGCGCGGGGAGCGGAGGACGCAAAAATCAACAGCCGCGAGCGCCGCGGCACACTCTCACACATCCATCACCCTTGGAAGACGATCGTTTACTTGTACATATGAAATATTGTACATATGTAATTCGAAAATAAATAAGAATTTTAAACGTTAAATAATAATTCTTCATTGGATAGACCTGCCCCAGCCCCAGTACACACGCCATCTCAACAGAATGTTTTGTACACATGATTGTTTCTTTTGCACCCACAATAACCTTTGGTTCGTTTTTATTTTTAAGTTTTAAATTATCATATGATTAGTATAAACTACCAATTTTATTATTACCGTACCGTAAAATGTTACCGCACACTACCTATATTTAAGTTTTCCTTTGTATTTCTCTTATAAGTGAATCTTTATTATTTTAGAGAAATAAATGTCTTAAACCTATTCTTAAGGGTCGTGCAAACCCGAGCTGTGTTCGAAAAATTCGAAACACACTTTTCGCTCGACCTGGTAATCGAACCCAGGACCCTGAGATCACGGCCCGGTACTTAAGCCACTAGACCAACAGGGCGTCAGACCAGGCACTAGACCAAAAAACGTCACAGAGTGTGAAAGAGATCGAACCGGCCCTGACGCAGCTTTAATGCATCTCTATACGGGTGCGGTAGAGAAAGAAGGTCGCCCAGCACGTCACCCCAGCACTAATGACTTCGCGCGGTTTTTCAAGAATGGCTTTCTGTGAAAAGGAACAGTCTGTTTAGTGTGCAAGCCTATGGGAAAAGTATATGTCATGACATCTGCCGAAGTCAAGGGGAGAATGGAGAATACTCCATAGACAAGAGCGACGCTATTAAATAAGAGAAGAAGGTATTTAAGCTTGGGCATGAATTGGGCACGACCGGAGTAATACCACGGCCTCACAGAAAAGCAGCAATGTGCTGCGTGAGTAAGGGTACCGGAGGCCCAATTCGGGGGTAAGGGAGGTTTAAAGATTGCCAGCGCACTTGTGACTCCACTGGTGACACGGGAGTCCATGGGCGGCGGCAATCGCTTACCATTAGGTGATTTGTCTGTTCGTCTGCCACCTATGACATAAAAAAGGTAATAATCAGCCATATTTGTTTACTCTTTTTATACACGTAAATCCATCTACTCGTCTGCCACCTATCACATAAAAAAAACCGGCCAAGTGGGAGTCGGACTCGCCCATGAAGGGTTCCGTAGCAGCAAGTAAGATATATGGAAGGTAAATTGCGCTTTACGGTTTATAACGTATTAAAAAAAACCTAGTCACTATAAAACCAATTTTCGTTATTAGTTTTCATGATTATGTACATTATATATTTTTTTTAGTATGTTAAAAACCTCAACATCATTTTTAAAGACCTATCCATAAATACCCCACACGTATAGGTTTTATGAAAAAAAAAACAATTTGAGTTTCAGTTTCATGTATGAAGACCCGCCCATTTTTTATTTTTTCCAATTTTTATGTAAAAATCGTAAATACACAAATTTACCAAGTTTCAATAGTATAGTTCTTATAGTTTGGAGAAAAGTGGGTGTGACATATGGACGGACACACGGACAGACATGACGAATCTATAAGGGTTCCGCTTTTTGCCATTTGGTTACGGAACCCTAAAAATATATACGGCTCTCTGCTCCTTGTGTAAAATCTTACCGACGCCCCTCATGAGGTCTTGAATAAAAACATTTGAGGAGCTATAAAGCTCAGCGTATCTATCACAGGGTAAGAATTACCAACTCGTCGGAGCGGGTCTGGTCGTGAGTGCTGCGGGCGTCCCATACTGCCACTTCGGTAACCGAGGTGCATACGTGCCATAGTAACCTGCGCAAAGAATAGGATGCAACAGCGAGGAGATTGCATACGTTGGGTTTTTTTTTTATGTTACGATAATGATAATAAGGTAAAGCTGCTGGTATGATCATCAGCACCCAGAGAAGGAAAACTCTGCATTTATATCAAAACCCTCGCCAACCCGTTTGCCAATAATGATCATGATAAATAATTTATTTCGAAGAACATGGATCTTAAAGTTATGCACAAGTTCAACATATTCTGCCATCACTTTAGGCGTAGAAATATTAACATTACAAAATTGCTTATTATCTATTACATTATTCATCATCATCAGCCCATTTAAGTCCCCACTGCTGGGGCACGGGCCTCCCTCAATCACATGAGGGGTAATTGCCATACTCACCACGCTTGGCAGACGGGTTGGCGAGGGTGTAGATATAATTGCAGAGTTTTCCTTCTCTGGGTGCTGATGATCATGCCAGCAGCTTTACCTTAGTCGCCTTTTACGACACCTCGGTAAGAGTGAGGGTGGCCTATTCTACTCTGCCGGGGACCACACGGCCAATTTTTTACATTATTATTAATTGAAAATTATTATATATTTATTAATTATACAACATTCATTTTCTCATGAGTCGTCAGTTATTAGTCAAAGGTACAGTCCCTTATTCTTGTGACCTCAAAATCCTTAACAGAATAGAAGCATTCCTGCAGAAGCCAACGGTTCAATACGTATTTCAGTTTGTTAAGCGGTAAAGCTCTTACTTATAAAGGTAGCTTATTATAAATGTTTATAGCATTGTAGTATACATTCTTAGAAGCTAACTTTAACCTTCATAGGTGGCAGACCTTCTGATTGTAAGCGATTTCCCCCGGCCATGGACACCCGTGAGACCATTGGAGTCACAAGTGCGCTGCCAAACTTTAAACCCTTTCTCCGGATTATGCCTCCGGTACCCTCACGCACGCAGCGAAACACAGCACAGTGCTGCTTCACGCCGGTTTTCTGTGAGGCCGTGGTATCTCTCCCGTCGAGCTGGCCCATTCATGCCGAAGCGTGGCTCTCCCACGGTCAATGGGTTTTGGTAATGTTGCCTACATTTACCTGGGTTATAGTAGAGTTAAGGCGACACCGATCGATTTAAATAGTTAGCTACTAATTTTAAACCATTTCGGGGCTACAACCTCTTGGCAAACACTTATACTATTTATTAAATAACTATGCACAAATGTTGGGTCCGTTATTGTACGCAAAAAATTGATTACCGCTTTTGGCGTGAATCAATTTTTCGCGTACGCGTAGGACCCAACATTTGTGCATGGTTATTTAACAAATAGTATAAGTGATTGCCGAGAGGTTGTAACCCCGAAATTGTTTGAAATAGAACCGGGTTAGTAGCTAAAAATTAAAATCGATTGATGTGGCTAGTGCGCCCTACCCGTCACCTTAAAACTACATAGATCGGAGCGATCAATCGCCATTTCAAATTCGTATCTGTTGCTGAGCGGAACTCGTCAAAATGGTTGTTGTGAAGTTTTTACTTGCGAACGACGATCAGAAACATCAAATTTATCTTTCTTATGATTCATAAGTAATGTTCTAATAAAATAAACGTTATTTCACGGAATAATAACCTTTTTCATCTACATATTTTACGACAGAAATAACCCCAAAAAAACAATAAGTGATATTGTGGTACGAATAAACGACAGTGCACAATGGAGCACGATGTTGATTAGTGTAGTGACAATAATAGAAAGAATGAATAATAAATGTCTCACTATTGCTATCAGTTATTGAAGCTTCGGTTTCTCTAAGATTCCATCATCAGATCCTGTCATTAGATCCTGAAATATTTTGAAAATTTTCTACGCAAAGCCTTTAGATGCATATTACATTTTAACTAGAATGAACAACTAACGACTCGATCGCCATAGTACAATGCTATGCGAAAATCTAGAAACTTTATCCACAAGGACATGATGCAATCCTAAAAGTAAGTGTTTAAATATATCACAGAGTAAAAATTGCCTGGCCGCGGAGCGGGCCTCGTCGTGAGTGCTCCGGGCGGGCCCATACTGCCACTTCGGTAACCGACAGTACGGCCAAAGAGAAACTAGTGCAGACAGGGCGCAGTGTGTTGAATGACTGATGATGTGCCCATGAGCGCATCATCAGTCAGAAGCGCCCGTTTGCTATCAATAACCTGGCGCCCTCTGGTTTTCAAATGCACGAACAAAATGGAATACTTACAACATGTTCGGGCAGTCATCATCATCATCATCAGCCTATCGCAGTCCACTGCTGGACGTAGGCCTCTCCAATTGTTCGCCACTGTGATCTATCCATGGCTTCTCGCATCCAGCTCTTGCCAGCCATCCTGCGCAGATCGTCCCCCCACCTAGCCAGAGGGCGCCCTACATTAAGTTTGCCAAGACGCTGTCTCCACTCCAGAACCCGTTTACCCCATCGGTTGTCGGTTCTGCGGCTAATATGGCCAGCCCACTGCCACTTAAGCTTGCTAATCCGGTGAGCAATGTCGATAACTTTGGTTCTCTGCCGGATCACCTGCCGGTTCGGGCAGTCGCTACATTGTAATTAGGTAAGTGACATCCCGAATCCTATATCATGGTCCAAGCGTACCCCGAGCTTCGAAGTGACAGCATTGGACGGAACTGGGAATCATACGCTAAGATGAGGAGAGCGATCAGTACTTGCTCCAGCTCCTTGCAGAGCGTTACAGTGGTGGCTCTATGTGCAGCTCTCGGCGCCTTCTAACTTCCGGTGATCGGGTGCACCAAACCCGCTGCACTATAGGTAAAGATGCCCCTGGATGTGCCTACAAGAATAATAAATAAACTAGTGTAAACCGGACACAGTCTGGAGAATGAATGATGATGTACCTACTTACTTACTGTATTTCTCTGATTACTCGGCGATGAGGTAGTCGTTTTATTGTAATTATAGACTCCCCAAATCATCGGGCTTCGAAGCATAACATAAAGTTTAGTGTCCTATTGACCTACTTAAATATGAGCTATTCTGAAGATTTGTCCATACAGCCTGAGCTACATTTGAAGAGCCCTTTTTGGGATGCAAATGGAAAATAATACGCTGAAATGAGATCAGATAGAAATCGATGGACAGTGGGAAAGCCACGCTTCGGCATGAATGGGCCGGCTTGAACGAGTAATACCACGGTCATCATAGAAAACCGGCGTGAAGCAGCACTGTGCTATGTTTCGCTGCGTGAGTGCGGGTACCGGAGGCCTAATCCAGGGGAAAGGGGTTTAAAGGTTAGCAGCGCACTTGTGACTTCACTGGTGTCACGGGAGTCTATGTGCGGCGGCAATCACTTACCATCAGGCGATCCGTCTGCTCGTCTGCCACCTACGTATCACATAAAAAAAATCGATAAAATCTTTGTTTAACCATTCGTCGATTCCCATTTGCAAATTAGACCGATTTCAACATACCCATCTATTCCAATATTCTTTGCCCCAGTTGTTCTCATTACGTACAAGTCTTTCACAGCAATCAAAACATTGCTCAACCTTATCTGTGTTACTTAAGGTTGAGAATCGCGCGTTCCCCGCTTCCCTTGCGCGTGCGCCTCGTAGCGTTGTAGGCGTGATTTGAATGGCAGGTGTATGATAGGAAGGTAATGTTCGGTGCGAAATGTCTTTATGTGTGTATGTGCGTGTATGCAGCTGTTATGTGCGTGGTGATAGGGTTGCAAGAATATACGCTTTGGAAAGCATAGTTTGGTAAGCGTAGTGTAGGACGCCCTGCGACAATAGTACGGAATCAGGTCAGCGTATGAGATGTTGTGAGAATTAATATTAATATTAAAGTACAAGATGGGATGATGACATTCGAAGGCTGGCTGGTGTGGGCTGGATGAGTTTGGCCGAAAATCGGGAGCAGTGGCGTGCATTAGGGGAGACCTATGTCCAGCAGTGGACGAGTGTGGGTTGCTGATGACGCTTTGGAAATAAGAGACAGCATCATTTTTATACCTTATGTTATGTGATAGGTGCCAGACGAGCAGACGGATCACCTGATAGACACCCGCAACACCAGTGGAGATACTAGTGCGCTGCCAGCATTTAAGCCCCTTATCCCCAATTGGGCCTCTCGTAACCTCACTTATGCAGCGAAACACAGCACAGACGCTGCTTTACACCAGTTTCCTATGAGGCTGTGGTACTCCGGTCGAGTCCGCCCATTCATGAGGAAGTGTGCTCTCCCACGGTAACAGTGGTATCGGTAACAGCTTCCAGTGGCCCCTGGCGTATTAGTTCTACACTGATTTGACTTTGTTTTGGACAATAGGCTAAAGCTTGACCACAATCGCACCTGACGGAGAGCGAGCGTTTCTGGTCGAAAAGATCCAGCAAGAAACTTGCCAGTTACTCTTTTTAAAGCGCCAATCTTTCATACAATGTTGTACCATCATCATACCAAGCCATACAGTTTAATTGTTATACAAAATAAAATAAAGTAAGTAAGTAAATATATTATTCAGCTAAGCATACAGGGATTACATACAGACAGACATAAGACAAATTCAGTTGGTAGATATATTAAAATAAAAATGAATAAAAATAAAATATTGTTTATTGCTCAATAAGGGTTACTTTTGAAGAAGCAGATCCTTTAAGTAATGTAATACTTGTGGCGGACTGCCTCGCTCTTGCCTTAGTGCTAGGTACCCTATTGAGTGCAATTAATATCTTAGTTAATCAATCAAGATGGATTTGTGCGTGTGTGCGCGCGCGTGTGAGATGTGTGTCCTCATGTGATTGAGGGAGGCCCGTGCCCCAGCAGTGGGGACTTAAATGGGCTGACGATGATGATGAATATGCTAAATGGACTTTATTCACGATACATATTATGAGGTTTTGGGGATGTAAACGATAAAAAAACGGTGTATATAATAAACTGATTGACGTTTCAAATGGTTTACGGGTTGACATTTTTAACTTTAATTATAATAAAGTTCATAATGTGGTCTTTTTAAAACTGTCAGCCCTGAGAGAATGGCGCCTTTGGCCTTACACGTATATTGTACCCCGTACATAATGTTCATAAAAGAAGTCATGTTATTGTTTTTTAATTGACTGACTTCCTGCGACCACATTCACCGCATTTCGAATAAGGACGGGCTCGTGGAACGTGTTATTTATCCTTCAATAACACACCATGTTGCATACGTGTGTTTACGTGCATAAAAAGGTAAACAAATATGGCTGACAACAAAACTATATTCACTAGTAGGTATAGTTGTTACTGCCTTTTTTTTTATCACCTTGCCGTAATACAGTTTAAAACTAGCACGGGAGGTAAGAGTACCTAATTATGTACTATATTCTGTTCTATTAAGTTGTGTCAAAATAAGGATTATAACAAAATAATGTAACACATTTGGCTAAGTTCTAAATTTATGAAATAGTAATTAAGTAGATTGTGTAAGTTATTTATTATTATTATTATTACTGTACATTGTGTATGATTACCCCACTATTTCACTTTTTGCTTCGTTAGCAAATTCGTATTAATAAATAAAAACCAGCCCATTATTTTATAAGGGGACGGGTAAAACACGATAGCGTCGCCAATTCAATAAAATTTTATGCTACTAAACCGTCTCTATTTTTACCAATTTTGGAGCTTCTGGCTCTCCTGTAATAGTTGATTAATGATTAAACGCCATAATGTAACGTCACCCTAAAACAACTTTAAAATAAAATAAACAGTCGTAAGTAAAAACCATTGTAGGTATAAATAATTAACAAAACGATTTCAACTCAGATGTTTATCAAAGTTGCAACTACACGTATTAGTTTAATTTATTCACCCCCAACTATACAAACAGAGCGTTTAAAACAAGCCACATAAAGAACTCATTTATACGCTGTATTAGCCGTGAAATGGAACGTAAAAAAGACCTTTTTTTACATTTCATTTTTACAACTCGATAAAAAAATTCTCGACAAAATTCGACTCTAAAATAGAATCTATAAGGTGCATGAAACGTTCTGTGGATAGTAATGAAATGTTGGCACGTCCTATAAAACACTGGCAATTTGAACAAATGTCGCGCTACAGAGAATGTAATTGAGCTGTCAGATTTTGGAGGGAAACTGTTCTTCGGAATTCGAAACGTGTGATTTGTTTTTAACGTACCCACTATTTTATTTCGTCATACCTACTGGCACAGAATAAAATCGCTAGTTTTATATGAGTTATTTTGTTATTATAAATAAATTTGAGGGCTTACTACGAGTTCTTATTAGCTTATTACGAAAATTGAAATTTACGAATCTTATTTATGTCCTCAGTTCAGACATAGTACTAGACCTAATGAATAAATTATTGGATTGACCAAAAGTTAGATGAGGATTCTTGCGATTACGCAAATTTCTACAAATACATATTTTTATATTTCTGGTCTTACAAAATACAGAATAATTTAAATTTTTGCGGTTCAACCAGTAGGCTTAACTTACCAAATTTTTCCAATGGAGGGTACCAACTTCCAAAGCGCAAAGGCCGAAATTAGTTTTTAATTTAAATAAAGCTGTCTATGGGAGCAGCCGAGGGTCCAACTCATTTCGCGCCCAATTTGAGGTCGATTAAAAACAAATTCTGTCAGAATGCACTCGTTTATTGGGTAGGGTTGTCGTGTTACACAACTTTCCAAAAAAAAAAATGTTTTAAATAGTTAACAACAATTCCAAGAGAAATTGAGAGGAAACCTGTACGTTTAAGTAGTTACTCAAATTGTAGATACGTACAACTGTTGAGATAATGAATGATTCTGAAAGCATAAAGATGATCCTCAACATAAGGTGGACCGATGATCTGGTGAAGGTGACCGTCGGAGAGCCACGCTTCCGCATGAATGGGCCGGCCCGACCGGGGTGATACCACGGTCTCACAGAAAACCGCCGTGAAGCAGCATTGTGCTGTGTTTCGCTGCGTGAGTGAGGGTACCGGAGGCCCAATCCGGGGGAAAGAGGGGTTTAAAGGTTGGCAGCACACTTATGACTGCACTGGTGTCGCGCGTGTCCATGGGCGTAACCATTAGGTGATCCGTCTGCTCGTTTGCCTTCTATCACAACACCACAAAAAATAGAGTGAATAGGAACCACATTTGATTATTTTGAGCTAAAACATGAAAATTATCTATTTATTTAGGCAATGCCGTTGTAGAAGTAGGCACAAAGCCAAAAGTATCAAAAGCAGCCACCGATGAAAAGAAGATAGCTAAAAGCGATACTGATATTATGGTTAGTAATTAATTCTTAATATTTAATTAATTTGTCATCAACTCAGCATGTCAGTGACTCCACTGGTGTCGTGGGTGTCCAAGGGCGGCGGCAATCGCTGGCCATCAGGTGATCCGTCTGCTCGTCTGCCACCTATCACATAAAAAAAAGGTCGTGGGAATCCATTACATGCGGGCTGTACGGGATCGATCTGTGTAGAGAACATTTTGGGAGGCCTATGTGCAGCAGTGGACGTCTATTGGCTGAAATGATGATGATGATGAACCATGATCCAACTGGTCTCTCTGTCGGCAGTCGCTTCATAGTGCCTGCTAAACGCATCTCAAGCTCTGAACAGGCGACATTAGATACAACCAGGAGTGCCCTTTATTTTCCTAGCATGTCAATAACGCATAGATTGACTTGTTTCTGACCAATAACTAACAATAACTCCTTTTTGAAAAGGCTAGCAGCGCACTTGTGACTCTTCAGGTGTTACAGGTGTCCATCGGCGCCGGTAATCACTTACCATCAGGTGATACTTCTGCTTGTCTGCTCCTTATTTTTTAAAAAAGCAACTATGTTTGATCACCTCTCGTGGTTGGTGAAAAACTGTGCTCTCAAAGGTATCTAGCGTACCTTACGTAGTTACCTTTGAGTAAAAAACTAATACAAAATGCAAGGGAGGATTTATGTTAAAGATCTATTCATTTGTGCTGTGAAGCAAATAAACTATTTTTAAATTAATGAAATGGTTAATCGTTCAGCACAGCCCTAATCTCGCGCGGATGCACCGGACATATTGGGCGGCACGCCCTGCGCTTTGATCTCACGGTAGGGCTGTCACCCCACGATGTCAGCTTACAACTTTCTGGGTGAGATCGTGATTAATCTAGCTGATAATGCCAAGGAAAATCCATTCGGTGGTTAGCTGTGTTTGTTTCGACTGCTGAGGCCCAGTAACTTTTCTGTATAATTTTAAAGAGGCGGCTGCGCTTGGGTCCTGTTTTAGTAGGTATCTGTAGACGCGTTCTACTACTTAATTACCTAACTCCGAAAATATATGTTTTTTATAGACCTGCTGTCGGTACTTTTGAAATCGAACGATGCGTACTTGAGTCTCACCAGCAACTGGACGACCACTTATTTATTATAACTGACTGACCGGATGACGCAATTGGTGCCACAAACCCTGCCTCGTTCGATCCCCACCATGGACAAACATTTGTGCGATGAACACTTGTGTTTGTTTAGTGTCTGGGTGTAATATATGTATTTAAGTATATTTTTTACTTAAGCTACTTAGTATGGAATCAGGTCAACGAGATGTTGTGAGAATTTTTATTATTATTATTATAATTGCATGTTAAATATTTTGACGACCCGTTTAGCTCAGTGGTTCAGAGCGCCGGTTGAGAAGCAAGGGTCGCGAGTTCGATTGCCGCACCATCACAAATGTATTTTGATGAAACCGATATTTGGGTTGGGTCTGGGTGTTAGTGGTTGTTTCTGGTTTCCATAGTACAAGGGAAAACCTTAGTTTGGGACTAGGACAATGTATGTGGTGTTGTCTCAATTTATTTATTTATTATTTATTAGATAATTTATTATTTTATATTTGAAATTTTCTTGTGTGGACGCGGGGGTGGGGCGGGTCATGTCAGCATAAGATCTTTACCTGTTTGACTGTAAGGCAATTCTTAATGTGAGCCCGGAATCTGGAAGTAGATAGTATCTTGGAGAGCGCGTTAAGCTTTTGGGCTCATTCCTATTTCCTTTCAGGTCATGTCTTACACTCTGGTTGGAAGGTGGTAACTGCTTTCCTGATCGCTGGTTTTTTTTTATTATGGCTCTACCCGAAGATAATTCGCCAATGTCAAGTAACTTATTGAGAATAAGTAGATGTGACAGTATAATGCCATTTTGACTAATGGTGTTAGTATGTGACAGTACCCGGAAGTATACCTACATACGTGACAGGTTGTAGTAACACAATACTAACTAGTTCGATTCTAAGTTTTAGTACGCTTAGAGAGTTCGATAGAGATAGTTGATCGAAGTGCGTCCTACCCGTCATGACATACGGAGCCGAAACGTGGACACTTACGGTACGGCTGGTCCACAAGTTAAAGGTCGCTCAGCGGGCTATGGAACGAGCAATGCTCGGCGTCTCTCTCCGAGATCGAATCCGAAATGAGGTGATCCGGCAGAGAACCAAAGTTATCGACATTTCTCACCGGATTAGCAAGCTTAAGTGGCAGTGGGCTGGCCATATTAGCCGCAGAACCGACAACCGATGGGGTAAACGAGTTCTGGAGTGGAGACCGCGTCTTGGCAAACGTAATGTAGGGCGCCCTCTGGCTAGATGGGTGGACGATCTGCGCAGGATGGCCGGCAAGAGCTTGATGCGAGAAGCCATGGATAGATCACACTGGCGAACGATTGGAGAGGCCTACGTCCAGCAGTGGACTGCGATAGGCTGATGATGATGATGATGAATTGATCGAAGTGGGTAAAGCTACAGGAATGACAAACAAGAAATTCAAGTGAGTTGACCTAGGACTCTAGGATTATATTTGCTTAATATTTGACTCCATTATATTTTTAATTTCTTGGGTAGGAGGGTAGCACATAGTGATTATATCCTCTTTGGAGGGCAGCTGCCCCACCTGCCACGCCTTGGCGACGCCCTTGAGGCACACGGCAGTTCGCAAGCCAAGTTCTTAACGCTTTTGAACACAGCTGCCAGCGCAAACCAATGATTACACCGAATCGATCTATGTGAATTGCTTTCTTACATAGGTACATAAGCAGCCGGTAAAGGAGGCGTGGCCTACCCGCTTGCGCGGGAGTCGCGGTAATAGCTGCCATTATGACAATTGCCGTAACGACTTCCCTGTACTTGAGAAATTGTTTACTTTATTGTAGAGTGAAATAGTACATACAACAATAACCAAAACGTTGCCGGAATATACCCGTGTAAAGATAGATAGATATACTTTATTGCACAAAATACACCATCCATCCGTCTGCTCGTCTGCCACCTATCACTTAAAAAAAACACAACTTAAGTACTAGGCATTACAGAAATTTGTATACAATTTCGGTGGTCTTGTCGCTGAAAGCTATTTCTACCAGACAACCTTCGGGTAAAGGGCATTAAATAGTAGAGAAGGGTAAAGGTGTTATCAGACCAATCGATCGATCGTCAATCAAAGGCATCGATCGATGGTAGAATGCATAAGTCGACATTCACCGATTGTTTCTACCAGACCTATCAATCGATCGTCGATTGATGGTAAAATGGATAAGTCAACGTTGATCGATACATTTTACCAGATAAATTGATAGCGTATAGCTACCAGAGGGCCTATTATCGTACACTCGACATTGTTAAAGTCGAATTAGAGATTTGTATGGACGAATGTATGAAATTTCTCATTCGACTTCTATGTCGACTGCACGAGAATTGCCTCTATAATCTGTCGATCGATATCGACAAATGCAATTATTCGATTGATTCAGTAGGTCTGGTTCCTGATACAGGGGTGGTGGTTCGAATCCGATCATGAACATCATATTTTTTCAAATCTATGTGCGTATTTCTTCCAGTAACTCGGCGGTGAGGGAAAACATTTCGGATAGTTTCTGAAACGTGTAACCAACATCGTGTTGGTCTGTTTCCCTGTCTAAGCGTTGCGAAGGTCAGACTGCCGCGACTGCCGTCGGTTCATTGTAATTAGCAGACTTCCCGAATCCTGCCTGCGCCTGCGCTGTGTTTCGCCGTGTGAGTGAGGTTACCGTAGGCCCAATGGTTTAAGGAAAAAAGGTTGGCAGCGCACTTGTGACTCCACTGGTGTTGCGGGTGTTCATGGGCGGCGGAATTGCTTACCATCAGATGATCCGTCTGCTCGTCTGCCACCTCTCATATAAAAAAAAAATCCTGGATCATGGTCGTACCCTGGGCTCCGAAGCGACAGCTTAGGACATAGTTAGGAATTGCAAGCTAAGGTGAGGCGTGGGTCTGGTTCCTCCGTTAATGGTTTCCGAAGGTCAGGCGGCAGTCGCTTCATTGTAATCAGCAGAGTCCCCAAATCATGAGTCATGGTCTAGTGTATACCTCAAGCTAATCAACCGGGAAATACACGCCGAATGATAAGTCATATATCCTCCTTAGATTAATACACAATAGCGGAAGATACGGCACATCCCTTCCGTTACCCATCTGAAACGAACTTGATGCACAACCACATGCACAGTACGAATGCATGTAGGTGTACATTATGTGTAGTGCACAGCTCTATGACACATTTTTTTTAATATGGCTCTCATCATCAGCAACCCACACTCGTCTACTGCTGGACATAGGTCTCCGCTAATGCACGCCACTGCTCCCGATTTTCGGCCACTCTCATCCAGCCCACACCAGCCAGCCTTCGAATGTCATCATCCCATCTTGTCGCAGGGCGTCCTACACTACGCTTACCGAGTCGCGGTCTCCACTCGAGGACTTTACGGCTCCAACGGCTGTCAGTTCTGCGGCTAATATGACCAGCCCACCGCCACTTCAGTTTGCTAATTCGGTTGGCTATGTCGGTGACTCTGGTTCTCTGTCGGATTACATCATTTCTGATGCGGTCCTTCAGAGATACTCCGAGCATAGCCCTTTCCATAGCTCTTTGAGCGACTTTGAACCGGATATGGCTCTACCCGAAGATAATTTTCCAATGTCAAGTAATTTATTGTGATTAAGTACGTAGTCAAAAGTCGATGTCAGCCAAATTCTCAGTCACTCAATAAAACGCCGGCGTTTTACGTTTTATCGACCTACGGATTCAGCGGATATCACTCTAAAAGCAATTGCGGGTTTTAAGACTATTAGGTCCAAGCAATTTGTCACGAGACAACTCACTCGACACACAATAGCAGTGTTAAAAACGATACAATCCAACGATTCTTATTATTAGGATCACTTTACGGCACTTCATTGCACAAATAAACACCAAATTTGTACAGTAAAAACCACTAGACACTAATTTAAAACCTCTGAATTGCATCAGCCCACGCGGCTTGTTTTGGCCCTACTCACCGAATCCTACCAAGTCGACACAATTGTTTAAAGTTGTACAATATTGGAACACAGGAACAAACCTATTTTTTGACATAAACATGAGTGTGTAAAGCGTGCTACGCACAGCTACGCTTCAGAATTGAGTCATGTCAAAAGGACTTAACTCGTCACACATTAATATATCGTATATTTCTATCTCGCTCTGCAAAATGGTGACCAAAACATTAATGAATTCAGAAATACCATCAGTAATGAAAACTTTTCTTTTACTTACTTATGATTGAAATGTGATTCATCGTCAGCCCATTTAAGTCATCACTGCTGGGACACGGGCCTCCCTCAATCACATGAGGGGTAATTTCCATACTCACCACGCTTGGCAGCCGTGTGGTCCCCTCAAAGTAGAATAGGCCACCCTCACTCTTACCGAGGTGTCGTAAAAGGCGACCTAAGGTAAGGCTGCTGGCATGATCATCAGCACCCAGAGAAGGAAAACTCTGCATTTATATCAAAACCCTCGCCAACCCGTCTGCCAAATGTGATTCCATGATATTTATTATTTCTTTTTGAATAATTTGAACAATGCGTAAAATAGCACAAAGGCATTTTAGTAACCTTTATCCCACTTAAAACAATTAAAGAATATTTTTGTGTGACACGACCGCTTCTCAAACTCGCTAATTTGCGACCGCGTGCAATTAGGCGACGGGGACCTAATTTAAACGGTCCACGCGGTTGAGACGAGTCACCTATCTTCCGCTATTTTGATTGAATTTAAGATAGCCCCGGATAGTTATGCATTAGTCCAGCGTGGCACATTAGCCACAACATAGCAACCTCGTGGCTCTGCCGGACGTTCAACCACGTTCAACCTGCCCGCACCGGCCGGGCTTAGACGCCATAGACAACGATAACTCGTTCGCTGCCAACTTTGTTGTTTATGTAAAACTAGTGGCCCGCCCTCACTTCGTATCGGGACCCTGAGTCTATGATCGGGATTTCATTTTGCCCAGTGACATGAAGTGTCAAAACGATTTTCTTCTTCTTTTTCGAATATGGCGTCGAGGTCTGAACTTATACTATTTACATACTAACTTTGAACCTTCGTTTTACTCGCTTTAGGAGTGATTATACCTTTCTGTGTCCTTTACGCATACATGCGTGCGAACTGTGATCTCGGCATGATTCGGTGTGAGACAAAGACACTATCCGTAACGTGTGAGGGAGAGTAGGTGAACGAACTTGTTTCTTTTGATATCTATGTCAGCTAGAGCCTATTTTCTGTGTCCGATTATTTTGTGCCTGTAACCGTGGGAGAGTCACGCTTCAGCATGAATTTTATGTAATAGGTGGCAGAAGAGCAGATGGATAAACTGATGGTAAGCGATTGCCGCTGCCCATGGACACCCGCGACATCAGTGGAGTCACAAGTGCGCTGCCTACTTTTTAAACCCCCTTCACCCCGCTCGCAGCGAAACACAGTACAGTGCTGCTTCACCAGCTTCATGCCGGTTTTCTGTGAGGCCGTGGAATCACTCCGGTCGAGCCCTTACATTCATGCCGAAGCGTGGCTCTCCCATGGTCAAGCTTGGCTCCTGTTAGCTCTAACAATATCTTTTATTTATTTATTTTTTTTCTTTATTGAGATAACACAGCTTAAATACTAATACATTTAGACTTATTAAATTTAAGTAACTCACTAGCCTAATTAGTTTCCACTACTAGCTCATACAAATAATGTTGAATGAGAAACTTGCACTTCAGGAATTAAAAGTTAAACAAAAAGATAAATTCTTGATAGCAGTTATGAAAAAAAGTTAAAAAAATAAAACTTTATACTTATTATTAAGTGTATACACATGAATGCTCCTTCAGAAGGCGACGAAAACGCGCCATTTTTTCATGAAATATGTCGATGCCGCCGTAAGTACTATTGTATTTATTACTTGATCTAATAATAAAGCTATTATTATAAATGTGCTATGTACGGCTGCTTCAAATAGTTGTGTCACTAGACAACATAAGAAGAGAAAGCATGTAAACGGTTGGAATTCTCATGTTCGTGGGGCTCACATGGTGGCCAGATGTAAGTTTCAGGAATGGGTCCTATGTGGTAAACCGCGTGTAGGAAGTGCTTGGGATGATATGCGCGAAAGTAGAAAAGTTTTTAAAGAACGTCTTAAATGGTGCCAAAATAATAGCGACCAAATAAAAATGGATAAGCTCGCGTCGCAGCATTTTAAGAAAGACTTTCGTAACTTTTGGAAAACCACTAACAAACTGAAACATAAACCGGGCTTACCTGTGAGCATCAGCGGATGTAGTGACCCGAAGTCTATAGCTAACCTATTTCGTGATCTGTTTACTGTGAAATCACCATTGGGAGCGTCACGGACTGCCAGTGAAGTCGGTCCTCATTGGCAGGTGATGGCCTCAAGGTTTACAGCTAAGGACATTAGAAGAGCTATTAAGTCCATATCTGGAGGCAAGTCGCCTTGACATGACTGTCTAAGTATTGAACACTTAAAGCACGCGGGAGTGCATCTGCCGATGGTACTAGCCATGTTTTTTACGCTTTGTATTGGGCATTCTTACTTACCAACTGATATGCTTAAGACTGTAGTGGTACCTGTGGTGAAGAATAGGACGGGTGATTTAAGTGACCAAAATAACTACAGACCGATTTCGCTTGCGACCGTGATGGCAAAGGTCCTTGACAGCTTGCTTAATATTCAGCTTGATAAGTATCTTAGCATCCACGACCACCAATTTGGTTTTAAATCGGGACTATCGACTGAATCGGCTATCTTATGCTTAAAGCAAACTGTCAGGTATTACACCGAAAGGAGCACTCCTGTACATGCGTGTTTTCTAGACCTGTCGAGGGCGTTTGACCTGGTTCATTATGATACCCTGTGGCAAAAACTCTATGACATCTCCATGCCCAGGGAACTAATTTCTATTTTACAGTTTTGGTATAAGAATCAGGTTAACTACGTTCGCTGGTCGAATATGCTCTCTGAGCCGTACAGGTTGGAGTGCGGGGTGAGACAGGGGGGGCTGACCTCCCCGCGACTTTTCAACCTCTACGTCAACGCCCTAATAGAGGAGCTCAGCGGTACACGTGTCGGCTGCCATATTGATGATATTTGCATCAATAATATTAGCTATGCAGACGACATGGTACTGCTCAGCGCCTCTATATGTGGCTTGAGAAAATTGGTGGCTATCTGTGAAACTTATGCGATAGAACAGACCTAGTATATAACGCAAGAACAATATATATAACGCAAGACATGGCCTAGTATATAACGCAAGAAAGAGCGAATGCATGGTCTTTCGGGCCAGGGGAAACCTTCTCGATACTGAACCTCCAATTAGACTGAATGGCGCGGTACTAAAAAGAGTTAATCACTTTAAGTATCTTGGGCATTGGGTAACCTCTGATCTGAGGGACGATGTAGACGTTGAGAGAGAGCGTAGGGCACTGTCTGTGAGGGCTAATATGATAGCTCGTAGGTTTGCTCGTTGTTCGGATGGCGTCAAAATAACTCTATTTAGAGCATTTTGTACGTCGTTCTACACCTGTAGCCTATGGGTGGCATATACGCAGAAACAGATCAGTGCCCTACGAGTTCAGTACAACAATGCGTTCAGGATGCTGATGGGGCTGCCTCGGTGTTGCAGTGCTTCGGGGATGTTTGCTAAGTGGCGTGTAGACTGTTTTTACACGACCCTACGGAAGCGATGTGCATCCTTAGTGAGCAGGGTCCGAGGCAGCTACAACATCATCCTGCAAATGTTCGCGCTTAGGTTTGACTGTCAGTACATCAACCATGTGTCGATGGTTAATGTACTGACTAATGAGCAAATTATTAAAACAATAAAACAGTAGGTAGTACATATCTCACGACTCTAATTGTAATTGTAATATATTCAATAAATTAATTTTAAATTGTAATTTCACATCCTAATTTAATTGTATTTTAAATTTTGACAATTGTGTAATGTAATGTAATTATGAAATTAATCTTGTTTATTAATGTTATCTTTTCCACAATATGACCTATGGTTGAAATAAATGAATTCTATTCTATTCTATTCTATTATTTCTATACCTTGTCTTGAAATACCCTATATGTACCCTATGTTCCCATTATTGACTACGCTGACGTCTGTTATTCCGATCTCACTTGCACCCTTACCGACAAACTTGATCGTCTTCTCAATAACTGCATTCGTTTCATCTTTGGACTCCGAAAATACGATCATGTCTCTGCTTTCCGTGATCGCCTCAAATGGCTCCCCATACGTCAGCGTAGAAACTGTCGAATACTCTGTTTTCTCTTTAATATCCTCCACAACCCACTTTCTCCATATTATCTCAAGGATCACTTCCAATTCCAGTGCCAGTCTCATGATCGTTCTCTCCGTTCTGCAAACAACCTGCGTCTTTACATCCCGCGACACCACACCTCGTTCGTTACCAACTCTTTCACCGTGCAGGCAATACGGCTTTGGAATTTGCTGCCTATTAATATCAAAACCTCACTGAATAGGCATTCATTCAAAAAAAGGGTTCGTGAGCATTTTTTGACATCTAATCTTTCCGCATGACTTAATTGCTTATATGTATATAAATAACATATTATATGTAGTATTTTTTTTCCTATGTATTTTACTTTTTTTTTTTAGTTAGCAGCATATATTGTATTTATTTATAATGTACTTATTAATAATATATTTATTTAAATATATTTATATATGTAGGTATGTGTGGTCCCCGGCAGAGTAGAATAGGCCACCCTCACTCTTACCGAGGTGTCGTAAAAGGCGACTAAGGTAAAGCTGCTAGCATGATCATCAGCACCCAGAGAAGGAAAACTCTGCACTTATATCAAAACCCTCGCCAACCCGTCTGCCAAGCGTGGTGAGTATGGTAATTACCCCTCATGTGATTGAGGGAGGCCCGTGCCCCAGCAGTGGGGACTTAAATGGGCTGATGATGATGATGATGTAGGTATGTATATAATGTAGTTATTTAATATTAGTGTTTTTTTTCTCCTTACTAGTAACTACAAATTTTCCTTTCGCCGCACCACTGCACTTTCTGCATGACCCAAAGGTTGACTGGTAGAGAATGCTTCTTGGCATTAAGTTCGCCTTATTGTATAAAAATTTGTGCAATAAAAGTTTAAATAAATTAAATAAATAATATGTTGCTGTATGTACCTACATTTGCCTAATATGAAATGCCATTACCCATGGCTATAAAATTATTTTCACATTGGCAATGAGTCTTTAGCTTAAATGTTATTTTGCACCTAAGCATTAATTAAGTAGTTTAGCCGTAACGATCAGTTGTAAACACCGATGTTATCGACATGCGCCCGCGCAGCTTATCGTAATCTATGGACTGACAACCTATGGTTCCATTATAATGGCGTATCGCCGTAATAGGGTATCCAGCGATAAGTACGTTTTAAGGTTTTCTGTGAGCCCATGGTGTCATTCCAGTCGATTCAGCCCATTCATGCCGAAGCGTGGCTCTTCCACGATGATTTACGGTGGTCAACAATCAAAGTCAGTTAGAGTAACAGTCACCCAATAAAAAGACTGTGTTTCGTGTTTTTTATTTTACATTATGATGATGATATGACCATGGGAGAGCCACGCTTCGTTATGAATGGGCCGGCTCGACCGGAGTGATATCACGGCCTCACAGAAAACCGGTGTGAAGCACTGATATCACGAGTGTCTATGGGCGGATGGTTCGCTTACCATCACGTGATCCGTCTGCTCGTCTGCCACGTGCCATAAAAAAAAGATATCTTGCCAATGTCAAGTAACTTATTGAGAATGAAAATGAAAATGAAAATTGCTTATTCAATTTAGGTCCATCCAGAACACTTATGAATGTCAACATGTTTACCACTGGTTCGGAATGTAGTTTTCTGCCAAGAAGACACCAGCAAGAAACTCAGCAGTTACTGTTTTAAAATAATAAGCGAGAAGTTAACAGTCGAAGTCAGTCAAAGTCGCAGTCACTCAATAAAACGCCGGCTTTTTACGTTTTATGATACTACTCTAAACACATTCGCGGGCTTTAAGATTATTAGGTCTAAGCAAGTTGTCACGAGACAACTCACCCGACACTCAATAGCAGTGTTAAAACGATACAATTCACCAATACTTCTTTCCTTGATAAATATAAACACTAAACCTAGATCCCGTTATCCATTCTTGCACACCTTTGCTCTTAAAGTTTTTAGGAATAACACATCCTATTATAATCCATTGGTCAGAATGTGTCGCGCTTACAACGAATTACTAATAGACAATTATGAAATCCTGGATGTATTCTGCGATGCATTGCCCGTTTTTAAGAGAAAATTACAACATATTTTTTCGAAACAACTGGAGGGTAGAAATTAAATTTTATTAGTTAGTTTTAAACTATAAGTTACTATTACCGTAATTAACTTAAGTTCCGTCATTTTTAAGCATGATGTGTATGCATGTTTTAGGATATCATCTTGCTCATAAGATTTGTCATTGTGTAGTTTAAATTTTGTAATAATGATGTTCTGTTTTGTGTACCAAATAAAAGGAAAAAAAAATCAACAATTCTTATTATCAGGATCACTTCACGGCACAACACTGCACAAATGAACATCAATTTTGCTCACTAAAAACCTAATAATCAAAACCCTTGAATTGCATTAGCCCACGCGGAGTGTTTGACTCCTACCCTCTTATTCCAAAACGTGGTTTAAAATAAGGAGTTGGATTAATACTGGCAATAACTGAAGAACTAGAGTAAACATCATTACAAAATAAAGTTTAACGTTATTTAGTATATCAACTATAATGCTTAAGTTAAACCACCGGACCCCTAGTTTAAAATGAGTATTAAAATAATAACCTCAAAATATCGATTCAGTAACCATGACAACTTATCCCTGTGACAGTTCATTCCGTTTTACACCAAAGTTATTTATGAGAAAGTAGTTAATTTATTAATAATTTTTTTTTTTTTGCATTTAATCCTAAAAATATAAGCAATTCCTATGCATATTAATTACTTGGAAACCTTATTTAGGTTAATATTTTAATTTATGTTGCTTAAAAACAATTCTAAAATATTTTTACTTCAGACAACAAACTAAGGTTATGTAAAATGAAATGTCGCTGAACGAATAATTGAATGATTTGATCAATTTTGACAGTATCCTGCAGTACTAAGTGGTTGTAGGGGACGAAGCGGAGAGAAGAAAAACTAATTTTTTGATATAAACAAATACTTATTTACTGTATCTATATTATACAGGATTGTAAAAAATCTAATTAAAAAGATGCGTGCGCAGTTGATGCTTCAAAATGTGTGTCATCGCTTCCTCCCATTGGCCCGCCGCGTGTGACGTTGCGTAGTGAAGCACCAATGATAGCGGGCGCCCATCACGCGATAAATTGATAGTGTTGCCGCAACATGCTCCCGGCCTTGGAAGCGTCAGCTTCCAAAGTATATCTTAATTTGGTTCCCAGTTATTCATCATGTAGTGGGCAAATTTTGGAGAAGGCGCGTCGTACTATACCACCTGCTGTGCGAATGTCAGCGACGCGTGCGATTCTGTCTTGACCTGGATATGTTTTGGTAATACGTCCCAAACTCCATTTTAGTGGTGGTAAGTTGTCATCTTTAAGAAGAACCAACGTATTTTCCTTTAAATCATCCTTGTGTTGATGCCACTTCTTCCTGGTTTGAAGTTCAGAGATGTATTCCTTTGCCCATCGATTCCAGAAGTGTTGACGCAGCTGTTCTACTCTCTGGTATCTAGTGAGACGATGAGTAGGTATTTCACTGATGTCAGCCATCACAGGCGCAGTCAATGGGCGACCAACTAAAAAATGGGCAGGAGAGAGGGGTAGCAGGTCTTGTGGATCAGATGACATAGGACTTAAGGGTCGGGAGTTTAGGATAGCTTCTATCTGAGTTAACACTGTACTGAACTCCTCGAATGTCAAATGTGCATTGCCTACCACGCGTCGCAAATGATGTTTGCAACTTTTGACAGCAGCCTCCCATAAGCCTCCAAAATGGCTAGCATAGCAGGGAATCATTTTAAATTTAATATTCATAGATGTAGCGTATTCTTTTATATCATTTGAACATGAAGATAAAAATTTTGCGAATTCATTCATGGCACCTACAAAGTTTTTTCCATTGTCGGAAAATATTTCATTTGGTTTTCCGCGTCGCGCAATAAAACGTTTAAGTGCTAAAATATATCCATCTGATGAAAGATCACTGACCAATTCCAAATGAACTGCGCGCGTGACGAAACAGACAAATAAACAAATATATGATTTAAGCAATTTCGAACCTCTGCCTTTTCGGTTTAATATGAGCACTGGCCCCGCGTAATCAACACCGCAATGGAGAAAAGCAAAACCTGGATCCAAACGTTCCGCAGGTAAATTTCCCATGATAGGACTAACCGGGATCGCGCGCAGTCTTGCGCACGTGACACATGCGTGGGTAATCTTCTTTGCCAGGTTCCGCCCCCCCACCGGCCACCATGCCTCTCTCAGAGTGAACAATAGTAGCTGTGATCCAGCGTGCAGAGTTCGCCCATGCTCGTGTCGAAATAGCAAAACCGAAAATGCATGTTTAGCAGATATTAAAATCGGATGTTTTTTACTGTATTCAAAATCTGAGTTTTGAATGCGGCCACCGACGCGAATTATTTTGTTTTCGTCCATAAAAAGATTTAATTTTATTAAATGTTTATCTTTTTTTATGGTTTTATTATTTACCAATGCCTCATATACTTCGGGATATGACTCTTGTTGACTTAATCTGGCTAATGTAATTTCGGCATGTTTAAGCTCATCAATAGATAGTGATCCTATAAACCGTTTACTTTTATTGCGCGCGTTATGTATAAACCGAAGCATATAAGCTGTGGCTCGCTTCATACGGTTGTACTGTGAAAACCTATGAAATGGAAATAAAATATTACTGTTATTTTGACTTACAATGTAACTTAGAACTTTTGTAGATTTTAATTCGGGTAGATTCAAATTATTTTGCAATGAATTATTATTCAATTCATTGAGTTGCGAAATGTTTGGCGTATCATAATTATGTTCGTGCAAAAACTGTGGACCGTTCCACCACAGACTTGAACCTATTATTACGTTCAGACTTTGCCCTCGTGAAACCAGATCAGCTGGGTTTTGCTTGCCAGCTACGTGTCGCCATGGATGTTCCTTAGACAATTCGTGAATTTCTGCAGTTCTATGTTGAACAAATGTTTTAAGCAAATTAGGTGACATGCCTAGCCAACCCAGAACAATTTTCGAGTCTGTCCAAAAGACAACTTTGTGGAATGGCGAACGCAAAGCACTATTTATTTTAGCGTATAATTTTGCACCTAAAAGCGCACCCATCAATTCCAAACGTGGGACTGTAGTAGGTTTTACTGGTGCGACCTTGCCCTTAGAACACAACAAACGCACGGTAACAGCTGATTCGCTATCAATGGTTCGTAGATAGGCGCACGCTCCGTATGCCAGCTGCGAGGCGTCCGTAAATATATGCAATTCTATAACTACCGGATCTGTACACATAACATGTCGCGGAATATTGACAGCTTTCAATAGGGACAAACTATCTACGAATTTATTCCATAATGCCGAGACTTCACTGGGAATCGGTTCGTCGTAATCGAGTTTTAATAGCCAACATTTTTGTAACAATGTTTTTGCAAATGTAATTATTGGACTAAGCAATCCCAATGGATCATAAATTTGCGATACATTTGACAATATAATGCGTTTTGTTATTGGTTCAGTTTCGTGATTAATTTGTGTTTTGTAATATAATAAATCTGCGTTATTATTCCAACCCAGACCCAAAATTTTACTTTGATTATTATCGCCTAGTGACAGTTGTTTACTATTATGGTGTGGTGAGTCGTTAGGGTTGGTACAATCGAAGTTGTACAGCCACTTGCGCAATGGGAAACGTGCCTTGTCTAACACTCGGGTGATTCCCTCACAAATGCTATTTAAACGAGATTTACTTTCACACGACAAAATCAAATCGTCAACATAAAAACTTTCATTTATTTCTCGTGCAATCTCCGGAACCTCACATTCTTGAGCTAATTGTTTTAAACACCTACAGCTCAAATATGGTGCTGAGGCCGTACCGTAGGTTACAGTATTTAACTTGTACACCCTTAAAGGTTCCGTAGGGTCGTCCCGCCACAAGATCAGCTGTAAATCACGCTGATCTTCGTTTACTAAAACTTGACGGTACATTTTTTCAATGTCCGCGCAAGCTACGAATTTATTTTCGCGAAATCGTAACAAAATTGAAACTAAATCACCCTGTATGGCACTACCTACCATTTGTATTTCGTTAAGTGACAACCCTGACGTAGATTTCATCCCAGCATCAAAGACTGTTCTCAGTTTCGTGCTAGTGGCATGTTCTCTAAATACCCCATGATGTGGTAAGAAATAGTGTGGTTTGTCATATTTGTGCGTAAGACTCATGTGTCCTAAGTCAATGTATTCATGTATAAAATCGGAATACATCTTCTTGTATTCAGGATTGCGATTTAATTTTCTTTCTAATGCAAAAAACCTACTTTCTGCTTGTGTGCGTGTGTCCCCTAATGACTCAGGTGATTGCTTGAACGGGATTCGAACGTTGAACCTTCCGTCCACCATGCGTTTGGTGTGTTGAACAAAATGCTCCTCACAAGCACGTTCCTCGTCACTTAGTATGCTCGTACTAGACTTGGAGGGTAAGTCTTCAATTTCCCAAAATTTGCGTAATAAATGATCTAATGAAAACGTCACACAGTCGTCACTTATTTGCGTTAAGTTACAATGTACATGTTTAGCATTATTTTGTTTTAATGGCAAAATTGAACCAGACAAAACCCACCCTAAATGTGTATTTTGAAGAAAAGGACCGTTTGATAAGCGCATTTGACCTTTTCTTATTAATTCCTAAAATAGATCCGCCCCTATTAACATATCAATTGCCTGACTGTCATAAAAGTTAGGATCGGCTAGCGTTATATTTATTGGGATATTAAAGTCTTTCCCATTTAGAGAAAAACTAGGTAGTTTTGAAGTTATTTGTGGCAGCACCAAACATTGCATATGCTTGATGAAATTGCCATTAAGTGATTTCAGCTCAAGGTTACATGATTGTGAACATTTTGTTATTGAGCTTCCAACACCGCGAATCGTTTGAGTGGACTGTAAAATATGCGTATTTAACTTATCACATAGTGATTGCGTAATAAAAGAACGTTCGCTCCCGCTGTCTAGTACTGCGCGGGCTTTATGGTAAACACCCGATTCATCACCAACTTCGACCAACGCGGTTGATAATAAAACCGGTTGCCCTATAGATGCGCTCGCGACGGGCGAGTGTGCGTGAATAGTATTTACTGGATATGTACAGTTTAATGTTTGCGTATCTGAACCGTCGGTGTAAACAATAGGAGCCGTAGGTACCTCGTTCGTTGCGATGAGAGTAACGGTGCGCGAATTACTACTATCCTTCTTGTTTACATCACAGATCAGAGTGTTGTGTTTTTTATCACATTTTCTGCATGGGCCGAATACACACGTATCCACAGAGTGGCCAGATCGTAAACAGTTAATACACAACTTGTTATCTTTAATTAATGTTAATTTGTTAGGTAAATCGAGATCTAGAAACTTTTGACAAGAATATAATGGATGTTGTTCGTTACATTTAATGCAGATATATTTTGTATTGCGTGCGTTCCTTGATGACTTACTTACAGATTTATTAGTTGCTATATTACAATGAATTTTAGGTGTGTGTATGTAAGTTTTTTTTTGTTCATTGGTGTTCTGTGGACCTGACCTACTATGTGATACTATAAGTGTTTCCAGAATATCAGCTCGGTTTTTAAGAAATTTTAATAAATCATTTAACTTTAACCTTTCTTTGGAATCCCTATTATAGGCGGGTAAAGTACATAAATATTGTTCCCATTCCCGCTCTGTGACGGAATCTAACTTAGAAACAATAATGTAAATAATTAATGTGTCCCAATGATCTGTTGGTTCCCCTAAGATTTTCAAAGCACGTAAATTCTTTAAAATCGTATCAATAAGTTTGCGTATTTGGATTGATGACTCTTTAGACAAAGATGGCAATGAAAACATAGATTTTAAATGATTGCGAACTAGTAACTTTTTATTATCGAATCTGTTTAGTAATAATTCCCAAGCGATTTCATAGTTACTTTCTGAAAATTCCAATGAATCTATAACTGATTTAGCACTACCCTTTAACGATGATTTCAAATAATGAAATTTTTGAATTGGCGATATTGATTCACAATTATGTACCAGGGATGCAAAAGTATCATGATATTCCAACCAATGCTCATAAGTTCCGTCAAAGTCCGGAACAGAAATTGTAGGCAATTTAATGCTACACCTTTCTACAGGTAATTTGGATTTACCAGTAGAACTTTCATCAGAGTGAGACATACATTCAGCCAATGCGAGAACGCTGAAATATTCACTTTCGAACTCCTCGCGTGACTCGAGCACACTATCAATGTCAGACTCAGAGCTGATATCCTCAATCTGAGATTGAACATGATTAAAATCATTCATTAAATTCTGTGATCCTACCATACGTAATTTTACTTCCGCGCACTGTTGTTCGGACAATGTAGCACCCTTGAATGAATTCACATATTTTTTTAAGTTGGTGAGTCTACCTTTTATAGATCCTCTCTTCTTTTTGAGGTCTTTCATGATTGATTCACTGTCTACCGTAGCCATAATGGAAACAGATGAAAGGTACTTACAATTATACGTCCTCTTCAATTGCTTTTAGCGGGAATGCACTTCCAATTATTGTCAAGCTTAGATTATAATCCAAGTTGTCAAGATACAAAGCGTAAGCAGGCAAGCACAAATGGCACTCACTGGAATTGAGAAAAGCACAGTATCACACAGATGGAATGAAAGATTTGGATGGGAATTTTAGCTGGACCACCTCACCGTTTGCGTTGCAAATGCTATTCTTGCGCGAATAACCAGAAAATTCTCCTTCCTTTGCGTTTATCGTCCTTTATCCAATGGTTGGTTCTTTTTTGGCGTCCGGCTTCCGATGGACCAATTTATGTAGGGGACGAAGCGGAGAGAAGAAAAACTAATTTTTTGATATAAACAAATACTTATTTACTGTATCTATATTATACAGGATTGTAAAAAATCTAATTAAAAAGATGCGTGCGCAGTTGATGCTTCAAAATGTGTGTCATCGCTTCCTCCCATTGGCCCGCCGCGTGTGACGTTGCGTAGTGAAGCACCAATGATAGCGGGCGCCCATCACGCGATAAATTGATAGTGTTGCCGCAACAGTGGTTTATGGCTAGTCGAGGATTTGTAATAAAAATGTAAGAACTAACATTATTCCGTAATAATCATGAACTTGCTAGTTTAGGATTAAACCGGTATCAGAGCAGTTTTTTGTAATAGGAGGGCTACCGTCAGAATCAACGGTGTTATGTGTAATGTCAAAAATCCTTATCATTTATTTATAACATTTTAGACAGCACCAAAAGAAATGCGAATCATAAAAGAAACCATTATTGTATTTCTTTGCCACTCAGTTGCCATGGTTCTTTCAAGAAACTCTCGGCAAGTTCATGGTAAAAAAAAATAAACGTTGTTGATACTTTTTCTTCTCTTTGGTACACATGTGCTCTATGTAAAAGGGTGTAGCTGGATAATTTCCAAAGGGCACAATAATAAGAACAGTATTGCATATCAAAATAAGACCAATACCACCATACCGTGAAACCTGTGTGCGCGTCCGGCCACTGAAATTGGTCCCACATCTTTTAAGTAATAAACATAATGAAAAAAAAGTTAAGTATCAATCTATATTACTATCTACTGCAGGGCAAAGGCCTCCATCATACAAATTAAGTCATCGTTACTATGACGGGATTAGGCTTAATCTCCACGCTGGCCTAATGCGGATTGGCGATCCCAAACCCGAGAAATATTCGGAAAATTCGAAACATACTTTTTGCTCGACCCGGGAATTCCGTAAACAATGTTTTTGCTGGTTTCAATTCAATTATTGAAAGCAGCAAAATAGTTATCGCGTATTGCAATTGTAATGCTTCAAGCATTTTGGGGACATTGCCACAGCTAGGACCTACTTTGTTTTAATTTTTATTATTTACTTTGAGTTTAGCATTAGCATTAGCTCTCATTAAATATTATGTTTATATTTTCATAGGGTTTCCTTCATTTGTTCCCTAAATATTTTAGACCTATTCGTACTATGTGGGCGGAAAAATCCACATAGTATGTTACCATACAAAGAATTTTAGATTTTGGAGCCATTTTTGGTGAGCCCAAATGAGGGAAGAGTGTTTCCCTCCTTTGGGCTCACCTCGGAGAGGTGGGGGACTTTTAGTATATTCGTCTTCTAATTTTCTTATATGTGATAGGTGGCAGACGAGCAGACAAATCACCTGTTGGTAAGCGATTGCCGCCGCCCGCAATACCAGTGGAGTGGTGACCACAATTGTGCTACTAACCTTTAAACCTTTCTTATCCCGCATTATCCCGCATCCAGTACAGAGAGTCCAGTACTCACGCAGAGAAATACAGTAGAGATGCTGCTTCACCTCGGTTTTCTATGAGACCGTGTTATCACTCCGGTCAAGCCGGCCCATTCATGCCGAAGCTTGGCTCTCCCAAGGTCAAAATCGTGCAAACAAACCCCTAAAGACAAAAAAATGGCTTACGACTTTTCAATTCGATTTCAATTCTTAGGCACTCATTCACAGGACTTCACAGGACTCGGTGGTAGAATCGCATTGTTTTTTTTAGTACATTTTACGTATCAACATTCTTATATATGTATTAAAATGTAAATTCTACATTTAAGTACTTATAAATAGTCTTTAATTACTTAAATGTATGATGATTAGTAAGTGCTGTTTATAAGCCTATGCAAATAAATAATCTTTTGACTTGACTATAACTAGAGAGATGTTAGTCTAATTTCCGTGGTTCCAGTTCCCCTGGGCCAGCAGTGCTGGTGTCGCGCGCGGGCCGCGGCGCACAACCCGCGGCGGCGCCCGCGCAGCTGCTGCGCGGTAATGACGCGCCGCCAGCTACAGGCCGCTCCACAAACATACTATGCTACGGTACGGCACGAAATATACAGACGCAGATATTGATATGGAACCCATGAGAAGCAGGGCGCTGCTTCTCGCTATTTTGCTGAGTTAGTGGTGGTACTGAAGGCCCAATCGAGGCAGGAAAAAAAATATTCCTAACGCGATTACATAGCCCGCTCACATAATTATAACTACTTACTAATTTAAAATTTCCCTTTCTATAATGTTAATTACGTATCTTGTTGCCACCTTGAACCAATCCCTAAATTTAAACACAATGGTAAAAATGATTTTAATTTCAAAAGCCTATTATAAACCGTTATATGATTACTTTAAATGACAAGGAATTTGTGGAAATGTAAACTGTTCGCCTACACCCATGATACTGTACTTAAAAAATTTTGGTGATTAAAAAGAGTAACTGGTCGAGTTTCTTGCCGGATCTTCTCGTCAGAATCAACTTTCCGATTCCGGTGGTAGAATCACATTATATTTATTAATTTCTTAGTATATTTTTTGTATCGACATATATGTTTAATTTAATGTATAATATGACATAGCTATAATTTATATTTTTGTTTTCAGTATGACTATTTTAATTTTGTATAGTAGTATATTTTAAATAATTTGTGTTTTTTATATTGTATTTTATTTAGGTAACATTAGTTTATGTCAGTGTATGATAACTTTTTTGAAGTCGGTAAATATTGACCCCCTTATTTAAAATCGCGAACTAAGGATAGTCCCGGAACAAAATTCGTGCCAGTCTCTTTTAACATTGCGTGTTGGAACGAGATGACATGAGCTTTAGTACGGTAACAACTTTAGGTCGCTATTTATAGTAGGGTGGAAGAAGTTCTTCATTCAAGTTAAGTCCATCCATACAGAACATTTATGATTCATAAGTTATGAGTGTTAAAATAGGTAAGTACGTAGGTACTTACCTATTGCAACAGTATTATTACGTATTAACAGTCATCATCATCATCATCATCAGCAACCCACACTCGTCCACTGCTGGACATAGGTCTCCCCTAATGCACGCCACTGCTCCCGATTTGCGGCCACTCTCATCCAGCCCACACCAGCCAGCCTTCGAATGTCATCATCCCATCTTGTCACAGGGCGACAAGGGGACAGGGGACGTGGGTGTTAACAGTATTATGCAGTAATGTGTAGACATTACTGCGCTAGAAATACTTTTGTTGTGTGTGCCTGGTTGGTTGTCTTAATAAATAAAATGAAAATAAATCACATAAAAAGCGCTTAAAAATATAGAGAGCACCCTATACCTTCGTGATCTCGGCGCATTACATATGCGCGCCGCATAATAAATGTATCCGCTTAATTATTATTTTGAAAATATCCCAGCCCGCGGCGCACGCGCATCGTCTACTGATTCCGGAGCGTATTAGCTGCCATATTGCTGTGCCTTATTTATAACAGAGAAAAAGGTAATTATTATTTGGAAGTGGACAAAGATGGAAGTTTTTATTCCTATTATGGCTTCAGGTGATGGTGTCATTTTTTGATGGTAAAGCTATTTCCGCTTTCGTTAACCGTAAATCATGTATGTTGAATAAAATGAAATAGTTTTGAGTCACTCGTAGGTATGTTATTGCCGTGTGATCCCCGGCAGAGTAGAATAGGCCACCCTCACTCTTACCGAGGTGTCGTAAAAGGCGACTAAGGTAAAGCTGCTGGCATGATCATCAGCACCCTGAGAAGGAAAACTCTGCATTTATATGAAAACCCTCGCCAACCCGTCTGCCAAGCGTGGTGAGTATGGCAATTACACCTCATGTGATTTAGGGAGGCCCGTGCCCCAGCAGTAGGGACTTAAGTGGGCTGACGATGATGAGGTATGTTCTTTGTGGCGTTTAGACGACTTTGTGTATTATTCCGTAGTGGTTCAGTCAGCATCAAAGTGATATTAGCGTTCACACCTACCAAAAATATCTGACAATTTGTCAAAAGGAAATTGTATATCAGTATATAAACAAGTTGGATTTTCATTTGTTGTTCGAGAATAAATTACAGCTAATGGAAGTACACCTTGAATTCGTCAAACCGGTGATCCTTTTAAATGCCAAACACAATAGATTTTCTATTGTGTCTGCTGTCTGGGCCTTAGGAGGTTATGGTGTTGTACTAAAAGTACCTAATTCCACCAAAAGCATCCTGTAAAACCGGCCAAGTGCGAGGGTATAGGTTTGATGAAAAAATAATTTTTGAGTTTCAGTTTCAAGTATGGAGACCCCCCCAATTTTTTTATTTTTTCCAATTTTTCTGTAAAAATTGTAATGCTGTTAACAAAATACATCTATAATATACCAAGTTTCAATAGTAATAGTTCTTAAAGTTTCGGAGAAAAGTGGCTGTGACATACGGACGGACAGACAGACGGACAGAGGGACAGACATGACGAATCTATTCCGTTTTTTGCCATTTGGCTACGGAACCCTAACTAGCAAAATCTCGATAGAGCTGCTGGTTTCTCTATAAAAAGGAAAGAAATCTCTAAGCAAAGTCAAGTTTAAGAGGTTCTTTACTGCGATGGTCTTATAATTATAGTTAGATTTTGGACACTCTATGTACATTTTATTACCTCTGATCTGTCGTCGCATTTATTAAATTGGATCATTTCTAGGTTAAATCTTTAAATCACTACGAGCTAGAAGGATTGTTGGCGATGGCGAACTTTTTACCGCAAGCTCTTAAGCCCTGAACACAGGAGTAGGTAACAAGGTAGCGTGACTTTCGGTCTTTTACAGGTTGCATTTTGGAGAGTGTGCGAAGGAATTACATGATCTAATTCCGACCCCCATTCATCATCGGGACACAAGACGGAGAATGTGATACCACCCTTATATCGTAGAAATACCAGCAATTCGTACCAAACGGTTCAAATGTACATTCATATTGCGTACGGCTAAGGAATGGAACTCACTGCCGGAAGATGTGTTCCCTGAACGCTTTGATCTGAACGTATTCAAGAAAAGAGTGAATAGGCTGTTAGTAGACAGACATGGTCCATCCTCGGCCACTTCATCAATTACCATCAAGTGAGATTGTGGCCACTATATCTGGCTAGTCATAATTTATAACCCTACATTTTGGCTTTGCCATAGTCGAGTATAAAAACGCATTCCTTTTTACCGTCGGCACATCTGAGACTCTGTTGTTGCATATGGACGGCGTTATTTTGGCCATCAGGTAATCCGTCTGCTTATCTGCCTCCTAATAAAACAAAAAATAAACAAACTGTTAAACTCTGCGTTCCCCGGATTCCGCAGCGCGGCGGCGCGGGCGCAGCTTTTGGGCGCTCGTGATTTTCCGCGAGCCTTCGGGTCATGCCA
Source organism: Marasmia exigua (assembly GCA_019059595.1). Taxonomy (NCBI): domain Eukaryota; kingdom Metazoa; phylum Arthropoda; class Insecta; order Lepidoptera; family Crambidae; genus Marasmia; species Marasmia exigua. The sequence goes on from CM032486.1 coordinate 10,946,254, forward strand.
ATTAGGGCCATTTCGAAATTACACAAATCGTATCGTTTTGACGTGTGAACTAAATTCTGACGAGACTCCTCTCAAAGTATGAGGGCTTAACGATTTTCGAAGGAGGTATTTATAAAAGCTACGTTAGACACGTAAGTTTGAAAATTGGGTAAATTTTACGTACATAATTCATAATGATTATCGAAGGAAAGTCACGCTTCATAAATCGATTGGCTCGATCAGAGTGATCCTCACAGAAAACCGGCGTGTTTTGCCGATCGAGTAAGGCCGGAGGCCCAATTCGGGGGGAATAGTTACACACTTTTAACTCCTCTGGTATTGGCATAGAAACCCTCATCCGTGGGGTCGTGCACCTGGCTTCGTCCCCGTCAACAGGATCCCAGGAGATACGCATACTCATCCGCCCCCCGGCGGATGAGTATGCGTATCAGGTGATCAGACAGCTAGTCTGCCATCCATCACATAAAAAAAAAACAAGTTCTTGTAGTCGAATAAATTGCTTCACCCTACCACATAATTTGTACTGTGCCCTAGTCTATCGTAGCATATTATAGACAAAAAGGCAGCTATTGGGTGATAACGGCGTATGATGTTATGTATGTACGTACTACCAGCTACACTCACGCCATGCAAAACTTAGTGATAAATTACACAAATAATTCACGCAATTATAAAACACAAGGTAATACAAACAGCAATTTAGCGAAACAAAGGCTGTATACGCAAGACGTAATTATTCAATCCACTTATGTGAGACCTCGAAATTGTCCCCAGATACAATCAAACTTCATACCAACTTAACGCATACACACAAAAATCATTTTCAACTTTATTCGCAACCACTCAAAGGTGATAATCGTTTTGAGGATGCTGCAGCAATCTTGGGCAATATAATGGTAGTTCATCAACTTAATAACAGATGTCGGTGTTTGACATATTGTAGTCACGAGTCTAACGTTATCGACTGTTGGGATCGTTTTGCAGGTAGGTGTCGTGTGTGTGATGTTTGTGAAGCTTGTTAAAGGTGTTCTATTTTAGCTTCTGATCATAAAGGTCAAGAGCGTACAGATGTCCACATGTTGTATTATTTTATTAGTCGCAGGGAAAATGTTTTACGCACTGTCCCGTCAGGTCGGGGGACCTCACGGGGTGAGTCAGACTCCCTTTTTTAGATACTACCATAGAGTAATGCAATGGGCAATGTAATGAGCAATGGAGAGGGCTATGCTCGGAGTCTCCCTGCGTGATCGTATCAGAAATGATGAGATCCGCAGGAGAACTAAGGTTACAGACATAGCCCAAAGGATTGCATGCCTCAAGTGGCAATGGGCAGCGCACATAGCGAGGAGAACAGACGGCCGTTGGGGCGGAAAGGTCCTCGAGTGGAGGCCACGTTCAGGAAATCGCAGCCGTGACAGGCCCCCCACAAGGTGGACCGACGATCTGATGAAGATCGCGGGAGTCCATTGGATGTGGGCGGCACAGGACCGATCTGTGTGAAGAACATTTGGGGAGGCCTATGTCCAGCAGTGGACGTCTATTGGCTGAAATGATGATGATGATGACCATAGAGTAAGGTCCTGATAGTAGCTACCTACCAATAGCACTTTTTTTTTAATTTAGTCTTAAGTAGTTTGATAACCCGTTAGCGCAGTGGTTTGACCGCGCCGTTTGAGACGTGAGGGTTGGGGATTCGATTTCAACACCAACACAATTGTTTGTTGATGAAACAGATATTTTTGTTGTGTCTGGATGTATATGGGCCTTCGTAGTTTCATAATAGAATGGAAAACATTCGTTTGCAACCATGATAATGTATGTGATGTTGTCTCAATTTATTTATTATTTACATATTATATTTGATTATATGACATAATTAGTTAAATACTAATCCATTATTTTTATCTGTTGACATGTAATAATTGAAGTATCATTGACTTGACATAATCGTCAGCCCATTTAAGTCCCCACTGCTGGGGCACGGGCCTCCCTCAATCACATGAGTTGTAATTGCCATACTCACCACGCTTGGCAGACGGCTTGGCGAGGGTTTTGATATAAATGCAGAGTTTTCCTTCTCTGGGTGCTGATGATCATGCCAGCAGCTTTACCTTAGTCGCCTTTTACGACACCTCGGTAAGAGTGAGGGTGGCCTATTCTACTCTGCTGGGGACCACACGGCCTATACTTGACATAATATTTTGGTAAAATTATTTTTCATTACTGATTTATTAAAATGACAAAATCACATTTATATTTGTATGCCTGAAGGGCGAAATATGTAGATCTAAGTTAAATATTTTTCCAACTTCTGTACCGAATTTATTCATGTTTTTAAACAAATAAAACTATTTATCTTTTATCTTTTTTGATCTTTATTTAAATAATGCACTTAGGATAATTCTTCGACGGGCTTCGAGTATAAAGTGGTAACCGTACCGTAGTGTGTTGTAAAGTAATATACATAGTTCATTCAATTCCATACCGACGACATTTTCATACTGGAAGAAAGCTTTAGCCACTAAGGTGAAGCAAGCACTTATAAACTGACCGGATGGCGCAATTGGTAGTGACCCTGTCTCTAACGCCAAAGGTCGTGGGTTCGATCCCCACCCTGGACAAGCATTCGTGCGATGAACACTTGTGTTTGTTCAGTGTCTGGGTGTAATATATATGTATTTAAGTATATATTTGTGTTCCTCTGTTGTCTGATATCTGTAACACAAGTGCCTAAGCTACTTAGTACGGAATCAGGTCAACGTATGACATGTTGTGAGAATTATTATTATTATTATGTTTGTCAGTTGTTCCATAACCACGGGCAATTATGTCCCGGACTTTTGGAAGGCGTGCGTGGGGCCGAAGCCAACACGTAGAGGCCCGTTCAATTGACAGTTTTACTATAATGTGATGTGACACCAGCCGGCGACTATCCCTGTATACACTACAGAAGTGTAGCCAAGGACAGTCCCCGGTTGGCATAAGACTATTGAAAATAATGGAAAACAAAATGAACTGGGCTATTGGGTTGAGGTATTAGTGGACTGGTTAACTGGTACTACGGAGAGACTATGGCACCTGCCTTATTATTATTATTATTATAAGCCCTCAACAACATAGCAAGGGTAGGACTAAAACACTCCGCGTGGGCTGATGCATTTCAAAGGTTTTCAATTAGTTTCTAGTGGGTTTTAGTGAACAAATTTGGTGTTTATTTGTGCAGTGAAGTGTGTGTGAATTGTATAATTCAACGATATTATTATTAGGATCACGATACCGTTTTGTGTCGAGTGAGTTGACATCATCATCGTCAGCCCATTAAAGTCCCCACTGCTGGGGCACGGGTCTCCCTCAATCACATGAGGGGTAATTGACATACTCACCACGCTTGGTAGACGGGTTGGCGAGGGTTTTGATATAAATGCAGAGTTTTCCTTCTCTGGGTGCTGATGATCATGCCAGCAGCTTTACCTTAGTCGCCTTTTACGACACCTCGGTAAGAGTGAGGGTGGCCTATTCTACTCTGCCGGGGACCACACGGCTAAGTTGACATAACACCATGCTTGAGCCTCCTAACAGTCTTAGAACCCGATTATGTTTAGTGATATCGGCAGAATCCGTAGGTAGATTAAACCTACATAGAACACCGGCGTTTTATTGAGTGACTATGACTTTGACTGACTTCGACTGTTAACTACTTACTTATACCTATCAAGAAGTTACTTGACACTGGCAAGATATCTTCGGGTAGAGCTATATTCATACTCATATTCTTTATTTTTCCATGTAGGCAAAGCTTAGATCAAATCTAGGTCTAAAATTAAGGTGCTTTCAGTGTAATTATAAAAAATTAAATTAATAATAATAAATAATAAATAAATATTTCACAACATCACATACATTGATCTGACTCCGAGATAGGTAGCTCAAGTACTTGTGTTACGGATATCAGAATCAACAGCGGAATTACAAATATATACATATAATACTTTTCTTTTGTAAATACATACTTATAATACATACAAACACCCAGACCAATACAAACAGACATGTTCATACACACAAATGTCTGTGCTGTGCGGGGATCAAACCCGCAACCCTTGGACCAAAGGCAGCGTTCACTTTATTATAAATAAGATTTTTTTATTCAATATACCCTACCACTTAGTTAGCGTGGCAATTATGTATCTTCATGCTGAATAACAGCTCACTACACAGAATCTCTGAGCTAGCCTACGGACAGATGGACAGACATGGCAAAACTGTAAGGGCTTTTTGTGGAATACGGTATTTAAAAAAAAAACTGTGATAAAAAATATTCGATTCGATGTACAGATATAACAAAAGCATTTATGTTGGCGCTTTCTTTATTTGTATAAGCTTGTACACAGTACTTACAAATCGTCAATATGAAAGTAACTTAAACCTTTTTTGCTCACATTTTGAGGCCAGTGAACGCTTTGATCAGGATTCAAGATTTGGGGAGTCTGGTAATTACAATAAAGCGACTGCCGTCTGACCTTCGCAAGCTTTTAACCGGGCTACCAGATCAACTCTGGTACCTATTTGTTGTACAGCAATGAAACTTAATAAGTTTAAGACCGGGAAATGCTGTCATAATATGACAGTATTTCCTGGTTTAAGTAGCATAACTGCAATGTTTGTTTCGGGTTTTACCTACTACTAGCAGGATTATCGAGATAAGTTATGATTAATTGTATTAGGGTTCCTCTAATCTATGAAGTAACGTAGATGTTACTCTGCTGATCTGTTACGGTTTACTGGTGTGATGTTCTCAATATCATTTGTAATATATCTCAAATCTGATGATGCGCGGTCGCATGCACTAATAAGTATACAAACCCATTCAAATTTAAACCTTATAATTCTAGACATAAGAGTCGAGGTATTTAAATCTTATTGCAGGCGACTGTACCATTTCGGTACCAAAACGGTCCATCTCCTTTACCTTTACTTGTCAATTATAGGATTGGGTAATTGTAAATCAATTTGCCCATCAAACTTTAAAAATTATGTAAAGAACCCTTTAATTTTCTACTTCATTCTATAACTTTGCCAATTTTGGTAAACTATTAAATATTATATTTATAATATTAATTCTTAAATTGCATGCTCACAGTTTGTTAATATAATGAACCTAAGTTAATTTAAGTTGAATATTGTCCTATAAGTGAAATGTAAATTTCTTTGAGACAATAAATATTCTTTAAACCGAACTGAATCATGGTTACACGTTTCAGAAACTATCCGAAACATGCAGATTTATTCCCGATGTTTTCCCTCACTGCCGAGCTAATGATAGAAATACGCACATAGATTTGAAAAATACAGAGGCACATTCCCGGATTCGAACCACGACCCCTCACATGGAAGGCGCGTTTTATCCACTGAGTTATCATCACTCTGAATACCTACTACTTTATAGCATTTATTGTAGTATTGTACTTAAGGTGACGGGTAGGGCACACTAGCGACGCCAATCGATTTTAATTTTTAGCTACTAAACCGGATCTATTTTAAACAACTTCGGAGTTACAATCTCTCGACAAACACTTATACTATACATCAAATAACCATGCACAAATGTTGGGTCCGTTTTTGTACGCGAAAAATTTATTCACGCCAAAAGTAGCTGCTTTTGGCGGTAATTCAAATTTCGAGTACAAAAGCAGACCCAAAAGTTAAGTATAAGTATTTAATAAATAGTATAAGTGTTTGCCGAGAGATTGTAATCCCGAAATTGTTTAAAATAGATCCGGTTTAGTAGCTTAAAATTAAAATTGACGGGCGTCGCTAGTGTGCCCTACCTGTCACCTAAATGAATAAGCTCATAATGATTCAATAGTGTAAACAAACTTATCTTCAAACAATGGTAGATCAACTAACGTTGTGTAAACAGCAAAATTACATTTACAAAGAGCTTGTAATATTTTTAATACAATTTGTGCATAAACAATGCATGCAAGGAGCGATTGTAGATCTTTGGAAAAAGGCGATCGCCTACGGAATGGAAGATTGAGGGTTCGAATCAAAGCACGCACACCTGGATTTTTTTTTAAGAGATAGGGGACAGACGAAATTTTTTTAAAGCTAGAGTAATATACGAGAGCCCACGACCAAAACCATGTCTCATAGCAATACGGCAAAAACCCTATAAAATCGTTAGATTGTATGATTCTGAACCCGACTTGGCGTGTAGTAACGGTCGAAAGTGTAGCAACTGCGTGGGAGGCCATTTCTGCTGTGTCAATAAAAAAAGACAGTCGGTATTATAGCAATACGTCTGATAGTGAAAATGTACATAGATTTTATAATTGTATTACGAAAAAGTTTGTTTTCAGACATTTTGCGCGTAGCATATAGCCTGAGCGCATTTTTGAAAATGTCAAAAAATTTAGCCGACCTGTATCATAGCAATACGGATAATTTTTTTTTTTCAACTTTTTGTATTGCTGCCAGGATTACCAAAAACCTGTTTTCAGACACTTTCAGTGTAGCATATACTCCCAAAAACGAAAATAACGTTTCGGAGTCGCCTGACCGACGCACACTGGGGCAAGATACCCTTATTTCTGGCATTAAATCAGTTTACTGGCTAAATGGCTTTTGTAGTCACTAAATTGAAATAAAATAATGTTTTCGATGATTTAGAATCATTTATATGACTTTAAATACATAAATGTATGTTTTTTAGGTAATTTAACACAAATAATGAAACAAAAAGACGTAAACAATCGCTTATATTTTATTAAAATTATTCTGAACCTACTATTCTAAAGATACGCTAGCGCATCATCATCATCTTCATCAACATCATCTTCATCATCATCATCTTCGTCATCGATATGCGTTACTTTATCGGAATTTATGTTTGAAGATGGATCTTTTAATAAATTTAAGATTTCTTTTGGAAGAGTCTGAGGATTTCTTTTCTTAGATTTCTGCTTGCTGGTAATCACGGGATCTGATCTCAATAAAAAAAATCTCTATTTGATTATTCTCGGCCAAATTTTCTGGAATTGTTACCCTGTATCTTTTGAAGTCCTTATTCCTGGCCTCTTGAGATTCTTCCGTCAACTGATTTTTGGAGTTGATTGAGTGGTAAAAGTGCGGAGGCTATGATCTCCGGTCCACGAATTAGGTACTTGTGTAATGTCGGAGGCATATTGTACCATGGATATAAAGAAACAAAATGTGATTTTGAAGACGACGATTCCGAATCCGACAGCGATTGAATACGATAATATTTTGTAACTTTAAATTAACCGCTTTTTTTTTCAACTTCATCCTAGTTTCCTTTTGTGCGATTTATTTCAGTCCTTCAACTTCAATGTTACGGTTTCGGGTAAATTCTTTGTTAATTATCATCTAATAAATTCAGGGTCGCAACGTATTCATTGATTTGTAACAGAAAATTCAAGATGCCTCAATACGATTTTTAAATGATATCTGGGTATCGAAAAGTTGTCTGATAGAGAAGGTACTACACTTAATTTGTCTGATATACATTTTTTGCACATGTGGACAACTTATTTTATCATGTCCAACAATTTTCAGACATATTGCTATGATACCGATCGGTCAAATTTGTTAACATTTTCAAAACGGTCTCAAAATTTAATGCGTTCACATTTCCGTCTGAAAATTGTTTTGTTCGCATCAAATAACCAAAATTTACTAATAAAAAAGATTTTCAGACGTATTGCTATGAGACATTTTTTTTGTCTCATTTTTTATTTTTGTTAGTGATTTTACGGGTTTGCGCTACACCACTAACGTCTGAAAAATATGTTTCCGGTATCTCAAAACTACCATTCAACTACAGTCTGCAAATCAGACATATTGCTATGATGCAGTTCGGCAAAATTCTTTGACAATTTTGAAAATTCGGTCAGATCAAACGCTACGCGGAAAATGTCTGATATTGGTATTTTCGAGTTCAAGATAATCGTATCTATCGATTTGATGCGGTTTTGGCCGTATTGCTATGAGACAAAAATTTTGGTCGTGGGCTCTCGTACTATAAGTTTCTCTCAGTTCTACTGTTCAATGTGGAGCCAAGAGTAAACCCATCTTCCTTCACCCATAATGGTCAGGTTTCCTTGAGATCATAGAAGTTACCAGAATGATAAGGCAGTCGTTTCATTGTAATGGAGGTTTGGTCATTTGGTAAAATGGGTTAGGGGGAAACTCGCCCTATTAAAACTCGTACCAGAATTTTAGTAAAAATCTATCAACGAGATCGTCAGTTTAATAAATCAATCATTCAAATTACTGTTTGGCAATTTTGGTTATTATCATACTGTGTTTAATCAATTTTACCCCTTTTACCCTACCCCGGGTAGGGGGAAGAAACACGTCCTATTAAAACTCATCCCAGAATTTTTGGATTTTTTTGCTGTCGACTGTCATAACCTAACCCAACCAATATTTTTTGGCGGTAATACATACTCAACTCTGCATAACCAAAAATATTGGTTGGGTTAGGTTAGGTCAGTGGCCAGCAAAAAATCCTAAAATTCTGGGACGAGTTTTCCACCTACCCGGGGTAGGGTAAAAGGGGTAAATTGGTTCTACGCAGTATGACAATAACCAAAATTGCCAAACAGTAAATTGAATGATTGATTTATGAAACTGAATTATGGCCCAATCGAGAACGATCTCCTTGATTAGATTTTAACTTTTCAGACCTCCCCAATTACTAACCAACCCGCTAATTTCCAAAAACAATTGCCTCCCCCGGAATGTATCCCACGCTCACATTCCCACAAATACGCAATTTCCAGAAGTTATTTAGCAATTAGTCGACATCCCTAGCACGAATGACCGGTCCCGCGGCGCACGCGCGGCGGTGTCTCGCGGCGGTCATGCGCGCGCGACACGACCGCCCGCCGGCACCCGCGTAATGTTCCTACCCCCACAGTGCAACACGCACAGAGTGAGGATTTTATTAGAACCCTGGAGTTCCAAGCGACATACGTGGATGCAATCTGGAAGACACGCTAAAATGGTGATGAGAGTGAAGATTAATTTTTTCGATTGTCGCAGTAAAAGGTGGTCTGCGACACATGGGCCATGGCAATCGGTGCCAATGAGTCGGTGTACTTTGGAGAATTTGTCGTCACACGTCGGTTCTGTCTCGAGAAACATGAGTAGAGTAAAAGATACCCACCCATAAACATATAGTCGGTGACAGTCGCCGACCGTATGTAACAACACGTTTCGTGTAAAACGCAAAGATGGTAACTAAAAACCGGCGTCCCTGAAAACCGGCGTGAAGCAGCACTGTGCTGTGTTTCGCTGCGTGAGTCAGGGTACTGGAGACCTAATCCACCCATAAACATATAGTCGGTGACGGTCGCCGACCGTATGTAACAACACGTTTCGTGTAAAACGCAAAGATGGTAACTAAAAACCGGCGTCCCTGAAAACCGGCGTGAAGCAGCACTGTGCTGTGTTTCGCTGCGTGAGTCAGGGTACTGGAGACCTAATCCAGGGGAAAGGGGAGTTTAAAAGTTGGCAGCGCAATTGTGACTTCACCTGTGTCGCGTCCGCGATGCTCGTATGCCACCTATCACATAAAAAAACGAGCTTATTAGCAGACGTGCGTGGCGTAACTACGATTTGAATATTACTTGGTATGATAATTATATAATTACATACATTGTTGTGTCGCCGTGTGGTCCCCGGCAGAGTAGAATAGGCCACCCTCACTCTTACCGAGGTGGCTTAAAAGGCGACTAAGGTAAAGCTGCTGGCATGATCATCAGCGCCTAGAGAAGGAAAACTCTGCATTTAAATCAAAACCCTCGCTAACCCGTCTGCCAAGCGTGGTGAGTATGGCAATTACCCCTCATGTGATTGAGGGAGGCCCGTGCCCCAGCAGTGGGGACTTAAATGGGCTGATGATGATGATGATGATGATACATTGTTGTGACAGCTGTCTGACCACCGCAAACTTTAGACGGGATCCAGACCATATTAGCTTACGTTTACTATCTCAAAATTATTGTGGGTAGTTACCTTCAAATACTACCTTCAAACTTTTAAAAACAAGGGCGTATTCCATTTAAAAAGCCCGGCGGCATACTTATTACTTAGCGTCAGATGATCCGTCTGCTCTTCATAATATAATCATAAACTGTAAGCTCTTATTGTCATATTTGTTGAAATAAATAAATAAAAAATACTGTACAAACTTCCAGAGACATTCAGACTTGGCTCACCGCTTCCCCTTTCACTATGTCATTACAATACCTCCGTATCTACTGAACATCTAATTAGAATGGCTTTTACAGTCGACATTACCGATTGTTAGCGTTCGTTGCGCACACGCAGAATCAAGAGCAGTGCGTGCTGCCATAGTACAAAGATAGACAGTAACAAAACATGGAACGTTATGTTACTACGTGGGTCGATCAGATGGATCGTTTTAAATGAGATAAGATAAGATAAGATAAGAAATCATTTATTATCATATGAGGAGGTAAGGTTGGTATTTTTTTTTTATGAAAGATGAGATGAGCTTACGGATCACCTGGCAGTTAAAGATTGCTGCCAACCTTTAATCTACTTAATACTCGCGTTGCATTATGACTATAATTACTTAAGACCGGGATTAACGCTGCCGCTGGGGCTGCTGTAACGTAGCCGAAATGTCAAGCAAAATATGTGAGTACACAATGTTGCATCTCACAATAAATATCGTGTTAATCCCCGTCTTAATTAATTATAGTAAAATTTAAACTCCTCAGCTAGGACTGACCTGTCAAATCTAGGTGTCGAGCTTGCTGCTGTCTATATATTTTACCTCACGCCGAACTACGCCGAGATCACTGTACGCATGCATGTATGTGTGCTTAGCCTGTTTAGTATGCGATGGACAACCGGCGTTTTTTTCTGTATGTTATATGCTTCTACCTCAACCATGACACTTAAGACTATACAGAGTGTATCTGTGAACATCGCTTCAATTACGTGTTCTATCAACCATTCTGAACAATATTTGTTCTATGACTTTTGAAAATTCGCATAAAAAAAATGTTTTCATACCAAATTGATCACGTGACTTGGTCATTTTGTATTTCGAATTTCTAAAAGTTGTAGAACAAATGTTGTACAGAATCGTTCCAACGCGTGGTTTGAGGCATGTAAATGTTCACACCACCTGTATTGGAGTTCATATACACCACCTGTATTGGAGCTACTGGTTATGTACCCTTTGTGGTATTTTATTATCGAGTATTATTTTCGTAACTGTGCTCTTTGCCCTGAGGGCAATATGAAGAATGGTCGGGTTCAAGTTTTTGAGAAAATGCAATACGCAGGTCTGTACTGTGTGTGATCACCACCGGCCATATACAGTGTATCTTTAAACATTTACATCCCTTTAACCACGTGTTGTACCAACCTTTCTGAGCAACATTTGTTCTGTAACTTTGTTAAATTCGAATTAAAAAAGTCTCTTTTCATACAAAGTCGGTCACGTGACTTCGTCATTTTGTATGGGGGAGTCGAAAGGTGATGTCCCGGATTGGGCGAGCACATTGTACAGTATTTCAAAAAATCAAGAAAGTTCTACTGCTTGTTATAAAAATGATTTAAAAAAACATTTAACGTGTTGTATGGTGGTATAAAAATGAAAAGCATTTATTAATTCTCTTAGTAAAGCATAAATATTATGACCACATAATGGCGTCTAAACAAAAAAAAGATACCATAAACTATAAATGATAACCGCTGTCAGATTTCACTTGTCACTGTCACTTTGACAACTCATATTAGATTTTTTGTGATCATTTTATTTGCACCAGAAAACCAAGTAATTTTAAAGGAATTGGACGGTTACAAAGTATTTAAGGTATATTTGTCTTTTTTTACCAACTGTACAAGGTCCTCGCCCCAGGGGCCATACAATCTGGGACAACACCTTTGAAAAGTCGTCGAACAAATGTTGTTTAGAATGGTTGGCAGAACACGTGCTTAAAGATATGTAAATGTTCACAGATACACCCTGTATGGACTACTATACAATATCAAATACGAGTGCGCTGGCTGCCAGAGTAATAAGCCCCTTCCCACACAAAAGTGATCAGCTGATGGATGCAATTCATGTTAGAAGGATTGTTTTTAAGATGAGGCCCTAAGTTTCTTGGGGAAAATTCATTGTTTTCATTAGTATAATGAACTCGAGAAGTTTCTCGGGTATCTTAAAAGTCATGGTCTATGTCTTAAGTGGCAGTGGGCTGGCCATATTAGCCGCAGAACCGACAACCGATGGGGTAAACGAGTTCTGGAGTGGAGACTGCGTCTTGACAAACGTAATGTAGGGCGCCCTCTGGCTAGGTGGGGGGACGATCTGCGCAGGATGGCTGGCAAGAGCTGGATGCGAGAAGCCATGGATAGATCACAGTGGCGAACAATTGGAGAGGCCTACGTCCAGCAGTGGACTGCGATAGGCTGATGATGATGATGATGTCTTAAGTATTGAATGAAGCACTTCTAATGAAGTCAGCATATATCCCGATCTTTTTTTTATGTGATAGTTGGCAGACGAGCAGGCGGTTCACCTGATGGTTTATTGCCGCCTCCGACGGATAACCGCAACAACAGTGGAGTCACAAATGCGCTGCCTAACTTTAAACCCTTCTACCCCGGATTTTTTTTATGTGATACAAATGTGCAGTCGAACAGACGGATCACCTGATGGTAAGCAATTGCCGCCGCCCATGGACACCCGCGATACCAGTGGAGTCACAAGTGCGCTGCCTAACTTTAAACCCCTTCTTTCCCGGATTGGGCCTCCGGTACCTTCGCTTACGCAGCGAAACATAGCACAGATGCTGTTTCACGCCAGTTTTTTGTAAGAAGATACCACATCTTCGCTATATCGGTCCTTAAAGACTTTTCGCCTTGTAAGTTGATCCATAGAATTAGAGAGCGGCCATCTTAAGGTATAGAATTATTACTTACTAGCTTTTGCCCGCGACTTCGTCTGCGTGTAATTCGAATAAAAGCAAGGTCTTATAGATATCTTTATAAATTATAGCCTATGTGTTATTCTGATCTATAAGCTACATTACTGTAAAGTTTCATTAAAATCCGTTTAGTAGTTTTTGCGTGAAAGAGGAACAAACATCCATCCATACATCCATCCAAACAAACTTTCGCCTTTATAATATTAGTAAGGATGTGTTATTCTGATCTATAAGCTACATTACTGTAAAGTTTCATTAAAATCCGTTTAGTAGTTTTTGCGTGAAAGAGGAACAAACATCCATCCATACATCCATCCAAACAAACTTTCGCCTTTATAATATTAGTAAGGATAAGGCTAGATTCGAACAAATCTTTATCTGTGGATAAATCTATGGTATTACGTCAGATTTGTATAGAATAACAGCGCTATACCACAGATATATTATCGGAATAAGGCTGGTCTTTTAAGGTGACGGGTAGGACACACTAGCGACGCCAATCGATTTTAATTTTTAGCTACTAAACCAGATCTATTTTAAAACGATTTAGGGATTACAACCTCTCGGAAAACACTTATACCATTTATTAAATAACCATGCACAAATGTTGGGTCCGTTTTTGTACGCGAAAAATTGGCGAAATTACTTGTGGCGGTAATCCAAAATTCGACTGCAAAAGCATACCATACAGTCAACTATAAGTATTAAATAAATAGTATAGGTGTTTGTAGAGAGATTGAAACCCCAACATTGTTTAATATAGATCCGGTTTAGTACCTAAAAATTAAAATCGATTGCCATCGCTATTGTGCCGTGCCCGTCACCTAAATATGCGCATTAGCGCTATTAAATAATAGGTGTAGCGCGGGTGGCAACACCGACGACCGCTCGAGTCGATCGCGATCCCGCCAACTCCTGTCATAATGACACAGAGTCTAGGAATCTCCGTCGACCAATCAGATTTGCCCGCCCGTTACATGGAGTGACAGCTCTGACGTATAATTGCCAATAAGGATGTAGTTTTGTTTCAGCATGTTGGTTAAACTGTTAATAAATTGTAATTCTTATGTTGTCAAGAGTATTGTTCTTATCACCATATTCATGTATGTAAAAATTTAATCAGAGAGTAAATTATTTTTGCAACCTGGAATCCATGATTTTTCACTGGTGTACAGTCAGCGTCAGATCAAGTTACCCCCTGCAGAGAAAAAATAGCACTTGTGCCCCAGACATAAGACGTTCCAAAGGTCAAGGGTAACTCGATGTGAGGCCGTGTGTAAGCATTTTGCCCCATCAAGAACTTGAACTCCGAACTAGCGAAAGTTAAATAGATTAATTTCCTTTTTTTCTAGACACAAAAAGATGTATAACTCCTTTAATAAGCAAAAAGTTACCATATTATGATTTTATTTTGATTTAAGGCTATATTTTAAGGTTTATATTAATTAGAGATCAGATATTATTGTATCTATAATGCAAAAAAAATATATTGAAAATGATCCTTTTTTTACTTGGCCGAATTGACGTTTTTATCTACAGTCTACACTAATATTATAAAGAGGAAATATTTGTATTTTTGTATTTTTATATGTTTGTAATGAATAAACTCAAAAACTACAGGACCGATTGCAATAATTTTTACACCATTAGAAAGCTGCATTATACAGAAGTAACATAGGCTATATTTTATCCCGGTACGGGAAGTAGTTCCCTCGGGACGCGGGTGAAACCGCGTGAAACAGCTAGTCAATAATAACATTCAAATTTTTTTTTTCGGAAATACTATCCTAGACGTTGGTTAAGTAACGTCTAGGATAGTATTTCCGAAAAAAATATTGTCCATTAAAGCACAGTTAATTATGTTACTTAACAAATTAAAAAAGTTCGTATGGAAAATACAACTTCTAGGAAAATCGCCATACAAAATGGCAATATCATAGGTGAAGACGTATTAATCCACTGTACCTCAACTCTGGATGGAGATGGGCGAGGCGATGACGTCACATCGTTGCCATGGTAACGGGCATCGATTCGCTTCCGCTGTGTTATTGCCAACATTACCGTATTGTCTACTACAAAATAGGATGGGAAGATACATATATTTTTGTTATTTTTAGTTTGTGACAATGAACGGTATCTTAAAAGAATTGAGGAAATTATTGTTTTTAACCCCCGACGCAAAAACGACGGGGTGTTATAAGTTTGACGTGTCTGTGTGTCTGTCTATGGCATCGTAGCTCCCGAACAAATGAACCGATTTTGAATTTGTTTTTTTTTTTGTTTGAAAGATGAATAAGGAGGGAGTGTTCTTAGCTATGTTGGATAAAAATCGATCCAAGATGGCCGCCGTCACAAAGATTTAGATTTTATGTGTTAACACAACTGCCACAATATGGGTATCATATAGAAGGGCTTGAGTAGCAGAATATATTGATTGTGAAAAATTTCAAATCCAAGATGGCCGCCGTCAGAAAATGATATACTAGATAACCTATTTGTTGTTCCAACTGCCTCTCAATATAGGTATCAAATGAAAGAGCTTTAGTTGTGTCGGGGGCTTTTTAAATTTTCAATTTATTAGTTTTATTACCCGACTATGGCGAAGTAAAAAGGAGGGTTATGGTTCTGACCTGTATGTATGTATGTTATTGACATCGCTTCCGTTGTAATTGTAGCTTGGGCTCTTCTATTGCTTACCATTAGGCCGAGGAGAGCCAATATACTGAGCATCTTTAAAAAAATGTATTATTATGTATGGTTGTTCATCTGTTCCCTCATAACTTCTAAACTGGTTATCATATTTGAAAAAATGACATGTCGTTAGAAGCTGATTGTATTTTGGTTATAGGCGACATGATGACGTCACGTTAAATTTACTACAGCGCCCACTAGGGAACGTAAAAGTAAGGAACTTAGAAAAAAGTTTTGCTTAACGTGTGGGGCATCAAATGAAAGAGCTTTAAGCACATTTCAAATATGTAATTTTATTTACATAACTAAAAATAGGTACCTATGTTAAATAAAAATAAAGTTAAAAACTAAAACCCGACTACAAAAAAACACGCTCGAAAAAGTACGAAACAAGAAAATGGTCTCTGCTGAAATTATTATATCGGACCCGGGGAACGAACCCGGGACCACTTGCGCAGCCGTCGCTTTTCAAATGCGACCCACTAACCACTGCGCCACAAGGCAGTTAAGAATTACAATAGATTACGAGTGTATACCATAGTATTATAGAGTAGGTGTGCATGTGTAGCTTAGGGCAGTATTCGGGGGGCTCGTTATTTAAGCCGCGTATTGATCAGCGACAATGGGAGAGCGACGGGGCCCGCGCAAGCTCTACCATAGAGCAAACGGTACGTAGAGTCGGCGGTATTATCCGAACCACTTATAACGCCTACTGCCTAACGTCAGCCTACTATACCATAAAAAAAAATGCTACGCAATCAAATCAAAGTTAGAGTGAATATGCTACTTCTGGGTAAGCTCGCTCCATCTTAGACTTTTTATCAACTTTTAGAGTTCTGTGTAAAGCGAAGAGCAGTCCAGCCCAATATGGTCAATATGTTCGAATAAAAAGACAACAAAGCAAAAACCTATAAGCCATAAGACCGCTTCATTGTACTTACTGTCTGTTGTTTTCGTTGTATCATCATGCTTGTATTTTTTTTTTGGGCAGAAAAGAATATCTATCTATAGGTAAAAGAAATTAGATAAGAATTTAATTCTTCAAGTTAGGTTCATACATAACACTCACAACACAGAAGACACCAGCAAGAAACTCTACATGCTCAAACACGAAACTCCCCACCTGGTGAGGAATAATGAAAAGATGCCACTTCTCATGTGTTTAGAGGTCTACGGGCGGTGAAGGGTTAAACAACCCTTTCGCTTTCATCTACTGCGACAGGGATGCTACGGATATGCTCGGCCATGACCGAAATCCAAACTATCGGATATTATCTGAATATGCTATAGGATAGGGATTAGATTTCTACCATGTACCTTATTTTTGAGTTTCCGATGTTTCGGCTGTTGCAAGCGCCATTATCACGGAGTAACTGAAGGTTTTGCGGGTAAGATCTTGCTGGCAGACATAAGTGTCTACCCTCCTTCGCAGTTTCAGTTACTCCGTGACCATGGCGCTTGTAAATAACTGTTCTAATGTTAGTGCCCATGAAAGTATAAAACAATATAACGGGTAATCTTAAATAATTGTCTATTTTATTTTAATATCATTTCATTAACATCTCTACCCTGCGGGCCGAGATCTATCTCCGCCACCCTGCATCATAATTTTTTTTTTACATTATAGCGGACAAACGAGCAGACGGCACACCTGTTGGAAAGTGATCACCGCCGCCCATGGACATCATTTCATTCATCATTTCAGCCAATACACGTCCACTGCTGGGCATAGGCCTCCCCCAATGATCTCCACACAGATCGGTCCTGCGCCGCCCGCATCCAATGGATTCCCGCAAAATTCACGATCTGGTGAATTTTGCGGGAATCCAAATGGGGGGGGGGGGGGGGGGCTGCCAGGGCTGCGACTTCCTGTACGTGGCCTCCACTCGAGGACCCTTCCACCCCAACGGCCGTCTGTTCTCCTCGCTATGTGCCCTGCCCATTGCCACTTGAGGCATGCAATCCTTTGGCCTATGTCTGTGACCTTAGTTCTCCTGCGGATCTCATCATTTCTGATACAATCACGCAGGGAGACTCCGAGCATAGCTCTCTCTATTGCTCTCTGGGTGACTTTCAGCCTCCTTAATCGGCACATTGTAAGCATTGCATATTATTGCTCTCAGGAAAACCCAGTTTTGGAAATGGGTTCTGCCTGTGTAAGAAGTGCGGAAAATAAAATATTCCAGTAGGTAAAATATCAGGTTACATAAAGATAAAAATATCTTTATTGGTCGCAGAAAACCAATCTAAACACAATTTAAACATGAATGACATAAATAGTTGGCCGATTTAAACAATAAGGAACATAGATTCACTGGGTATATAATAGTGCACAAATGTGTGCGCAAACACAAGTGCTCCTTTTATTCGCTTTCTCTCATATTTCGATGGGTGCTTTCTGTAGCACGATGGTGCAAGACCGTCAACTTCTAGAGTTTGAACTAACAATGAGAAAAAAAAATCTGCAAAAAAAAACCGCCTTCAATAACCACGATCTAAAAAGTGATCTAAAAAGAGTTATCATTTAACTTCTTACCGAGGAGTTGACCTTCCATCATCAGCAGAGCCACAAAATTAATACAGTCAAGCGTAAATACTGGTGTAGTTTAAAAAAAAGATACAAAAACATTACGTGTCTCTATAAAATTTGAGAGTTCCCCTCATTTTTTCCAGGATCCCATCATCAGATCTTGATATGCCGATCATGGTACCAATCCGGGACTATCTACTTTTCAAATAAAAAAGAATCATCTAAATCAGTTCATAAATGACTAAGTTATCGGCGAACAAATATAAAAAAAGATATATACATGTCGAATAGAGAACCTCTTTTTTTTTTAAGTCGGTTAAAAAGGTACAAATTTTGACCCGAGTCTCAAACCCGGAACCTCGAATGTCTCCGTCGCTTTTAAGTGCAAACCTCCAGCCAATGGGCTATACATCTTCATTTTTTTACTGTTTACATGCCGAAAACCTCATAATAGCCTCATACAAAAATAAGGGAAAAAAATATTTGCTATTCCATACAAAATAGAATATCCACCCGGCAATAAAGTATGGAACAGCTGATTTTTTTTTCGCTTATTCTGTCAATCTAACATGATAATGGGACTTTATACACGATAACAATTATAAGGTTTTCGGGATGTAAGCGATTAAAAAATTAAGGTGTTTTTTTATGTGATAGGTGGCAGACAAGCAGACGGATCATCTGATGGTAAGCGATTGCCGCCGCCCAAAGACACCCGCGTCACGGGCGTTTGAATCCCCCTTTTCCCGCGGCCTCCGGTACCCTCACTCACGTAGCGAAACACGGCACAGCGCTGCTTCACATCAGTTTTCTGTGAGGCCGTGGTAACACTCCGGTCGAGCCGGCCCATTCATGCCGAATTGTGACTCTCCCACAGAGTATAACCCGTTTTGAGGAATATGATGACGAATGGAGTCATCATCCTCACATTTCAAGAGCTTTACACCACCATACATTATTACACCTTCACAGATGAATTTAGCGCGAAACGTAACATTCAAGTGCACTCCACTGAAGCCAACTAAGCTTGGCCTACAACTCTATTAACTACCTCCTCTATTACTTTACGCATAAAGTTGAAAATCCCGGTTCAACATGTCAAGTTATCCTGGTAATGTACTAAAATGATTGTTCACGGTCTCTGCTCACAGAAATGAAAACTCTATGGCGTAACGAAGTGAGGATTTAAATTGATTTCGTGATATCTTTAGACCTTCCCATGTGGAAAACGTAAATAGTTTCTGTAAAGAGTTTTTGTGTGACTTTGACGTGGGTTCCGGCGACCTCCACTCCTATTTGGCATTGATTGTATTTTAATGGCCGCATTCGCAGTTAATTTTGCCATGGTCAAGTCGATACGAAGATCTTGGAAAGGTAGGTACCTAATTAGGTACTATTTGTAATCCATACATAAAACATAAAAAAAGTCATATCCTTCTCCAAAAAAGTCCGATAGTCATCATAGACTTGTGGTCCTAATCCTCAGACTACATAAAATAAAAAAAAAGTTTTTTTTTATGTAATAGGTAGCCAGACGACCAGACGGATCACCTGATGGTAAGCAATTGCCGCCGCCCATGGATACCCGCGACACCAGTGGAGTCACTAGTGCGCTGCCAACCTTTAAACCCCCACTATCCCCCAGATTGGGCCTCCGGTACCCTCACTCACATATGATGACGAATGGAGTCATCATCCTCACATTTCAAGAGCTTTACACCACCATACATTATTACACCTTCACAGATGAATTTAGCGCGAAACGTAACATTCAAGTGCACTCCACTGAAGCCAACTAAGCTTGGCCTACAACTCTATTAACTACCTCCTCTATTACTTTACGCATAAAGTTGAAAATCCCGGTTCAACATGTCAAGTTATCCTGGTAATGTACTAAAATGATTGTTCACGGTCTCTGCTCACAGAAATGAAAACTCTATGGCGTAACGAAGTGAGGATTTAAATTGATTTCGTGATATCTTTAGACCTTCCCATGTGGAAAACGTAAATAGTTTCTGTAAAGAGTTTTTGTGTGACTTTGACGTGGGTTCCGGCGATCCTCCACTCACCTATTTGGCATTGATTGTATTTTTTATGGCCGCATTCGCAGTTAATTTTGCCATGGTCAAGTCGATACGAAGATCTTGGAAAGGTAGGTACCTAATTAGGTACTATTTGTAATCCATACATAAAACATAAAAAAGTCCTATCCTTCTCCAAAAAAGTCCGATAGTCATCATAGACTTGTGGTCCTAATCCTCAGACTACATAAAATAAAAAAAAAGTTTTTTTTTATGTAATAGGTAGCCAGACGACCAGACGGATCACCTGATGGTAAGCAATTGCCGCCGCCCATGGACACCCGCGACACCAGTGGAGTCACTAGTGCGCTGCCAACCTTTAAACCCCCACTATCCCCCAGATTGGGCCTCCGGTACCCTCACTCACGCAGGGAAACACAGCAAGAAGATAATTAATAAGCTACCACAAAAAGTCATTAACCTATCACTAGATAAGTTTAAGTCTCATATTAAAACCTATCAACGATTGAATTATGCTGCTCAGGTATTTAGGTTCAAAGATTAACTGACGCACTCAAAGACAACAATTAAGGTGACCGTAGTGACGTTGGATTTGGACCCAACCTTTGTGCATAGTCATTTAATAAATAGTATAAGTGTTTGCCGAGAGGTTGTAACCCCGAAACTGTTTAAAATAGATCCGGTTTAGTAGCTAAAAATTAAAATCGATTGGCGTCGCTAGTGTGCCCTACCCGTCACCTTAACAGACTACTATGAATAAAAACTCAAAAGACTAATAATAATAAATAATAATAAATATTTCACAACATCACATACATTGATCTGACTCCGAGATAGGTAGCTCAAGCATCTGTGTTACGGATATCAGAATCAACAGTGGGATTACAAATATACACATATAATACTTTTCTTTTGTAAATACATACTTATAATACATACATCATCTTCATCAGCCCATTTAAGTCCCCACTGCTGGGGCACGGGCCTCCCTCAATCACATGAGGGGTAATGTCATACTCACCACGCTTGGCAGACGGGTTGGCAAGGGTTTAAATATGAATGCAGAGTTTTCCTTCTCTGGGTGCTGATGATCATGCCGCAGCTTTTTCTTAGTCGCCTTTTACGACACCTCGGTAAGAGTGAGGGTGGCCTATTCTACTCTGCCGGGGACCACACGGTAAATATACATACATACTTATACTCAAAAGACTATATCGACAATCGATTAACATGACCAAGAATCCTTATCATTTAAATAGTCTTGTACACTACAGCGTGTGTATTTTATACGGGCGAATAATTAATCCAGCTATAATATCTGATCCTACGAATCGTATAAGATAATCATTTCATTAAATTTTGTGGTTAATTAGGTGTAATGATTTTTCTAAAGTGCAACCCAGCAGCAATGTATGCCGTCCAACTTTGTTTGACATGACAAGTGACATGAGTGTCATGACACTCGTATGACGTTTAGATACTTATGTCTACGTTAATTGATGTTATTAACGTTAACTACCAGTGGATGCAATTCATTGCGTGCTCAATTATTTTGTATGAAAAAAAAAGTACCTTAATTTCCTAAAGAAATGTATGTAAACAGGTTCCCTAGGTCCGATAGTAATCGCCATTAAAATATTCGCCCGTATCAAATAAACACGCTGTATAGTAACCTTTCTTCATTAGGCAGGTTTTAATATGAGACTTAAACTTATCGAGTGATAGGTTAATGACATTTTGTGGTAGCTTATTAATTATCTTCTTGCTGTGTTTCGCTGCGTGAGTGAGGGTACCGGAGGATAGGGAGGGTTTAAAGGTTGGCAGCGCAATTGTGACTCCACTGGTGTCGCTGGTGTCCATGGGAGGCGGCAATTGCTTACCATCAGATGATCCGTCTGGTCGTCTGCCTACCTATTACATAAAAAAAAACTTTTTTTTTATTTTATGTAGTCTGAGGATTAGGACCACAAGTCTATGATGACTATCGGACTTTTTTGGAGAACGATAGGACTTTTTTATGTTTTATGTATGGATTACAAATAGTACCTAATTAGGTACCTACCTTTCCAAGATCTTCGGGTTACTGAGCCAAAAGAGCATGTTATACCTAACATATCGCTGTCTGTATAACAACAGCAGAAGTAGCTGTACTTATTTCGCAATTTGTAACTCTTATTCCTTGGATCATAAGAGTCACTAGCTGCGAAAGTTGTGCATCAACTTTCGCTGTTGACTGTACCACAGTTGATTGCAAACATAATTACTCAATCGGTGTGACCATATACCGTGAGGGTGATTCCTATCAGCTCGGGGCTAAGCGAGCGTGACTAAATTACACACTAGTATCGTTACCGAATACTGTTGCATGTATACCGTGGGAGAGCCACGCTTCGGCATGAATATGCCAACTAGACCGGAATGATACCACAGCCTCACAGAAAACCGGCGTGAAGCAGCACTGTGTTATGTTTCGCTGCTTGAATGCGGGTTAAGGGTTTGCAGCGCATTTGTGACTCCACTGGTGTCGCGGATGTTCATGGGCGGCGGCAATTGCTTATTGCATCAGGTCATACGTCTGCTCGAAATTAAGTGCTTGATTCGCTATAAGCTGGCGATAGACCCATCATTATACGGCCGCACTCAGAGACGTCATTTAAGGTGACGGGTAGGGCACACTAGCGACGCCAATCTATTTAAGTTTTTAGCTACTAAACCGTATCTATTTTAAAACAATTTCGGGGTTACAACCTCTAGGCAAACACTTATACTATTTATTAAATAACCATGCACAAATGTTGGGTCCAACGCGTACGCGAAAATTAATTCACGCCAAAAGCAGCCACTTTTGGCGTGAATCAATTTTTCGAGTACAAATTTCGATTGGCGTCGCTAGTGTGCCCTACCCGTCACCTTAAGTGCTTGATTCGCTATAAACTGGCGATTCACCCATGAATATAGTGTACCTACTGTAACGATGGCGAAATCCTTCATTCAGCTGAAAATGGTTAAAAGGAAGCAATCGCTTACCATCAGGTGATCCATCTGCTTACCTGCCACCTACCACATAAAAATAATTAATTAACGGATATAATTGCTCAATCGCACTGGTCAAAAAGCACGAGGGTGATCTGTATCATGCCGCTAAGCGAGCGTGACTAAACGGCATGAGCCAAACTAACTGTGACTTGGCCAGTGGACTTATAACACCGATAGGTGGACACTAAACAGGGTTTTACGTCTTTAAGTAAATATTGTCACAACATAATTTTGAAAATATTTCATTTTCATAATGTTTTTAAAATACAAATACATATAACTTTATTGTGCATAAGAAACTACAATTTGTACACACTGTAAATAGTTCAATAACATACTTATGAGATAGGTATATTAAACTAATTAGTTAAATCTTGTCTAAGCCAAAACAATGTTTAATAACACATAATGTAGATAGGTACAGAGAAATAATCCTTTACCTTCCGTACTAGTACAAGACTGTGTTACGGCAAGGTAGTCATAATCGTCCTGTGCATAAGATATATTGTAACTAGTGCGTTATTGACCTTAGCGCTAATAAAATATTTTCATAATGTTTTTAGTATATCACCCGAGACTGAAACGGACAAAAGTGTGTATCCAAAATATTGTCTTTACTTAGTTCTATTTTTTAACCGACTTCAACAAAAAAAGAGGTTCTCAATTCGACATGTATATGTATATTTTTTTATGTTTGTTCGCCGATTACTTTGCCGTTTATGAACCGATTTAGGACTGCGAAAAAATGAGAACCCTAACAGTTTAAAAAGGTATTTTTAGTGTCTCATTTTTTGTCACTAAAAAGCTTTAAAAAAACCCGGCTTCAACAACCACGAACTAAAAAGTGTAAAATAATATTTTATCACTTTATACACTTCAAATAACATTTTATAACAGCACACTCGAGAAAAGGTTTTACCGAAGTCGGCGCCTAATCTCCTTTGAATAATTGATTGTTGAATTAAATTACAAGATAGTATTGGGCGCCGACTTCGGTAACACCTTTTCTCGAGTGCCTACTGTTATAAAATGTTATTTGAAGTGTATAAAGTGAGAAAAATATTATTTTACGCTTTTTAGTTCGTGGTTGTTGAAGGCGGTTTTATTTTCGCAGATTTTTTTTTTGTTTATGGACTCGATCTCTCGCTTTCTCTCTCTATTACCCACAGAATTAAACGTAAAAGAAATAAAGACCTTATTTCTTTTACACTTAATTCTGTGGGTAATAGAACTCAGACACAATGTGTCAGGTCATTTAATTCAAAGATTTCAAATTAATATCTAGTAGTTTTGGTGCATCTTTTCAGTCGTCTAGTGCTAAAATTTGGCCTTAATAGAGTCAAGCCCCGTGCCTCGGAGTAGTCCGTCAGAATCCGTAGACCGATAGAACGTAAAACACCAGCGTTTTATTGAGTTGCTGCGATTCTGACTAAATTCGACGATTGAGTACAAACAACTCCAAAAATATGTATACAATTTAGGACGTTGTCACAATATATAATATAAGAAAGTAGACCTCTACTTTCTAATAGGTAAGTATTGTGACAAGGTCCTAAAGTGTATACATATTTTTGGAGTTGACTGTACCTAGTTTTTTCAATAAATTACACTTGAAATTGGCAAAGTATCCTCACTTCAGAGTAGTAGATTCCATAATAGAGAGAAAAATATACACTTGCAGTAAGAGTATTATAAACAGATACATACTGATTGTTGAGGACCGACGGCTGGACCAGCCTCTTTTATATTATTTATGTTTTATACTTTCATACTGATTTAGATGTATTATTGTTTTGTTTATTGTTTGCTATTGTCTTTGTTTGTCTAATGTCTGATGAACTGGAAAAATAAATTGTTTTGCTGAAAACGGTTTTTTTATCAGCATCCTAACCCCAGCGCTTAATTATAAGTTATAAATAAATAAATATTTCACAACATCACATACATTGATCTGACTCCGAGATAGGTAGCTCAAGTACCTGTGTTACGGATATCAGAATCAACAGTAGGATTACAAATATATACATACCTATAATATTTTTCTTTGGTAAATACATACTTAAAATACATAGAAACACCCAGAACAATACAAACAGACATGTCCATGCAAACAAATGTTTGTATATACGCAACACTGATTGTATCGATAAGTAGGGACAGGACCGATCTGTGTGGAGAATATTGGGGGAGGCCTATGTCCAGCAGTGGACGTCTATTGGCTGAAATGATGATGATGATGACATACTAACGAGTATCTAGCCACTAAATAACGTTTAGTTTTGCTAAACGATTATTATTTACTATTATCACTCAAACACATAAACAAAAATCAAAAGGCAGCGCTAATGGACCGAAGAAGCCCTCTTAAATAAAGCACGTCATAAAAAACTACACGAAAAAAAACGTAACAAATTCAACATAAACAGTTTCCCGATCAAACGACCGGACAAAAGCTCGGCACGCCCGCAAAATGATATATCCGGTCGGCCGGTCCATTTCCGCCAATAAGCCTACTTCCGCCGCCGCCAGGTGGCGACACTATTTAGTTTGCCGCTCGTTTCCGCCGACGCTTTTCAGTTGGTAAACCTGATTTGATGGTTGGTTAGGGAAGAAAACACTTCCAAGAAACCTTTGAGGGTTGGAAGTTAATTTAGAATGAAAGATTCTGTACCAGATGAGATTGAGGTAGTTCAGTGGTTCTTAAGTGGTCTGTGGACCAATGGCGGTCCCTGTAAGAATAATTATTCCTCTGTGGGGCCATTCCAATTAAGGTGACGAGTAGGGGACACTAGCGACGCCAATCGATTGTTGTAACCCCGAAATTGTTTAAAAGAGATCCGGTTTAGAGCGAAAAACTAATTTTTAGCTACTAAACCGGATCTCTTTTAAACAATTTCGGGATTACAACATCTCGGCAAACACTTATACTATTTATTAAATAACCATGCAAAAATGTTAAGTCCAACGCGTACGCGAAAAATTGATTCACGCCAAAAGCGGCCACTTTTGGCGTGAATCAATTTTTCGCGTACAAAAACGGACCCAACATTAGTACATGGTTATTTAATAAATAGTATAAGTGTTTGCCGAGAGGTTGTAACCCCTAAATTGTTTAAAATAGGTCCGGTTTAGTAGCTTAAAATTAAAATCGATTGGCGTCGCTAATGTGCCCTACCCGTCACCTTAAATTTAATTAGATAACGGGCAAACACAACGCGACGACCAATGAACTTTACTGCATTCCGGTGGTCCACGGCAACATCGAAATGTTATCAAATATTCCCTATTCATGACTTAAAGATGAAGAACTACAGAGGTAGAGAGATATATAAACTTTATTAAACTATACCAATAACTAGGCTTCGAAACATCTGATGTATAGTCGAGTCGAGTCAAAGTATTGTTTTGCTATCTACCTCATCTTCAGCCCATTTAAGTCCCCACTGCTGGGGCACGGGCATCCCTCAATCACATGAGGGGTAATTGCCATACTCACCACGCTTGGCAGACGGGTTGGCGGGGGTTTTGATATAAATGCAAAGTTTTCCTTCTCTGGACGCTGATGATCATGCCAGCAGCTTTACCTTAGTCGCCTTTTACGACACCTCGGTAAGAGTGAGGGTGGCCTATTCTACTCTGCCGGGGACCACACGGCCCCCTACTACGCCCCTACTACCCTACTTTGCTGTCTACCTACGTTTTGTTAACCTAAGTGTGGCCACATTATGTCTTTATTCCTAAAATTGAGGCGTAAAACTGATCGAATATCTACAGTTTTAACAACAACTAGGCAGTTTCTATTAACAACCTTTCGAAAAGAACCGGAGTGTCGCAAATGTTTGGGGAATTTAGTTGGCCTAAATGTAGCTTAAAATGGACAGTACAGTCTGTGGCAAACATAAAATTAAAGTGTATTCTGTTAGTACCTATTAGAGCTATAATTAAAAAAGAAGCAATTCGACTGTAAGTGTCCCGGCGTACATAAATATGATAAACATTTTCCATAAACAAAAGCTACCATCTTCCCAGAAAGAGAATTATCCAATTTTCCTAATCCGGACAACAGCGGCTTATCAAAATTAAAACTGATACAAAAAATGAAGAAGCCCAGAGGTAATCAGCCAGCGACTAATCTCGTTACCCAGTGTTTGTACGAATAAAGAAGGCTAGAGATGGGAAAGTGTTCATGACTAATTAATAGATAACTATTTAAAATCATGACTAAATGCGACAAAATGAAATAGGTACACAGCTAACATTACGTTGTAATTACAAGTAGGTACATACATAAACTCAAACTCAAATAATTATTTATTTGCATAGGCTTGTACACAGCACTTACAAATCGTCATACATTTGAAGTACTTATGTATAATTTACATGTTAATACATATATATGTTGATACATAAAATATACTAAAGAAATAAATAAACATAATGCGATTCTACCACCGGCTCGGAAAGTTGTTTCTGGTCGAGCAGATCCGGCAAGAAACTCGCCAGTTACTCTTTTTAATCTTCATACCAAGCCATTCAGATTAATTGTAACAATAATAATAAAATAAATATTATGAGGTAAACCGAAGCAGACCAGTCCCCAAAGGTGGCACCTGTTCACAAATATGACGTTTGTGTCAGCCATCATTTCACTCAACCATATTAGAGGGAATGTAATGATCCGCCACATAACGCCACCACCTCAGAAACACTTGAGTGAGCATGACTACATAGGTTCCCCTCATAGGTCACAAAGAGTAGTAGTTGCTTAATCCAATACTTATAAACTGCAGGATGAGGTGTACAATAGTATGTGGTTAGCATAGGTACTAACTGCTAATTGCTTGACATTCCGACCGAGTGTTTATTTGTGTAACTAATGCATTGAGAAATATTAAAATCGAACATGACGCCGAAGATGAGTGACCCGTAGGTATGTGATGGCGCTTTTGATAGAAACCTTGCCTCAACGGCTAAAGCTTTTGGATAAACACTTATGTTGGTTCGGTGCTTGGGTATTACTATTATCACACCTCATTATTATTTCAGCCAATAGACCCTCACTGCTGGGCATAGGCCTCCTCCAATGGGGGGTGGGGGGCCTGCAGCCTGGGTTTGCAACGGCCTCGAATTTCTGTACATCGCCTCCACTCGAGGACCTTTCCACCCTAGCGGCCCGTCTGTTCTCCTCGCAATCCTATGGGCCATGTGGCCTTGATTCTTCTGCGGATCTCATCATTTCTTATACCATCACGCGATTCCGATGATTATGATATCCATTACAATGATTTGGGCTAATCAACACTGCGGGGTGCAGCAAAATTGAGGTACAGTAAAGTAAAGTATCCGCAATATACTGTCCTACTGCAGCCCTCCATCATAGAAATTAAGTTATCTCTACTATGATGGGATTAGGCTTAGTCACCACGCTTGTCTAAATGCGGATTGGTGATCACACACCCGAGCAAATGTTCGAAAAATTCGAAACATACTTTTTGCTCCCAGGACCTCGAGATCACGACCACTAGACCAACAGGGCATTACGTAGAGGTAGATAGATTTTCATTTATCTTTTTTTCTTAAACTATTGGCAAGCACATGGCCACAATCGCTCCTGATGAAAAGTGATGATGAGGATGATACGCGTTTGTCTAGACGCTTATCTGAACAAATGAATCGATAGTCACTTTATCATCAACATGTCCCATCTCTAAATGAAATGTTTGCAGCAGTAAAGCGGGGTAATTATTTAAGAAACTGGCCGAGGTACAAAGAATAGCCTCCCCCCCTCCCCCACTCCTCACGAAGTGGCGAAAGACGGGAGCGACCCCATTGTAATTATTTTTCGCGAAAACTTTCCCTTTTGGAATTTGTTTGCGCGGTTTTTTTCCGCTAGTATTGTATGGATTTTCGGGCTTTAAATTTGAAGTAAGTGCGAGCCATGTACCTTATATATACCTATTTACATTTACGCAAGGAACACAATCGGCAGTGTCTGGGCATTTAAATGATAGGTACCATTTGTGTAATTAATTCATTGTTTTGTACACAAAATGCATATCTAGGTATAAACGGCAAAGTGCCAATATATCCTATCTAGCATATCCGCAGGCCTAATTCATGGGAAAGGGGTTTAAAGGTCGCTTGTGACTCCACTGGTATCGCGGGTGTCCATGGCGGTGGCAATCGCTTACTATCAGGTAAGTCTGCCACCTATCACATTAAAAAAAACATGGGTAAACTTGTTGTGTTATTGTTATAAGTATTTTTACTTTTTTAGGTGGAAGAGTTTTTTTAATTAAGGCGACAGGTAGCGGTAAATGTTGGGTTCGTTTTTGTGGGCGAAAAATTGATTACCGCCAGAAGCGGCCACTTTTAGCGTGAATAAATTTTTCGCGTACAAATGTTAGGTCGGCATTTATGCATGGTTATTTAATAAGTAGTATAAGTGTTTGCCGAGGGGTTGTGACCCCGAAATTGTTTAAAATAGATCAGCTTACAATTAAAATCGATTGGTGTCGCTAGTGTGCCCTACCCGCCACCTTTAAGGTGACAAGACTTTATAGGAAAACCAGAAAGACGAAACAGTTGCGCGATGTAATCAACACCCAGCGCCATCTATAATACCTATTGGTCAAGTTTGGAACCAATAGCAAAATTGAGCCCCGAAACGAAGTGAGGGACAATACAAAGAAATCAGGTGATCCGTCAGCTCGTCTGCCCCCTATCCCATAAAAAAAAGTTTCCCTTAGCTCGACCGATACCAATAGTAACAATAACCTGTGAATATTCAAACTTTTTAACTTAAATTAATTAAGACGTGGATTAACACGAAATTTATTATGAGATACACATTATGTACTCACATATTTTGCTTGTCGTTTCGGCTACGTTACAGCAGCCGTGGTCACAAGCGGATTGGAGGTGCACTGTGGCACGGCGTCGGCTGGGGCCGGGATGTGTGTTAGACCAGGTAAATACGTCAAAAAGGGCAAGCTATGCTCTGTTTTCAGTAACACCACCTTATTTGGTAAATATTTATTTTGCATGGCTCCCCGCATCTTCAACCACATTCCAAAGGTCATTAGGGATGTAAATGACATTTATATATTTAAAAAAGACTATCTGACTACCTAATTAAAAAATGTTATTATTCTGTTAAAGACTACTTTTTTGACAAAAATATAATATAATAAGTATGACATTAAAATTTTATTCAATTTATTTGCATGATTTAATTTAATAATTTAATTGTTTGGTTATGTACCTATGTTAATTTTATTACAGATGTGTTTTAATTTATTATAGAGTTTAAGTCAAAATATTTTGTACGCCTTAAGAGGCAGGTCACAGTAGCTCTTTAAGAATAATCTATGTAACATCTCCTTCACCTGTGTTCCACAATAAAGATTATGATTATGATTTTGATTATAACGTATCTTTCAAATGATTGGAACATTTGCATCTGGATCAGTGCAGAGATGCGGAAAAGTGAAACCCTTTATTTGGAACATCGGCTCTCAGATAGATCCGTGATTCATTTCGCTCATTCCGATCACTCGGCTCACTCGGATCATTCATTTCATTCGAATCACTCGGCGATCAATTTTAGTTTAATTATAGGTAGTTATAATGCAACGCGAAAATCTGAAAAAAGCTATTTCTTAACTTTAGGAGCACTCAAATATCATGACAATGATTTCATGATCAATTTTATGACAAAGACAAAAATAACATGTTTGCACGGTATAACATTAAGCAAACATTTTTCAAATATCCACATTAAGTGACCAAGAAACCTCGTTGTTGTTATTAAGTTTATTCGTAACAAATACTTGTTTGCCAAAACGGGGGTTCCATGAAAAATATTCCTACTCTTTATTGTTACCTAGAAAGACAGGGGACAGGGAAGAGGCGAGGATAGATGAAATGCAATATTTTCAAGCTGTTAACTGACATCTAACAACGATATAATTTTTAAATTGTTAGCAACTAAACAAGATATCTTTTTAACAATTGCGAAGCAGCAGCCTGCTCGGAAAACACTTATGCTATTTATTTAATACTTGTACTTAACTTTTAGGTCTGCTTTTATACTCGAAATTTGAATTACCGCCAAAAACGGCCACACTTTAAAGCGACGGTTGCACCCTGGGTCCCCGGTTCGATCCCCGGGACGGGTCAAAATTTGTACCTAAGTATTTCTGTTAAGAAATTCTCAGTGTTAGCCCGGAGTCTGGAAGTTGGCGGTCCTGTACCCCCGTGCCTCGGAGAGTACATTAAGCCGTTGGTCCTGCGCCTAATCCCTCTTCGGTCGTATCACACTGGTGTCTTATCGAAATAAGAGGATACGGGAATAGAGAGTGCACTTGTGTCTGCGCAAATACTTGTGCACTATAATACGTCCTGCTTCGATAGCTGATCGCTGAGATTGGCCGCCATGACCGAAATATCGGTTGAGGACATTATTATTAATATGTATACCGCCAACCCCCCCTTCTTCTTCTCTCCTTCTTAGGGGTCTTGCACCCCTGTGCCTCAGAAAGTACCTTAAGTTGTTGGTCCTGCACCCGATCCCTCTCCGGTCGAGTCACAGTAGTGTCCCATCATAATATGAGGGTAAGGCAATAGTGAGTGCACTTGTGTTTGCGCAAACACTTGAGCACTATAATATATCCTGCGTACGTTCGTTGAGATTGGCCGCCGTAGCCGTAATCGGTTGGAGGATATTATTAATATGTATATGCGTACCTACATCAGTTGATTATAATATTACCTACCTAGTTTGGTACCTACTAAACTCGATTTGGGACACATTTAACTTAGGTATTGATGTACTTTATATTGATATAGCTTTGCTAAGATAGATAGCAGACTCACAAATTGGGTAACCATTAGATAAGACCGAATCCCATACAAGTTCGTACATAGGGAAGGCGGAAAAACTTGCTCTGGACTATAGATGTGTAGTTAGATAGATTCGTGGTAACAAGTTGGGGTGTGCTGAAAAAGACTTACAATGCTTTAGTGTGCGTGCGTGGCAGGGTTGCCACCATAGAGAGGGATTTAAGTTCCGTAACTATTAATTTTGCGCCGGTTACCTTACGATGTTTTCCGTCAACGGCAAGAGAATGATAAAAATACACACATAGATTTTTTAAATTGATGTGAAATTAGACGCCAAGATGAAAGAGAGTCAATATCAGTATAAAATCTACAAAATAAGTTTGAGATTTTTTGTAAAACAATGAATAGTTTAGTTTACTTCGCATTTAACCAGGAGCCCAACTGTTGGGTTTTTCTATATAGAAAAACATGGCGGATGACGCATGAAAACCATACAAAAAAACTATGTTTATCGATTTTTGATAAACATCAACCACGAGATTTGATCTCCAGTGTTGCAGTGCGTTGTTCATCAACTCTACAATTAATAATAATAATATCCTCCAACCGAATCTCGCGGCCAATCTCAGCGAACAGCCACTTACACAGGACTTACTATCTGTGCGGATAAAGAATGGGATCAGAAATGGCGGCGCATCTATTCACTTCTCGCTCGCACACTATTTAGTATAGACGCAAATAGTGTGCGAGCGAGAAGTGAATAGATGCGCCGCCATTTCTGATCCCATTCTTTATCAGCAAAGGTTGTACTAGATATAGTGCTCAAGTGCGCAAATACAAGTTCACTCTCTATTCCCATGCCTTCATATTTATTTATTTATTTTTATTATGTACACAAAACAGAACATCATTATTACAAAATTGAAACTACACAAATACATGACAAATCTTATGAGCTAGATGATATCCTAAAATATGCGTAGGTACACATCATGCTTAAAAATGACAGAAGTTGAATTAATTGCAGTAATAATAATTTGTAGTTTAAAACTAATTAAATTTAATTTTAACTTTCCAGATGTTTCAAAAAAATATGTTGTAATTTTCTCTTAAAAACGGGCAATTTCTCGCAAAATACATCCAGGACTTCATAATTGTCTATTATTATTTCGTTGTAAGCGCGACAAATTCTGACCAATGGATTATAATAGGGTGTTTTTCTATTCCTAAAAACTTTAAGATTCCGATGGGACCAGTGTAACATGACCGAAGAGGGATCGGGTGCAGAACCAAACGGCTTAACGTGCTTTCAGAGGCACGGGGGTACAAGACCGCCAACT
The DNA here is from genome assembly GCA_019059595.1 of Marasmia exigua. NCBI lineage: Eukaryota > Metazoa > Arthropoda > Insecta > Lepidoptera > Crambidae > Marasmia > Marasmia exigua. Next base: position 10,979,735 of record CM032486.1, read on the forward strand.
TCCAGACTCCGGGCTAACACTGAGAATTTCTTAACAGAAAAACTCAGCAACAAATTTTGGCCCGACCCGGAGACCGAACCCGGGACCCCAAGCGCAGCCGTCGCTTTAAAGTGCGACGCACTACCCACTGCGCCAACGACGCAGTTTACAATTAACACAATACCAGTTAGATGATGAATAAAACCGGTGTCCACAATGAGGTGTAACGAGATTCCCGTGTCGTCACAGTTGTCGCAGCCCTGGCGCCCCGCCCGCCCCGGGCGACGCAAGGAGCGCCCTCGGTGACGCCGGGGGCGGACGCACGGGAAAACTCCGTAACTGACAAATTATCTTCGAGGTAAATGTAAAATCCATCTAAAAAGGAATTAAATTACTTAATTGAGACTAAACATACTATCCTTTAAGTCAAGAATGTCCAATTCCCAAAATGTCCAACGGATTTCAAAATGATAAATAGTAAAGTAAAGTATCAGCCCATAAACTGTCCCACTGCAGGGCAAAGGCCTCCATCGTAGAAATCAAGTCATCGCTACTATGATGGCATTAGGCTTAATCACCACGCTTGACAAATGCGGATTGGTGATCACAAACCCGAGCTATGTCCGAAAAATTCGAAATATACTTTTCGCTCGACCCTGGAATCGAACCCAGGACCCTGAGATCACGGCCCGGTGCTTAAACCAGTAGACCAGTTCAAAATGATAACTGTTTCTCAAACTTTTCTAGAACATTTTTGCCATCTATCACATAAAAAAATTATACCTACTCTTGATAACAAGCATGTTTCCTTAAGGAATATAAGATTGAAGGAGATGTCCAATAATAGGCCAACATATTGTATATATAGGATTTCATAAAATTAAGAAATATCTTTAGATTTGGAATAATATAAAAAAATGTGTGAACAAATTTAAAAAGATTTTAAAAATTTTTACTCCCAATAATCAAACATACTTACATGTAGAATTAGAGGAGAAAATACTTTTATTTTAAATATGGCTTTACTAGGATCTAAGATAACTTCGCCAATGCCAACCCTTTTCTGGCAATTTTGTGTCACCCAACTCATCATTTGTATGTGAAGGTGACTTAATTTGGGACCCTATGTTTTTGGGGAAAGATCTTTCTTTCATCTAATATATAAAATTCTCGTGTCACAGTTTTCGTTGCCATACTCCTCCGAAACGGCTTGACCGATTTTGATGAAATTTTTTGTGCTAATATATAAAATTCTCGTGTCACAGTTTTCGTTGCCATACTCCTCCGAAACGGCTTTACCGATTTTGATGAAATTTTTTGTGCTTATCCGGTATCTATGAGAATCGGCCAACATCTATTTTTCATCCCCCTAAATGTTAGGGGTAGTCCACCCCTAAATTTTTATTTTTATTTTTTAGACAAAATTTTTAATTTCTCTTTTTTTATGATACAACATACAAAAATACATACAATCCTCAATTTTCACCCTTCTACGATCAACCCTTTTATTTATATGGCAAAACAACGTTTGCCGGGTCAGCTAGTCTAATATATAAAATTCTCGTGTCACAGTTTTCGTTGCCATACTCCTCCGAAACGGCTTGACCGATTTTGATGAAATTTTTTGTGCTTATCCGGTATCTATGAGAATCGGCCAACATCTATTTTTCATCCCCCTAAATGTTAGGGGTAGTCCACCCCTAAATTTTTATTTTTATTTTTTAGACAAAATTTTTAATTTCTCTTTTTTTATGATACAACATACAAAAATACATACAATCCTCAATTTTCACCCTTCTACGATCAACCCTTATTTTTTAATAGCTATTTTAGTAATTTAATCATTTATCCTCTCCGGTCGAAAACTGATCAATCGTCATTTAATTAGTTATTTTATATGGCAAAACAACGTTTGCCGGGTCAGCTAGTATTATATAGAAGCGTACCCTGCAATAATAATAATGTCTACCTACATCATAAGTAAGTAAATATACTTTATTGCAAAAAACGGGTCTTAAGAACTAGACATTACAAACATATTCTGTACAATTTCCGCAGTCTTATCGATGAAATCGATAAACTGTCGTAGTAAGAGGTATGTAGAGTTGCAGGCAATACTAAGAAGTGGCTAAATTGGGGATATGTGTGCTATAATTTCTGCTCACAATCAATGTAGGTTCTCAGGATCCCAAAAGACATTTACACAGATTCTTAAAAGTTTTTTCAGTTGCAACTTTCTACTTTTAAGCCGTCACCATTTACAGTAGACATAGGGCGGGCTACTGTTCACAGCCTGGGGCCTTCCTGACCAATCACAGCGCTCCGAGCTATATCGCCCTCTCACTTACACGCAACGGAATCCCCATCCGGTCATCCCGTTCGCTTCCCCCGGCGAAAATCCTAGCATTGAAAGCTTCCTATGCGAATATCTACTCTAAGTGAATCACAATAAAGGTGATTTTCAGGAGAGTGAATCCGCGTCGCTTCGGGCGTTGTGTCACTAAAACAATGTTTATTTGATATCGAGCGTCAGGCAGGCGACGATTTTCAAGTTCAGATTTCCCTTTCAAGTGATTGTGAACCTTATTCTGTTAGCCATTAAATCTATCCGCTTGGGGACGTTTCAACGAATCGTATTTACGTGTGCAATGCTGGCATTTTCATTGTTACATTACTGAGGCCGTTTTTATTCACTCGATATTGCACTGTAAGATGTTTGAGGTAAAGTCCAATAAGATGAGTGTTTTAATGGTTAGAAGGATGTTTCGGACTTGTGGATTTTCGTTGCCTCAGGCAAAAGCTATTTGCGATGACAATTTTGCGAGCGTCGGAGAACGAAATATGCCTTTTATTCGTAGTGGAGTCGGGATTAAAGCTCTAAAAAGGAATTGCTGTCAGATGAAGGGCTTTGTTCAAATTTGCGAACTACACCTACCTATTTGTGCGTCAGTTACATTTGCGCGGCTAACGGTGTTTAGCGGCGGTTTAGTATTCGACATACAACGGGATTTTTTAGTCGTCATAGAAACTTTTTGATGGCAGTATCCTTCTGGCTGACAACAAACATTTTTCCACAAAGAAAATAAGGTAACATCTCAAAATTATGGAACAAGAAAACGCGCTCTTGAAAAAAACGTCACAAAGTGTCAGAGAGTTCCAACTGATCCTGACGCAGCTTTAAGGTGACGGGTAGGGCACACTAGAGACGCCAATCGATTTAAATTTTTAGCTACTAAATCGGCTCTATTTTAAACAATTTCGGGGTTACAATCTCTCGACAAACACACTAATTAGGTATAAAATAACCATGCACAAATGTTGGGTTCAACGCGTACCCGAAAAATTTATTCACGCCAAAAGCGGCCACTTTTGGCGTGAATCAATTTTTCGCGTACAAAAACGAACCCAAAATTTGTGCTTGGTTATTTAATAATTAGTGTAAGAGTTTGCCGAGAGATTGTAACCCCGAAATTGTTTAAGATAGATCCGGTTTAGTAGCTAAAAATTAAAATCGATTGGCGTCGCTCGAAGGAAAACTCTGCATTTATATCAAAACCCTCGCCAACCCGTCTGCCAAGCGTGGTGAGTATGGCAAATACCCCTCATGTGATTGAGGGAGGCCCGTGCCCCAGCAGTGGGGACTTAAATGGGCTGATGATGATGATGATGATGAATTGTTTAAAATAGATCCGGCTTAGTAGCTAAAATTTAAAATCGATTGGCGTCGATAGTGTGCCCTACCCGTCACCTTAAAGCATCTCTCTACGGGTGCGGTAGAGAAAGACCGTCGCCCAACACGTCACCCCAGTACTAAGTACTAAGTTTCTCAAGTATGGCTTTCTATGAAATGGCTCAATCTGGTTAGGGTGCAAGTCTGTGCACAAAATTCTCTTTACCATGCATGTCGAGGACAGACCTCCTTGCCGCTTAGGCGCCCTTATAAATAGAAAAAGTATTTTTGACGTTTCTTCTTCTTCTGACGTTTAGGCCTAGCTATGTAAATTTTATGTTTTTTTCTATAATTTAATTTTGTTGATAAATTTATTTTTACCCCCTTACCGGTGTCTCCTTTTCTGTATGCCACAATGCAAAAAAAAACTAGATGATTATGACAAAATTGCACAAGAAGCGCGTTTTTAGGGTTCCGTAGCCAAATGGCAAAAAACGGAACCCTTATAGAATCGTAATGTCTGTCCGTCTGTCCGTCTGCGTGTCCGTCCGTATGTCATAGCCACTTTTCTCCGAAACTATAAGAACTATAGGTACTATTGAAACTTGGTAAATAGATGTATTTTGTTAACCGCATTACGATTTTCACATAAAAATTGGAAAAATTAACAAAAAATCGGGGGGTCCCCATACTTGAAACTGAAACTCAAACATTTTTTTTTCATCAAAGGTCTTTAAATATGATGTTGAGGTTTTTAACATCTTTTTTTTCTAAACACAATACCTTGCGCAAGAGACGCTCCCAAAGCGGTAAATTGTGTGTCGTCGCCCCCCTCTAACTTCTATAATAAATGAATCATAAAACTAAAAAAAATATATGATGTACATAATCATGAAAACTAACAACGAAAATTGGTTTGAACTAGATACGTTATAAACCGTAAACCACAATTTACCTTCCATATATCTTAGTTGCTGGTACGGAACCCTTCATGGGCGAGTCCGACTCGCACTTGGCCGGTTTGACACGACCGGAGAGGGATCGGGCGCAGGACCAGGAGAACAGCTTAACGTGCTTTCCGAGGCACGGGGGTACAAGACCGCCAACTTCCAGACTCCGGGCTGCCACTAAGAATTTCTTACCGCAAACTCAGGCTCAATTTTTTGGCCCGACCCGGGGATTGAACCCGGAACCTCTTGCGCAGCCGTCGCTTTAAAGTGCGACCCACTAACCACTGCGCCACCGAGGCAGTAAAGCATAAAGCTAAGCTATTAGAAGAAAAAGGGGTGTATGATTCGATGATGAATGACAGCAATGTAAGGAAGCAGGAGACAAACCGCAGACTCCTCATCACCTGAGAAGAGAACAGGAGAATAATGATGACATGAGGCCGCAAAACTCAACAGATTATGGGCAGCAAAAATATAAATTCTCAAATGTACAGGAGAACTAAGGTCACAGCCTAAAAGATTGCATGCCTCAAGTGGCAATAGGAAGGACCCATAGCGAGGAGAACAGACGGCCATTGGGGCAGAAAGGTCCTCTAGTGGAGGTCACGTACAGGAAGTCGCAGTCGTAGCAGGCTCCCCACAAGGTGGGCCGAGGATCTGGTGAAGGCACGGGAATCCATTGGATGCGGGCGGCGCAGGACCGATCTGTGTGGAGAACATTGGAGGAGGCTGTACGTCCAGCAGTGGGCGTCTATTGGCTGAAATGATGATGATGATGAAATGTACAGACGTGATGTGTGTGAGGAGATGTAATTCCATTGATTAACCTAAATATATAAAGTTGTTGCAAATAGGTACATGTTACAGATAGTTCAACTCCAAGTTCCAAGAAAAACCTGTTATTGGCCTTATGTTATGTAACTTGCACAAAACCTATATTTATTGTAAACGCTGTTGGTTTTTTAAATAAATAAATAAACTCACGAAGACGCGCCCCACCACTTTTGGGCAAGGGCATTCGCGATGCATGAGGGGTGAGTGGGAGGCGCGGAGAGTTTAAGACAAACCTCAGTCATCTTTTCAGTTACCCCGTGACGTTGAAACGAGCTGTAGAAATAATAAAACTGAGTTGAGGACATGTTAGGGCACTCACTCGGACCCTCACAGGGCACTGCAAATTAAACAAGCACCTGCACAACATGGGCCTTTCAGATACCAAAATCTGCAGTTTACGAGAGAGACGAGGAAACGATTATCCACGTCCTCGGCGAGTGCATAGCGCTGCACCGCTGCAGAAGCCGGCACCTAGGAGCACACATGATCCCAGCAGACGAGATCAAAAGCTCCCCCATTAGCTCCATTCTCATTCATTCCATTATATTATTGGGTATGTATGTATTGTTTATGATTATTTATGTAATGTAATAAAATTAATATATAAAATAATGTATATTTCTGCCATTCTCAATTTCATTTGTTAAACTACTTTGCACTGCCTTCCCTTATTACGAATACGATCTTCCTTCCTCTACCCGAAGGTTGTCTGGAAGAAATCGCTACAAGAGATAAGACCGCCTTATTGTACTGTCTGTTGCTGTTGTATCATGCTTGTATTTTATTTTTGTGCAATAAAGAATATCTGTCTATCTATCTATCTCCATTCTCGGGTTTATCCTGGAACTGGAGCTACATGAGGTGCTGTAATAGGTTATGGGGCTGCCACAATAGACCATCTACTGGTCGCAGTGGCTATGAGACGCAGGGCTCTCCCCATTTCTATCAAATAATAAATACCCCGTGACGTTCTGTCAATTTATTAATAGTGTGCGTGAGCATTCTTCTCTTCTTCTTATTTTATTTGTGGCAATCAACTTCTCGACTGAGAATTACTCCTGCCATTATCATGTTTTAGATTGTAGGTAGGTATTATTAAGCGGGACAGCCGAAGATAATTCGCCAATGTCAAGTCACTCAATAAAACGCCGGTGTTTTGCGTTTTATCGACCTACGGATACAGCGGATATCACTTTAAAAGCAATCGCGGGTTTTAAGACTCTATTAGGTCCAAGCAAGTTGTCACGAGACAACGCACTCGACACACAATAGCAGTGTTAAAAACGATACAATCCAATGATTCTTATTATTAGGATCACTTTGCGGCACTTCACTGCACAAAATAAAACCCAACACTAAAAACCACTAGACTCTAATTTAAAACCTATGAATTGCATTAGCCCACGCGGCTTCTTTTAGCCCTACCCGCCGAATCCTGCGTGAGCATTCATTGCTAATTTGTAAGATATAATGAAAAAGGGTGGGGCGCGTCTTCGTGGATTGTACTATCATCTGTATCAGAAATCCGTACCTGAATCACAGTATAAAAAAGGATCTTTCCTCAAGCTCTTTTTATTCTGTGCCTGGACCGTGCTTGAACTTGACAGAGCTTTTTGCCAAATTCAAGTAAAAACTACCCGTGAAATTGCAATCCCCGTGGTAAAGATGTCAGGTGGGAACAGGCTATTGTCAAAGTTCTGTTGGATGTTGCAACTACGATATAAGTAGAACCTCAATTCTGTCAAAACAGGATTGGAGGTGGAACGAATGGTAGAGCGAAACGAATGCATTGAAGGATTTACTAAGATATCCAAGAAGGCAAATTTGCATCCACCTGTTTTACTTATAATAATAATATTATCCTCCAACCGATTACGCTGGATATAGGTATTATAGTGTTCAAGTGTATGCGCAAACACAAGTGTACTCTCTTTTCCCTTACCCTCAAATTCGATGGAACACCAGGGCCGGGTGACACGACCGGAGAGGGATTGGGCACAGGACCAACGGCGTAACGTGCTTTCCGAGGCACGGAGGTACAAGACCGCCAACTTCCAGACTCCGAGCTGACACTAAGAATTTCTTACTGAAAACTTAGGTACAAATTTTTGGCCCGACCCGGGGATCGAACCCGGGACCTCTTGCAGCCGTCGCTTTATAGTGTGACCCACTATACACTACGCCACCGAGGCAGTCAAAAAACATTTAAGGTGACGGGTAGGGCACACTAGCGACGCCAATCGATTTTAATTTTAGCTACTAAACCGGATCTATTTTAAACAATTTCGGGGTTACAACCTCTCGGCAAACACTTACACTATTTATTAAATAACCATGCACAAATTGCGGACCCAACATTTGTACACGAAAAATTGTTTCACGCTAAAAGTGGCCGCTTTTGGCAAAAATGTTGGGTCCAACGCGTACGCGAAAAATTAATTCACGCCAAACCGAGATGTTGTAGCCCCGAAATGCTTTAAAATAGATCCGGTTTAGTAGCTAAAAAATGAAATCGATTGACGTCGCTAGTGTTACCTACTCGTCACCTTAATGTTTTACTTATAGTAATAATAATAATAATAATAAAATAGTTTATTGCTCTCTTATTGCACAGTTTAGGAACATACAGTTTTAACAGTCTGTTTATACAGCAATATGTGGAGACAATTGGAAATAACTCAGCTTATGCTGGCATGAGCGGCTGGCACCCATTCAGCGCTGGTTTTCAGTTATTTCCACTTCTCTAAGGTCTTAGCGATTATAGGTATTAAGTAGGTAAGCACCGGGGTCAGACTTCATATTTATATTTGATTTTCCTAAACGTGCGTTTACTGTGAGGCCTAGCTTTTAAGTTTTGTATGTTGTGCAATTAAGACCTAAAGTCAGGTCGTGGTATGACTCCGGTCGAGCCGGCCCATTCATGCCGAAGCGTGGTTCTCACAAGGTTACAATGGCTATTAGATAGGCCAGTTTGAATTGAAATGGATGTAATCCTATACACTCAATAAAAAGAAAAAAGTAATATTTTTATTCATCCTCAGATATTTTTACGAAATCATTTATATCAAGTTACGTATATTATAATTATGTACAAAGCCGAGAGATAAGCACACAGAGGGGAGCTCAATCAAACCAAATTGTTGTTTCAAATTACGTTTTTTCCCAACTTCTTTAGGGGAAACTGTTTGGAGATTCTTTAATAGAACCGAAACATCGGGATGAAAGGAAAACTCCGCTGTCTGATGCCTTCAAGGGAAAACCGGCCTTAGTGTCTAAAACATAAGATTTACCCAAATTGGTGTAATTGTTATGTTATTCAAAGGCTCGGACAGATTTATTAATTTTCGTTTCCGCGAATTTTCTCTTTTCCCTTTGTATTTTTTTGCTTTGGCTGCGTGTTCTTGGTATCTATTCTGTACGTAGGTACTTATAAATTAATTTGAAATTTTAGGATTCGTCAAAATACGATTTTTGTTATTAATATCATAATCCATTTTACATAGATAATTTGACGACCCGTTTGGAACTGTGGTAGTGAACGCTTCCTTTGGTCCAAGGGTTGCGGTTTCGATCCCCGCACAGTACAAAGTCCTTGCCAAGGTCTGTTTTTCCGGACACTACAATCTGGACATCTTAAAGGCAAGAGTGAACAGGCATCTTCTAGACCTCATTGTCACTTTCCATTGGATTGTAGTCAAGCATTAGCAGTTATTACAGTTCATAAAAAAAACATTTGTGTGCATGAACATGTCTGTTTGTATTGGTCTGGGTGTTTTCTATGTATTATAAGTATATATTTACAAAAAAAAGTACCATATGTATTTGTAATCCCACTGTTGATTCTAATATCCGTAACACAGGTGCTTGAGCTACCTATCTCAGAGTCAGATCAATGTATGTGGTATTGTGAAAAAAATATATATTTATTAATATCATAGTAGATTTTAAATAGATAATAATATAATATCCTCCAACCGATTACGGCTACGGTGGCCAATCTCAACACAGTCACTTACGTAGGATATATTATAGTGATCAAGTGTGTGTACAAACAAAAGAGCACTCTCAATTTCCGTACCCTCATATTCCGTGACCAGAGAGGGATTGGGTGCAGAACCAACGACTTAACATGCTTTCCGAGGCACGGGGGTACAATATCGCCAACTTCCAGACACCGCGCTGACACTAAGAATTTCCTAACGGAATATAAGGTACAAATTTTTGGACCGACCCGGGGATCGAACGTGGGACCTGTTGCGCAGCCGTCGCTTCAAAGTACGACCTACTAACCACTGCGCCACCGAGGCAGGTACATAGATACAACTCCTCTCATCGTCATCGTCAGCCCATTTAAGTCCCCACTGCCGGGGCACGGGCCTCCCTCAATCACATGAGGGGTAATTGCCATACTCACCACGCTTGGCAAACGGGTTGGCGAAGGTTTTGATATAAATGCAGAGTTTTCCTTCTCTAGTTGCTGATGATCATGCTAGCAGATTTACCTTAGTCGCCTTTTACGACACCTCGGTAAGAGTGAGGGTGGCCTATTCTACTCTGCCGGGGACCACACGGCACACCTCCTCTATTTGATGTTATTTTTGCATAAGTATTGGGTACCCTTAACCTCATGGTAAACAAAAGGACAGTCCAGGTTGCAATTACAATGGACGCCATGGCACCTTTATCTTTATCTGAAGATTGATTTGTCTGATAAGGTTTAATCTTATTGAGTCACACCACACTCTAAAATGTCACACTGTTACTATTAATAGAGATCGCTTCCTGTGGTATACCCAGGTTAGTATAACGTGTGTCGAATCTCTGAATTTCAGTATGTAGATTCCGAGGAATTAACTAACAAACTAGGTAGGCGCAGCAACCCAAAGTAAGCCTTGACCTCCGATAATAAGAGTCTCCATCTAGGTCGGTCCTGCGCCACCTCCTGCCAGTCATCCGCCAGAAGTGTACGCAAATCCTTTTAGATCCCGAGGTATTACTAGTTTGTAAAATAATTATGATGTCTTTAGTCCAGTAAAAAAGGCACCCAGAAAATAAATAAATACATATTTCACAACATCACATACATTGATCTGACTCCGAGATATGTAGCTCAAGCACCTGTGTTACGGATATCAGTATCAACAGTGGGATTACAAATATATACACATAATACTTTTCTTTTGTAAATACATACTTATAATACATAGATAACACCCAGACCAATACAAACAGATATGTTCATGCACACAAATGTTTGTACTGTGCGGGGATCAAACCCGCAACCCTTGCACCAGAGGCAGCGTTCACTACCACTGTTCCAAACGGGTCGTCTAATATGTACGTCGTAGAATACTGGTATATTGTCACAGTATAATCAGCTCTTCCAAGCTTCGATTCGACCAATTTTTATCCGGCTGGTATTCTAACGCACACATACATAAATTGACATCATCATCATCATCATCATTTCAGCCAATAGACGTCCACTGCTGGACATAGGCCTCCCCCAATGTTCTCCACACAGATCGGTCCTGTGCCGCCCGCATCCAATGGATTCCATAGACATAAATTGTAAATCCGCCTGAATTGTACATTGTATCATAAAGAGTTTTTATGTATGTTATGTATCTATTATAGGTACCTATAATAATATTTACACGTGACACTGTAATGCTTACCTTCCTTCCTTTCTAGTTTCTAAGGAGTAAGGTCTCCCACACAGTCCACCAGCTTTCTGCAATAAAGTTGAATCAGTGTACAGTTTACACGTTAGAACTGGCAAAAACGTATCTTTCAAAAGATTGGAACATTTCCATCCGGATCAGTGCAGAGATGCGGAACAGTGAAACGCTTCATTTGGAACATCGACTCTCAGATAGATCCGTGATTCATTCCGCTCATTCGGATCATTCGGCTCACTCGGTACATTCAGCTCATTCGGCTCATCGGATCATTCCGCTCATTCGGATCATTCTGCTCACTCGGATCATTCAGCTCTTTAGGATCATTCGGGTTCGGTTCACTCGGACTCAAGATAATAATAATAATAATTCTCACAACATCTCACACGTTGACCTGATCTTGGCTCCTCGGATCATTCCGCTCATTCGGATCATTCTGCTCACTCGGATCATTCAGCTCATTCGGTTCATCGGATCATTCGGCTCATCGGATCATTCAGCTCTTTAGGATCATTCGGGTTCGGTTCACTCGGACTCGAGATAATAATATAATAATAATACTCACAACCTACGTACGTTGACCTGATTCCGTACTAAGTAGCTTAAGCACTTGTGTTACAGATATCAGACAACAGAGGAACACAAATATATACTTAAATACATATATTACACCCAGACACTGAACAAACACAAGTGTTCATCGCACGAATGTTTGTCCAGGGTGGGGATCGAAACCACGACCTTTGGCGTAAGAGGCAGGGTCACTAACCATAATTGCGCAGGTCAAGTCCATAGATCAGATCCATTTGAGTCGAATACATTCGGAGCGAACATATAAGATTCGGAATAGTGTATCATTTGGCTGAGTCGGATCACTGAGTCGTTTCAGTAAAGAGTTGAATTCAATTCAATCTCTTTATTGCTTTCTCATGCGAGTGTATGTTGAACAAATATAGTTTAAAGTATATCAAGTTACAATAATTTTGAGTTACACATGTCTACTACACGTTGATTATGCCTGATAGAATTCACAGTCACAGTGTTGAGTAGATTCCCTGTACTGTGAATATTTACAAATGATGGGCCTCCCAGCTCTCCCAGACTCAAGTTCATTTAGAAAAGATATTTTCCTAAAATATCCCGACCGAGAATCAAATTTGGGATTTTATTGCGACTAGGCACAACACAATAGCCACGTCGCCAACTCCAACGCAAAAATTAAAACCCTTTTGATTTGTGGTTATAATAGATCCTAAGAAATGGCTTCATAATACATTATACGCAGTTATTTGTATTCTACCATTCCCATAAAATTGTACAATACCTTTTAAAAATGCAAAATATTTGCTTAAGGTTTCGCAACATCCGTCCAATAAAAAAATGCTCGATAAAAGGATTTAAAAAATCGCCGAGGTTTCAAATTGATTTCAAGCTCGATTCGTTCTATTCAACAAATCAATAATGGCTGAATAGTGTGTACATCAATGCCTTTGTAAAAAGTAAAAACGTCAAGTAGTGTGGGCGCGTTCGAAAAAAAAAGAATAGCTTTTGTGTTTTTAAACAGCAGAAATAATGTATACTTCTTGCAGCTAGTTTCGTTTTTGTTAGTTCGTAATGTTTTCATTAATACGCCATTGTAAATATCGGTTAAAACATACCTGTCGCATTTTATTACGTCTTTATGTCCTTTTCATGTGATAGATGGCAGACGAGCAGACAGATCACCTGATTTTGCATTCAGTTAACTTGGCCCTGTTGTTTTAACTACTGGCAGGTAAAACTCGTTGCAGAAACAACTTTTAGAGTTCGCGCCACTAAAGAAGTCCCGTGATTGGCGCCACTTCTGTTACGTCAACATTTAAATTTGAGCTTTGTTTGTATAGACACAAGGAATCTCAAAATTTAGTTTAGACTCTAACTTCAAACTCACATGGAGATTCTGAATTTAAAAATGTACACAATATTTGTTCCTTTGTTAGTTGTTTTTTCAACAGTCGTAGGTACCTATAGAGTTACTTCGCTATCTTTCTTCCTACACTGTACGTTTGCGTTCTTTCGCAGTCTTTTTGATGTCGCACATTGTGAGTCTTGCTATGCAAGCAGCGTCGCGCGCTAAAATATGCAGCAGTCATTAGCCGGTCTCCTCCGGCATTGTCTGAGCTCTTTGCCGCTTCTGCGCTCCTGGTACTTGCAGGCTGAGACGATGAAAACACGCCTGGTTTGTAAAGGAATCTTCTTGCGATAATAACCAGCACTTATAATCGGTTATAGCCCACGCCAAATAAGTCTAGCGGAGACCTTGAGTGTGCAGAAATGTTTAGTACAAATTGAGTTATTTTAGCGCTACACTCACGTGCGGAGGCCTGTGTCAACAGTTTTTGAGAATCTATCCGAAGCTTACAAGTTTCCCACCGATGATTTCACTCACTGGCACTGCACCTAGAGCTAAAAAAAATTACACCTAGATTTGAAAAAGTCAAAATTGCGTGCTACAAACCTTCAATTTGAAAGAAGCGCGTGGGTGAAAGACAGTGGAATTTTATCGCATGATGAGGAAGACCTCATCGTGCGATAAAATGTCGAGCACTCTTAGCTAGCTTCTGCCATTGTCAAGCTCTTTACCGTTTCTGTGCTCCTGGTACTTGTAGGTTGAGACGATGAAAACACGCCTGGTTTGTAAAGGAATCTTCTTGCGATAATAACCAGCACTTATAATGGTTATAGCCCACGCCAAATAAGTCTAGCGGAGACCTTGAGTGTGCAGATATGTTTAGTACAAATTGAGTTACTTTAGCGCTACACTCACGTGCGGAGGCCTGTGTCAACAGTTTTTGAGAATCAATCCGAAGCTTACAAGTTTCCCATCGGTGAATTCACTCACTGGCACTGCACCTAGAGCTAAAAAAAATTACACCTAGATTTGAAAAAGTCAAAATTGCGTGCTACAAACCTTCAATTTGAAAGAAGCGCGTGGGTGAAAGACAGTGAATTTTATCGCATGATGAGGAAGACCTCATCGTGCGATAAAATGTCGAGCACTCTTAGCTAGCTTCTGCCATTGTCAAGCTCTTTACCGTTTCTGTGCTCCTGGTACTTGTAGGTTGAGACGATAAAAATATGCCTGGTTTGTAAAAGGAATCTTCTTGAGATAACAAGTACACTATAGGCAACAATTTTTGAGAAATTTACGTAATATGCTTCTTTTTTTAATCTAAGCTCTTCCGTACGATCCCCTGTCCTCATCGTGCGGCATCCTCTGGATTTTTTCAGCTTTTTGCTGCTTATACGCTCCTGGTACTTACGAAAGGAAAGATGCTTGGATTGTATGGAGTCTTCTTGATGTAAAAAAACTCCTATAACCAGTAAATTTTTGGTGGTTTTAATACTGAAGCCCTTTTATAATTTTAATAATAATCCTCATTTAGTGTTTGCGCAAACACAAGTGCACTCTATTACCGTACCCTCATCTTACGACGATGGGACACCAGCGTGACTCGACCGGAGAGGGATTAACGTGTTTTCCGAGGCACAAGACCGCCAAATTCCAGACTCCGGGTTGTCACTAAGAACTTCTCACCGATAACTAAGGTACAAATTTTTGGCTCAACCCGGGGATCGAAACCAGACCTTTTGCGCAGCTGTCACATTAAAGTGCGACCCACTAACCACTGCGCCATCGAGGCAGTCGTTTAATTAAGTAACAAACATACCAAAATATGGATCATGGGCCATGTAATGACCCTGTTACATTACTCCGTCTGTCACAACCCTAAGACCGCGCACGCATGCATGCGCGCACGCTAACGGCACAAATTGATTTGTGCGCGCGCGCAACTGTGAGGTTATAATTTTCGCGCCGCGCCGCGCAAGCGCACGCTGCGCGCTGCCGACGACGTTCCTTTTTATGAATCTGTTAATTTGAAAATAGAATGTTAACAAACAACTGTTTATCGCGTGCCAGTATGTTATGATGATATTTTGTGGATTAAATTAAACTCGGTTCAATAAGGAGGCCGATGCATTATGAGTCTCTCCGTAGTCTACATTTATGGTTCTGTTATTCGGTAGAGTTCAAAAACCAGAGTTATCTTTCATTCATTATGGATGGGCCGGCTCGACCGGAGTGATAACACGGCCTCACAGAAAACCGGCGTGAAGCAGCACTGTGCTGTGTTTCGCTGCGTAAGTGAGCGTATCAGAGGCCCAATCCGGGAGAAAGATTGGTTTAAAGGTTGACAGCGCACTTGTGACTCCACTGGTGTCGCGTGTGTCCATGGGCGGCAACAATTGCTTACCATCAGGTGATCCGTCTGCTCGTCTGCCACCTATCACATAAAATAAATTAATGATGATTGTGCTGTGTTTCAGCCGTGTGGTCCCGGCAGAGTAGAATAGGCCACCCTCACTCTTACCGAGGTGTCGTAAAAGGCGACTAAGGTAAAGCTGCTGGCATGATCATCAGCACCCAGAGAAGGAAAACTCTGCATTTATATCAAAACCCTCGCCAACCCGTTTGCCAAGCGTGGTGAGTAGGGCAATTACCCCTCATGTGATTGAGGGAGGCCCGTGCCCCAGCAGTGGGGACTTAAATGGGCTGATGATGATGTGCTGTGTTTTGCTGCGTGAGTGAGGGTACCGGAGGCCCAATCCCGGGGGAACAGGGGTTTAAAGGTTGGCAATCACGAACCTGAAACCATAATCCAGAACGATTCATATTACACGTTTTGTGGAATAGTTTAGTCACGGTGACATTTCCTGACGGTTATGACCTAGAGATTTTCCACAGACGTACACGTCTTTTCAAAAAAAAGCCGGCAACGCATCAGCGACTCATCGGATCTCGCAGATATTCATGGGTTGCGGTGATTACAGATTGATTAGTGACCATCATGTGACCCGCTTGCTCATCTAATGGTAATTAACCAATCATGTTTTCTAAATATCACGAGCACAAGACCAATTCTTGTGCTCGTGATATTTTGAAAACATGGCGGATATCACCTGAAAACAATACAAATTAAACTATGTTTTAGTGATAAATGTCGTATGAAAATAAATATCACGAGCACGAGAATTGGGCTCCAGTAATCACCAGTTTCATCATCAGTTTGTGGCCTCTAGCATTACAAAGTATCTAGGTACACAGTAGATAGATAGATAGATACTCTAATAGAATAGGATCTTAGAAAAAAAAACAAAGCAAAATTCTATTTAACCGAATTATTCCAAATAGTTTATACAATACTAGCTGTTTCACGCGGTTTCACCCGCGTCCCGAGGAAACTACTTCCCGTACCGGGATAAAATATAGCATATGTTACTTCTGAATAATGCAGCTTTCTAATGGTGTAAAAATTATTGCAACCGGTCCAGTAGTTTTTGAGTTTATTCATTACAAACATACAAAAATACAAATATTTCCTCTTTATAATATTAGTGTAGACAAAACAAAGTTACTAAAAGGCATCGCAATGTTGAGATAAAGATCCAATTGGAAGGGAAACAAATAGCTGCAAATTGCTCGAGAGTCCAAGATGGACGCTTTGTCGAGAACACGACGCGACTTGATGGAATGACTGTAAACAAGGCTGAGGGTCTTAACAAATTACGATTTTAAAAAATACACATTTTAACTACTTCCTGCCACACTCAGAGTCGTTGATTAACTTAGTTGGCTACTTAAGAAAAAATATTGACCCTTATTTTGATACGCATAAAGACTACCGATACTAAAATTAATGAACATTAGCTTAAATGACGTCTCTGAGTGCGGCCGTTAAATAGTCATAACCGGGCTTTAATTTCGTCGCGTTAAATTAAAGGTCTTTTGTTCCGAAGGTCCGAAGTAATGTTCTTTTTGAAATAAGAATTTGCTTTTCTATATACGGACAGGCTCACCTAAACTTATACAAATCTAATCTTTCTTCAATCGATTATCAGAGAAATGAAGACTAAGGAATTTTGACGGATTATAGTAACCACGCATCAACGTGGCTGTGACTGTACGGCAGCATCAAAAGTAGCTAACACTTTAGTACCATGTCAAAGTAACAGTGCTGCCTATTATAGTCAGTTTCAAAGGGGACGTACAAAATGTTATTTCGAAATGGTACTAATGTGTTAAGCTGCTTTTGATGCTGACCGGTCAGATTTTAATATTCTGTCGAAAAATTCATTTACCACTCGACCGGAGATATAAAAACGGCCTCACAGAAAACCGGCATGAAGCAGCGCCGTGCTCTATTTCGCTGCGTGAGTGAGGGTACCGGGGGCCCACTGGCTGACTGACTCCACTGGTGTTGCTGGTGTCCATGGGCGGCGGCAATCACTTACCATCTGGTGATCTCATTTTACCGGCCCCGTTTTAACAAGAAGCAGGAGTGGTTTCCACTCCTATCATCATCATCATCATCGTCAGCCCATTTATGTCACCACTGCTGGGGCACGGGCCTCCCTCAATCACATGAGGAGTGATTGCCAACTCACCACGGCTTGGCAGACGCGGTTGGCGAGGGTTTTTATTGTAATGCAGAGTTTCCTTCTCTTGGTGCTGATGATCAGGCCAGCAGCTTTACCTTAGTTAGCCGTGTGGTCCCCGGCAGAGTAGAATAGGCCACCCTCAGTCTTACCGAGGTGTCCACTCCTATGTTTGAGATAAAAAACAATACGTACCTACAACTTCGGTGTACATTCTGTTTGCGTAAAGCTAATGAAAATAATTCTCTGTTTTATAAATACCTACTAGGATTTGAACGATTTCTAGAGAACTGTGGATAGGCTATTAGAAAGAAGAAAAGAAAGAAAGAAACATTTTAGTGACCATCACAATAAATATTTTAACAATGAACACTCATTGAGAAAAATAGGTAACATAAACACATTAAAATTACAGACAAAGGTGAGTACGAGAACAGACGACCAGTACTAGCCAGCAGGACAAAATCAGTAGATCCACCTCCAAATTTGGTAGATTCATCTCCAAATCAGTAGATCCACCTCCAAATTTGGTAGATTCATCTCCAAATCAGTAGATCCACTTCCAAATTTGGTAGATTCATCTCCAAATCAGTAGATCCACTCCAAATTTGGTAGATTCATCTCCAAATCAGTAGATCCACTCCAAATTTGGTAGATTCATCTCCAAATCAGTAGATCCACCTCCAAATTTGGTAGATTCATCTCCAAATCAGTAGATCCACTCCAAATTTGGTAGATTCATCTCCAAATCAGTAGATCCACTTCCAAATTTGGTAGATTCATCTCCAAATCAGTAGATCCACCTCCAAATTTGGTAGATTCATCTCCAAATCAGTAGATCCACCTCCAAATTTGGTAGATTCATCTCCAAATCAGTAGATCCACCTCCAAATTTGGTAGATTCATCTCCAAATCAGTAGATCCACTCCAAATTTGGTAGATTCATCTCCAAATCAGTAGATCCACTCCAAATTTGGTAGATTCATCTCCAAATCAGTAGATCCACCTCCAAATTTGGTAGATTCATCTCCAAATCAGTAGATCCACTCCAAATTTGGTAGATTCATCTCCAAATCAGTAGATCCACCTCCAAATTTGGTAGATTCATCTCCAAATCAGTAGATCCACCTCCAAATTTGGTAGATTCATCTCCAAATCAGTAGATCCACCTCCAAATTTGGTAGATCATCTCCAAATCAGTAGATCCACTCCAAATTTGGTAGATTCATCTCCAAATCAGTAGATCCACCTCCAAATTTGGTAGATTCATCTCCAAATCAGTAGATCCACTCCAAATTTGGTAGATTCATCTCCAAATCAGTAGATCCACCTCCAAATTTGGTAGATTCATCTCCAAATCAGTAGATCCACTCCAAATTTGGTAGATTCATCTCCAAATCAGTAGATCCACTTCCAAATTTGGTAGATTCATCTCCAAATCAGTAGATCCACCTCCAAATTTGGTAGATTCATCTCCAAATCAGTAGATCCACTCCAAATTTGGTAGATTCATCTCCAAATCAGTAGATCCACCTCCAAATTTGGTAGATTCATCTCCAAATCAGTAGATCCACCTCCAAATTTGGTAGATTCATCTCCAAATCAGTAGATCCACCTCCAAATTTGGTAGATTCATCTCCAAATCAGTAGATCCACCTCCAAATTTGGTAGATTCATCTCCAAATCAGTAGATCCACTTCCAAATTTGGTAGATTCATCTCCAAATCAGTAGATCCACCTCCAAATTTGGTAGATTCATCTCCAAATCAGTAGATCCACCTCCAAATTTGGTAGATTCATCTCCAAATCAGTATATCCACCTCCAAATTTGGTAGATTCATCTCCAAATCAGTAGATCCACTTCCAAATTTGGTAGATTCATCTCCAAATCAGTAGATCCACCTCCAAATTTGGTAGATTCATCTCCAAATCAGTAGATCCACTTCCAAATTTGGTAGATTCATCTCCAAATCAGTAGATCCACCTCCAAATTTGGTAGATTCATCTCCAAATCAGTAGATCCACTCCAAATTTGGTAGATTCATCTCCAAATCAGTAGATCCACTCCAAATTTGGTAGATTCATCTCCAAATCAGTAGATCCACCTCCAAATTTGGTAGATTCATCTCCAAATCAGTAGATCCACCTCCAAATTTGGTAGATTCATCTCCAAATCAGTAGATCCACTCCAAATTTGGTAGATTCATCTCCAAATCAGTAGATCCACCTCCAAATTTGGTAGATTCATCTCCAAATCAGTAGATCCACTCCAAATTTGGTAGATTCATCTCCAAATCAGTAGATCCACTCCAAATTTGGTAGATTCATCTCCAAATCAGTAGATCCACTCCAAATTTGGTAGATTCATCTCCAAATCAGTAGATCCACCTCCAAATTTGGTAGATTCATCTCCAAATCAGTAGATCCACTTCCAAATTTGGTAGATTCATCTCCAAATCAGTAGATCCACCTCCAAATTTGGTAGATTCATCTCCAAATCAGTAGATCCACTCCAAATTTGGTAGATTCATCTCCAAATCAGTAGATCCACCTCCAAATTTGGTAGATTCATCTCCAAATCAGTAGATCCACTCCAAATTTGGTAGATTCATCTCCAAATCAGTAGATCCACTTCCAAATTTGGTAGATTCATCTCCAAATCAGTAGATCCACCTCCAAATTTGGTAGATTCATCTCCAAATCAGTAGATCCACTCCAAATTTGGTAGATTCATCTCCAAATCAGTAGATCCACCTCCAAATTTGGTAGATTCATCTCCAAATCAGTAGATCCACCTCCAAATTTGGTAGATTCATCTCCAAATCAGTAGATCCACTTCCAAATTTGGTAGATTCATCTCCAAATCAGTAGATCCACCTCCAAATTTGGTAGATTCATCTCCAAATCAGTAGATCCACCTCCAAATTTGGTAGATTCATCTCCAAATCAGTAGATCCACCTCCAAATTTGGTAGATTCATCTCCAAATCAGTAGATCCACTCCAAATTTGGTAGATTCATCTCCAAATCAGTAGATCCACCTCCAAATTTGGTAGATTCATCTCCAAATCAGTAGATCCACTTCCAAATTTGGTAGATTCATCTCCAAATCAGTAGATCCACCTCCAAATTTGGTAGATTCATCTCCAAATCAGTAGATCCACTCCAAATTTGGTAGATTCATCTCCAAATCAGTAGATCCACCTCCAAATTTGGTAGATTCATCTCCAAATCAGTAGATCCACTCCAAATTTGGTAGATTCATCTCCAAATCAGTAGATCCACTCCAAATTTGGTAGATTCATCTCCAAATCAGTAGATCCACTCCAAATTTGGTAGATTCATCTCCAAATCAGTAGATCCACCTCCAAATTTGGTAGATTCATCTCCAAATCAGTATATCCACCACCAAATTTGGTAGATTCATCTCCAAATCAGTAGATCCATTTCCAAATTTGGTAGATTCATCTCCAAATCAGTAGATCCACTTCCAAATTTGGTAGATTCATCTCCAAATCAGTAGATCCACCTCCAAATTTGGTAGATTCATCTCCAAATCAGTAGATCCACCTCCAAATTTGGTAGATTCATCTCCAAATCAGTAGATCCACCATCCAACTTTGGTAGATTCATAAAAAAAAAAAAAAAAAAAAAAAAAGAAAAAAAAAAAAAAATTTTGGTAGATTCCAGTCTCCAAATCAGTAGATCCATTTCCAACATTTGGTAGATTCATCTCCAAATCAGTAGATCCACTTCCAAATTTGGTAGATTAATCTCCAAATCAGTAGATCCACTTCCAAAATTCGTAAATTCATCTCCAAATCAGTAGATCCACCTCTCCAAATTTGGTAGATTCATGTCCAAATCGGTAGATCCACCTCCAAATTTGGTAGATCCATTTCTAAATCAGTAGATCCACCTCCAAATTTGGTAGATTCATCTCCAAATCAGTAGATCCACCTCCAAATTTGGTAGAGTCATCTCCAAATCGGTAGATTCATCTTCAAATCGGTAGATCCATCGCCAAATTGGTAGATTCACCTCCATATTCGCTTAGCAGCAGGCTGATCCTGATGCAACCTATCACATAAATAAAAATATTTTTCCACATACAAATCGGTAAATCCTCCTTTAGATCGGTAGATCCACCTCCTAACCGGTAGGTCCACGTATAAATCGGTAGATCCACCTCCAATCGGTATTAACCCCTTCCTGAGTGTCGTGCGCCGCGCCCGTGGATCACACACAGCTCCTTGTCGCGTCGCAACACGCATTCACAACTCACTGCGCCTGATTCATGTTAAGTATGTTCTTTTTTTTTGCATTAAGTTTTACCGTAGGTATTACAAGTATGTCCGGTATAAGTGAATCCACAACGAAAATATAGCGGAATAATGCACTTAAAAATGTATGCACTTTAAGTCTAAGAGTGGGACTCAAACCCAGGATCTTCGATCACGGACTAAGCCGACTATAGTTACATCAATATTATAGGTAGTACGGTCAGCATCAAAAGTAGCTTAACACTTTAGTACCATGTCAAAGTAACTACACTGCCTATTATAGGCAGTTTCCAAGGGGTTCGTAAAAATGTTACTTCGACATGGTACTAAAGTGTTAAGCTACTTTTGATGCTGACCGTACCTACCTCCGATATCCAGTGGAAATATTATATTTGCTTAATTCATAATAATGATATCCTCCAAACGATTTCGGCTAAGGCGGCTAATCTCAACGATCAGCCACCTCATCATCATCATCAGCCCGGTAGTACCGGTAGTGCTTAGTATAGGCCTCCTTTCCTTTACGCCAATGTACTCGGTCTTAAGGCGCTCGGATCCATGTAGTCCCCACGATTTTAGTGATGTCATCGATCCATCGTGACACTAGACGACCCGGATTTCGTCTGCCGGTTCTAGGATACCATTCGGTTAGGATTTTACTCCACCTGCCATCACCGCGCCTAGCCAAATGTCCTGCCCAATTCCACTTTAATTCCATCACTCTTGATCCGACGTCTTGGACTTTAGTCCTGCGCAGCCACCTACGCAGAATATACTATAGTGCTCAAGTGTTTGCGTAAACACAAATGCACTCTCTTTTCCCTTGTCCTCATATTCTGATGGCACACTAGTGTGACTTGGACCAACGGCTTTCCGATGCACGGGGGTACAAGACCGCCAACTTCCAGACTCGGACTGACACTGAGAATTTCTTAACAGAAAACCTCAGGAACAAATGTTGGTCCTACCCGGGGAGCGAACCCGGGACCCCAAGCGCAACCGTCGCAGTTTATAAGTCTCATAAGTGAAGTGCTTAATTCATATGAATAGTGAAATTCATATGAATATCATAGTATAAAATTCTATACCCAAAATTCATATAGGGAGTTGAAATTGGCCTGAACTGTTTCGAACCGCTCATGGACACCCGTGATACAGTGGAGTCACAAGTGCGCTGCTAACCTTTAAACCCCCCTTTCCCCCGAATTGGTCCTTGGGTACCCTCACTCACGCAGCGAAACAGAACATAGTGCTCCTTCACGCCAGTTTTTTGTGAGGCCGTGGTATCACTCCGTATATAAAGTAAATAACGTAGTAATATAAAGTAAATAACGTAGTAATATAAAGTAAAGTGAAGTATCAGCCTACAAACTGCAAGGCAAAGGCCTGCATCATAGAATTCAAGTCATCGATACTATGGTGGGATAAGGCTTGATCACCACGCTTTGCCTAAATGCGGATTGGAGGTCACAAACCCAAGCTATATTCGAAAAACTCGAAACATACTTTTTGCTCGACCAGGGAATCGAACCCAGGACCCTGAGATCATGGTTCGGTACTTAAACCATTAGACCAACAGGGCGTCGTATGGCATAGGTATAACATATAAGTTTCGACTGACCGGATGGCGCAATTGGTAGTGACCCTGCCTCTTACGCCAAAAGTCGTGGGTTCGATCCCCACACTCGACAAACATTAGTGCGATGAACAATTGTGTTTGTTCCGTATCCCAGACACGGAACAAATGTATTGTATGTATTTAAGTATGTATTTGTGTTCCTCTGTTGTCTGATGATAATGTCCTCCAAACCGATATTTCGGTCATGGCGGCCAATCTCAGCGATCAGCCATCAACGCAGGACATATTATAGTGCACAAGTATTTGCGCAGACACAAGTGCACTCTCTATTACCCGTACCCTCTTATTTCGATGGGACACTAATGTGACACGACCGAAGAGTGATTAGGCGCAGGACCAACGGCTTAAGGCGCAGGACCAACGGCTTGAGGGTACCTAGACCGCCAACTTCCAGACTCCGTGCTAACACTGAGAATTTCTTATGTCTGATATCTGTAATACAAGTGCTTACTTACGCTACTTAATACGGAATCAGGTCAATGTATGAGATGTTGTGAGAATTATTATTATTATCATTATCGGAGGACCCAAGGGGGGGAAGGGGAAAAGGTTGGCAGCGCACTTGTGACTCCACTGGTGTTGCGGGTGTCCATGGGCGGCGGAATTGCTTACCATCAGGTGATCCGTCTACTCGTCTGCCACCTCTCATATAAAAAAAAAACATTTTTTGTAAAAAGTAACTTCTAATCTTAGATTTAATCAATTTAATCTAAGCTTCATATAGTAATCTTTAAAATTTAATAAAATAATTAATAATAAAATAAATAATTAAATTTAGGGTTGCCACTTTCAAGTTTACCTTTTTCAAAACACATTTAATTTAGTCACATTACACGACTTTCACATTTAGACGAAGGGCAGGCCAGATCAAACACAAGGGCTGGCGGTGACATCTCTTTGTGGGATTATGGCCCTCTGACTACACGACAGAACACTCGGGCTAATTTCACTGTAAGTATGTGAGAGGGAAATTAGTCGGAATAAAATTGTTGGTAACATGATGGTAGCTCAGTGGATAAGAACGCGCCTTTCATGCGGGGGGATCGTGGTTCAAATCCGAGCATACGCCTTTGCATTTTTCAAATGTGCACATTTTCTACCATTAGCTCGTTCATCATTTCATCATTATCAGCCCATTTAAGTCCCCACTGCTGGGGCACAGGCCTCCCTCAATCACATGAGGGGTAATCGCCATTGGAAATAATGTAAAATAATTAGTTATATTCTCAAGATTATCCACAGCACCTGGTATGATTTTGTTGAAATATAAGACGATTTGTTATAAATGATTTTTCTTTATTCAACCTTTTTCCTAGTTATGCGACTAAGGCCGCATTCGACCAATCGTTATCCATTATAAATTTATGTTATACCGTCAGATTTCATCATCATCATCATCATCAGCCCATTTAAGTCCCCACTGCTGGGGCACAGGCCTCCCTCAATCACATGAGGGGTAATTGCCATACTCACCACGCTTGGCAGACGGGTTGGCGAGGGTTTTGATATAAATGCAGAGTTTTCCTTCTCTGGGTGCTGATGATCATGCCAGCAGCTTTACCTTAGTCGCCTTTTACGACACCTCGGTAAGAGTGAGGGTGGCCTATTCTACTCTGCCGGGGACCACACGGCGTTAGTTCGGCGGTGAGTTAAAACATCATGAGGTAACTGGCACATCTCGGATAGTTTCTCAAAATTGTGGATACATATCCATATATTTGAGATAATGATTCTGAAAGTGTAACTGTGATCGAATTGGAAGCTATCGCGTGCGAAAAATCCTCAAGATGGCGTACCTACTATGACTGGAGTCCATCTACAATGTGTATTGGGTATTTTTAGACGTGATATGTCAAACTGTCATTTTACGAATAAATCAGCCAATGATGTTGAAGTTGGACTTCGGTTCTCAAGCACGCCATCTAGCGGATATTTCACACACGATAGCCCCCACTGGTCTGGTATCCTTGTCTAAGAGTGGCGAAGGCTCAGATGGAAGTCGCTTCATTGTAATTACTAGACTTCTCGAATCTAGAATCTAGATCTTGGTCCAATCGTACCCCGGGCTGCGAAGCGACAGCTTTGGACGCAACTGGGAATTAGACGCTAAGATGAGGAGAAAAATGTTGCTAACGTCTTTAAATAAATAAATGTAGGTACTTTTGACTTCAAAAATATGGATAATTTTAGAAACTTGACATAATAAATCGATACTTCAAATAAGGCGACCAATCTGTGGCCCCCGCCGAGGCCGTGTGGTCCCCGGCAGAGTAGAATTGGCCACGCTCACTCTTACCGAGGTGTCGTAAAAGGCGACTAAGGTAAAGCTGCTAGCATGATCATCAGCACCCAGAGAAGGAAAACTCTGCATTTATATCAAAACCCTCGCCAACCCGTCTGCCAAGCGTGGTGAGTATGGCAATTACCCCTCAAGTGATGGAGGGAGGCCCGTGCCCCAGCAGTGGGGACTTAAATGGGCTGATGATGATGATGATGATGATGACCAATCTGTACGATCAACCATCGACGCAGGACGCATGGTGCACAAGTGTGTCCACAGACACAAGTGCCATCTCTATTCGCTAACTCTCATATTTCGATGGGACACCAATCACGTAAGAAATTGTAACACCTACAAACTTAAAATTGTATTTTGTATAGAGTACAGCAGACATCTGCTAAGAACGAATTTCACGAAAATCTACCCCTAAGGGGGTACAACGGGGTTTGGAAGTTGGCATGAAAGTCTTTGGTTTTTGAGTTCTACACTATCTATAGAGCACACATTCTCAATTTTTCAAGTCTCTGAAAAATTGAGAATGTGTGCTCTATAGGTAGTGTAGAGCTGGGGGTATAATAATAATGTGTATACAACCTGTGCGGATAAAGAATGGGATCAGAAATGGCGGCGAATCTATTCACTTCTCGCTCGCACACTATTTGCGTCTATACTCGCACTCGTGGGGTGCGAGTATAGACGCAAATAGTGTGCGAGCGAGAAGTGAATAGATGCGCCGCCATTTCTGATCCCATTCTTTATCCGCACAGGTTGTACCGGTATTATTTATCGTTTACATCCCGAAAACCTCAGCATGTTAGATCAACAAAAAAAAATCAGCTGTTCCATCTCTATATTTTATTTATTTTTATTTTCTTTATTAAGGAAAAATACAGCTGTTAAATAGTACTCTGTTCTAAAATTACTTAAATAATACATCAGCAATTTAAATTTTCCACTACAAAATAATACGTTTAGTTTTGTGAGACAAAATACAAAAAAAACATGCGAAAAAGGATGATTATTTTTGGTACTCTTTAATATTATCACTGGGTGACATGTAACATGCTAAATGGTCTTTTAAATTCACAATACCTATCATTTGATTTTCGGAATGTAAACGATAAAAAAATAACGGTGTATTTAAAAATCAACCCCGAAAGGGGATTGACCATCAGATAACTAACTCCACGTGTATGAAGTCACCGGCGACCGCTAGTATTCAATAAACATACGTTATATAAAACGATAAAATAAAAAATCGCCAAGTGTAGTCATACAAGAGTAATAAGACGAAGCAAGCGCACCGCGGCGCCGACACGTGTACAGCGGCCGCGCACGCTACCGAGCGCACGCTGCGACACCAACAGAGTTCTGGTAATTCACAGCGTTATATCGTGCACGGCAGTATTGTGAGCCAAGTTAAAGGGATTCTTGTATATTATTACATAAAAATAGTAACATTGTCTAGTATCTAATATTCTTTACCTGTAGGTTGCCTGGTAGACTGTCTAAATTGTACTTATACTAATTATATGCATACCTCTAGCTTTTCGGCCGTGTGGTCCCGGCAGAGTAGAATAGCCCACCCTCACTCTTACCGAGGTGTCGTAAAAGGCGACTAAGGTTAAGCTGCTGGCATGATCATCAGCACCCAGAGAAGGAAAACTCTGCATTTATATCAAAACCCTCGCCAACCCGTCTGCCAAGCGTGGTAAGTATGGCAATTACCCATCATGTGATTGAGGGAGGCCCATACCCCAGCCGTGGGGACTTACATGGGCTGACGATGACGATGACTCTAGCTATTCAGTAGTGTGTTCATTGTGCAATAAAGAGTATATATCTATTGTTTCAACAATAATCACTGGTATTCCAACAGATTTTTCTACTTCACAGTGTCACGTTTCGCATGGTAGTGTTAGAGCCAAGTTCAAGACATGACTTCTTCAAGAAAACGTTATAGCCGCCATGCAAAGAGAGATTTCAATAGGCATCTATATCATGTAGTTCACTTCACAGTAGTATTCTCTTTTAGTACCGTTAACTTACAGTCAAACTATCATAGTACTTTTACTATTGCCTATCTATACACCGTGCATTTTAACCGTCTTACTCCCTTGTCGAGGGCATTAAACTGATGATAGCAATCATTGTTCTCCAAGGAACATAGGGTCTAATCTCAAAAAAAAAATTGCCTCCCCATATCAGCTGATTACTTTTGTATGGGAAGGTGTTTTTTTTTTCTGAGATAAGACCCTATGTTCCCTGGGGGAGAATGTTTATTTTCATCAGTACAATGCTCTCGATATGGGAATAAGACGGTTATAAAAGCACGGTGAATAGCCATCTAAAATTAAACAGGTAACAATTCCAAAACTTGGACCTTTTTACCACCATTCCTTGTCTTTATTTAATAAACACATCAGTGCATTAAAGTATTTTTATCGACTTTTACTCCTTGTTTATACTCACGATAAAGTTCAATATCGCTCAGCGGGAGTGCTTCAATGAATTATCAGGGAATAGGTATACTTAACTATTAGCTTCCAGTATGTTTTCCTATCCCGGAGTTGAGATAAGTATTCTATTAATATAGTTTGATAAAAAGGTACTGCTCATGCTGTTTGCATGCACTTGAGTTTTTCTGTTAAGGAGACGGGTAGGGCACACTAGCGATGCCAATCGATTTTAATTTTTAGCTACTAAACCGGATCTATTTTAAACAATTTCGGGGTTACAATCTCTCGGAAAACACTTATACTATTTATTAAAAAACCATGCACAAATATTGGGTCTAAGGCGTCCACAGACGGCCACTTTTGGCGTGAATCAATTTTTCGCGTACAATTCCTCCCACGATACCTCTCCAGTCGTGTCAAACTGGTGTACTATCGGAATACGGGGGCAAGGGAATAGAGAGTGCACTTGTGCTTGCGCACACACTTGAGCACTATAATATATCCTGCATAAGTGGCTGATCGTTTAGATTGGCCGCCTTAGCCGAAATCGGTTGGAGGATTATTATTATTACTGCTCATGCTGGCTCATAACAGAACTTATCATTGCATGTAAAGCGTTTGTTAGCTGTGGGAAAGCCTAGCTTCGCCATGATCACAACAGCCTTACAAAAAACCCTTACGAAAGAGATAAGGGGTACCGGAGGACCAAATTTAAACTATTAGGGGTTAAGGTGACGAGGTAGGGCACACTAGCGACGCCAAACGATTTTAATTTTTAGCTAATAAACCGGATCAATTTTAAACAATTTCGGGGTTACAACCTCTCGGCAAACACTTACACTATTTATTTTTTGTTTTTGTACGCGAATAATTGATTCACGCCAAACGTGGCCGCTTTTAGCGTGAATAAATTTTTCGCGTACGCGTTGGACCCAACATTTGTGCATGGTTATTTAAAAAATAGTACAACTGTTTGCCGAGAGGTTGTAACCTCGAAATTGTTTAAAATAAATCCGGTTTAGTAATTTAAAATTAAAATCGATTGGCCTCGCTAGTGTGCCCTACCCGTCGCCGTATAGTTTTAAATTGACGTTTTTTTTTCTAGTCACAACAAAACTAATAATTCCTTAAAAACCCCCAAAAAGTAACTGTGGTATATTTTTATTTTGATTAAAGATCATACTTCTAAGGTGTGTAATTTGCAGATCAGATAAAATTGTATTCTTAATGCAGAAATAAAAATCATGAACGTGACTCTTTTTTTGTTACGCAGAATGGACAAAATTTCAAAATTGCTAAGCAAGCTATGAAACAAAAAATACCAATTCTTTATTTACTTTTCCGCTGCTCAAATATATATTTATTTATTTTTTTAATTGCTTATTTACTGTGAAAAAAATTAAAAACAAAAAACGTAAGATGACGTCATCAGACGGCAACGTTGAATGAATGAATGCCATTGACAACGCTGACACTAGTATCAATAATTTCTTAGTCATTGGTATTATTTACCTTTGACAGTAGTAACTTTTTTTATTAAAATAATGATAAGCAAAGGAATATCGCTGTATTCAGCCGTCCGATGACGTCATTTGGCGCTTACGTCTATTTAGAATATAAAGAATTTAAATAATTATTTTATGCATGAAAATTGCCAAATTTTTAAAAAAGAAAAAATTAGGATCTGTTCATTTTATGTCTATTTTCATATAAAAAACTATATGGACATGTTCGAAATATGAAATGTTGTCCATTGACTTTTTAAATAAACAATGCTTTTTCATTCTTTCTATTCTAAATGTCCAATCGAAAAGTTCCCGGTAGACCACTTTTCGACCTCAAAGTATTGGAATAAGGATGAAAGTAGTCTACCGGGAACTCTGTCAGATGTACCTAAACGTTGTCCATTAAAGCACAGTTAAATATGAAACAATACTATTAACATTTACTTTGAAAATTAAAAAAAAATAGTATTGAAAACACAGCTTTTCAAAAATTCTCCATACAAATCGGCAATTAGATACTTTACCAACGAATATATTAGAAGTCCACTTGTCCATTACCTGTGTCGTTAGGCGACGGCGATCGCTGACCTATAGGTGGTCCTTTACTCGTCTGCCATCTAAGGTATCTAAGCTAATAAATCGCACAAACAAACAACCGATTTCAAACTCGCTATCTCTTGCTATTCATGTGAAATCAAAATGCATCATTGTAACACACACATGTCATAACTTATAGGGTGTGAAATAAATGATTGCAAACAAGTTTCCATAGACAAACCTCTCCAAAGAAAGCCATACTTCCTCTAACTGCTAGTTTATAATCTGTGCCCTCCGCGCCATTTGACGGCTAATTCTGTGTAAACTGCGCCATCTGTCGCCCTCTCCACAAACTAAACGATGGTAAAGAACGAATGTGAATTATTTATGATCCACTTCTGATATGGTGCTTGAAGTGAGGGGGAAAATTATCGATGTTTTTGCATTTGTGTAGAAGTGAAAATAGCCTAATCAAATGATATTACGACTGCCTCGACTTCCTTGGTGTCGCAGTGCCTAATGGGGTCGCACTTTAAAACGACGGCCACGCTTAGGCTCCCGGGTTCTATCCCCGTGTTGGGCCAAAATTTGTGCCTAGCTATGCCTGATTTATTCTGTTCCGAAGGTAGCAATAATTATGATTACAATTTAGATTTCATAAATACTTCAATATTTCATAAATAATATTTCACAACATCACATACATTGATCTCACTGCGAGATAGGAAGCTCAAGCACCTATGTTACGGATATCAGAATCAACATTGACAAGTAAATACATACTTACTTATAACAAATTAAATAAATACTCTGTTCTGAATTCTCAAATGGAGGATGGAGTGTACATACTCCTGAAAGTTTAATTGTATAAATGTCCCGGCAGAGTAGAATAGGCCACCCTCACTCTTACCGAGGTGTCGTAAAAGGCGACTAAGGTAAAGCTGCTGGCATGATCATCAGCACCCAAAGAAGAAATACTCTGCATTTATATCAAAACCCTCGCCAACCCGTCTGCCAAGCGTGGTGAGTATGGCAATTACCCCTCATGTGATTGAGGGAGGCCCGTGCCCCAGCAGTGGGGACTTAAATGGGCTGACGATGACGACGAAGCTCTCACTTGTCAAAACATCGATATAAGTACAGCTCTTCACTATGAGAGGCGATAGACAGATGGTTCCCCGGCGGCTAGCAGGCGCGAGTGATATATTTGTCAATCGCTACACTTAGTGCACAAAATCATAGAAATAGAGCGCCCTAGATATCGTATGCTGAACCGACTACGCACACAAATACTTACATACAAACGTAAAGCGATCTCGATATGAGAGACACGATGCGATATACTGCCTAGCGCGTGAGTCAATGAACTCTTCGATATCTATTTCAGCTAAAGCCAATCTTCTGTGTCTATTTATCTTGTGCTTGATGAGACTGAAAAATGGCTGAAACAGAAGTCCTATTTGTGAACAGGTGCCACCTTTGAACACGGGTCTGTTTCGGTTAACCTCATATTATTTATTTTACTATTTCCTTTATTTTATTTTGTGTTACAATTAAACAACATATTGTATGAAAGTTTGGCGATTAAAAAGAGTAACTGGCGAGTTTCTTGCCGGATCTTCTCGATCAGAAACCACTTTCCGATGGTAGAATCGCATTAAGTTTTTTTTATATTTAGTATATATTATGTATCAACATATATGTATAGGTATGTATTAACATGTAAATAATACATAAGTACTTATAAATAGTTTTAATTTTTTTTATGCCAGAGGAGGACAAACGAGCAAGCGAGTCACCTGATGGAAAGTAATCAACGCCGCCCATGAACATCCGCGAAATCAGAGAGATCGCTAATGTGTTGCCGGCCTTTGATTACTCAAATGTATGACGATTTCAAAGTGCTGTGTACAATGCCAAATGTGCCAAATGTGTGCTAAATGTGGAGGCCCAATGGGGGGGAAGGGGAAAAGGTTGGCAGCGCACTGGTGACTCTACTGGTGGTGCGGGTGTCCATGGGCGGCGGAATTGCTTACCATCAGGTGATCCGTCTGCTCGTATGCCACCTCTCATATAAAAAAAAAACAAGCCTATGCAAATAAAGATTTTTTTGATTTTAATTTTGATAACCGGTAACCATAACGTAAATTATAATTCATTCATTCATTCATTCAAATTGAACAAGTGAAATGCTAATTAACAGGTTGTGGTCTTTATAAAAAAAAAGACTTTATTAATTAACTAGTGGCCCGCCTTCATTTTGTTTTGGGACATTAGTTCTACTTTACACCAATAGATGACGCCAGGTGTCGATTACATCGTGCAAGCGATTCGTGAATAGATAATAACGTACAGTCCGATCACAGTTATTTGGCACGTGGCAAAAGTCAGAACTAGCGCTGTTTCCTTTACAAGTGTCAGTGCTTTTTTTTGCTTAAAATAGGCAGACGAGCTCGCGGCCCATCTGATGGTAAACGGTAACCGCCGCGCATGCCGGAGCGCAGTCATGCCGCTGCCTACCTCGAAAGCAGAACTCTTTTCTGGAAGAAAGAAATGAGGCTCTCTGGAAGGGATTGGTTCCAGGTAGTACCTATTGGTGAAGTTTGCCGCGGCGTCTAGTCGTGCGATCGTAGCTTTTGACATTCTCCCGTAGAAAAAATATTGTACAGCGCCCCCTAGTCAATGTCAATGTAGTGCCTTCTGATCTTGGTCGGTCTGTACTCTGAATGAATGATGAATAATTTGTCTATGGTGGACAATTGTAGCAATCATCCCTGCATGACAATATATGAATACTGTGTCAATCATACGCAGGATACAAAGCTACATTAGTGCCCAAGAGTGTGTGTCGAGCATGGAACTAGAAGTCAGCAGAGTGTGAAAGAGATCCAAACGCCCTGACGCAGATTCTATACGGGTACGGTAGAGAAAGAACGTCTCCCAGCGCGTCACCCCAGTACTAACGGCTTCTCGCAGTTTTTCAAATATGGCACAGTCTGTGTAGGGTGCACATGTCTATGGTATCGAGTGAGTTTTCACTTGCTTTGTCCTTTATTGTCTTAAACATTTCGATAAGAGTGGTCTCTGTAGAACACTGAACACTGGCGTTTTATTTAATGTTTGTGATTTTGAAAGTTTTGTCGAAAAAGGGAAATCGTCCATCAAAACTCAGATTTCGAAGTGGTTTCAAGAATATCGCTTCGTAGGTCAGTGAAGTTCTTTTTATAAATAATATTACAACTTGTTTCCTTGCGTGAACTTAAAAAAAGAATCCAGTAGTACCAACCGTACAATCTTGTTAAGGCGCGCTCGGCGGGCGGGCGGCGTCCCACCGCGAGGGCGCGACCGCGACGCTACCGACCTCGGTTCTTATTTTGAATCTTGACATATTGATGTGTTCGTAATTTGAAATAAGTTGTTGCGGCTACTGACGTTTGGATTTTTTTCTTTTTGGCCAGTATTTGGGACGCTTAATTTAGTCTAATGATAGCACCTCATGCAGAGTACAGAGACATTTATTGATATTATGACTATCAGTATCTTAAGTAAATAACACACTTAATTTTTTTTTCATCTTGCTTCAGGCGGGAGATGAGTGTAATTTACTTAAGAATAAATTGCAAAAGATTCCTATAAAAAATATCAACTATCAGTATATTATTATAGTATTTTGGTCTCATCGGGATCCGTAGATCAAAAATACTCTAAACACTGATATTTTAATGAGCTACTGTGACTTTGACTGACTTCGACAGCGCTGATCCACATTATCGATAGATAATTCAAGATATACAAACCTGTGCTGGATAAGAATGGGATCAGAAATGGCTGCGATCTATTCACTTCTCGCTCGCACACTATTGCGGTCTATACTCGCACCCCAAGTGCGGAGTAGAGTATAGAAGCAAATAGTGTGCGAGCGAAAGTGAATAGATTTCCCGCCATTCTGATCCCATTCTTATCCGCAAAGGTTGGACCTACTTTATTGCACAAAATATACCTACAGCTGCATGATGAATGATAGAGAGGGATGGAAAATAGACATATTGCGCTAAAGCCAGATAATCTGGCAATAGGACAGGAGGACCTTAATGATTTCGGCAAAAATCGAAACTAATGCAGTGTTTAATAACACACTTAAAATTTCATCTCGTGCTCAGGCGGAACTCGAACCCACACCTTCCACAATCCGGGTGAATGTTCTACCAATTACAAATTACATATTTCGTCGGCTTAATAAACGCTGTTCAGTGGTCTAATTGGTAGAACATTCATCCGGATTGGGAAGGTGTGGGTTCGAGTCCTGCCTGAAACACGATATTAAATTTTTAAGTGGTGTTATTTACTTAAGATGATTGCAAACGATTGCTTATAAAAAAACAACTATGCAGTCTTTGTAAAGAAATGTCACTGTTTTTTTCAAATATGTCAGTATGGTACCGACCTATATCGCCCCCACCTTTGTCATACACGCGCAAATATTCCTTTAGTCTAGATGTTATTAAAACCCTAGTGGTCAACAGCGCCACAGGTTCAAACCGTAGAGTGTAATTAACACGCCCTCTATTGGTCGTTATTGTGAAACAATCCACAATGGCCGCCGCTCGGCTGTCAATTAAAAATTTCCTTGAGAAATGATTTGTGGATCGGTTTATACGCGACGGAACCAAAAAGTCTTGAGTACGTTTTTATTCATTGACCTTATCAAACCTCATTCTTACGCCCCCTGGTGGAGCAGTGGAGAACTTTTTTAATATTTCTGTACTAAAATAAGGTACTATAAAACTAGATGACTGTTCATTAAATAGTTACTAATAACCCTGAAATGCATAGTCTGACACGAATTTATAAGTGTCCAATTTCTTTAACCTTCACTTACCATGTCATCCCGGTTGCGAGTCCAACAAAAAAAAAAGAAGCTGTCGCTTGGAGCCCGAGAATACCTACTCTTGACTAGATTATTCAGGATTTAGAGGGTCTGGTATTACAATGAAACGACAGCCGTCTGACTTTTCGCAACCCTATTAACACAGAAAACCAGACCAACTGAATCTGGTTACATGTTTTTCAGAACTCTCCAAAAACGTGCAGGTTCCCTTACTGTCGAGCCCTTAATATTAAATACGGCGCCCATATACGAAGTATTTGAAAAATCTAGAGGTGCCTGCTTTGGATGTGAACCACGACCTAACCGTATGAAAGGCGCGTTCTTATCCACTGAGCTACCATCTTCTCTCATAGTCAAGCTTTATTTGGCGCATTAATGGCGCCCATACTTTTATTAATCTATCCTAAATTAGAGAAAAAATTTCTTTGGCCCATTATCAACCGAGAAACTCTTTTTGGAGATTATGAATTTATGAAAGAGAACACATAAGCCTTTTTTTATATTATATGTGGCAGCGAGTAGAAATGGATCACCTCCATGGTAAGTGATTGTAAGTAGCCCTAAAAAGGTGTGGCTTGATTTATATGGGATGCAATGCATGCTAATAAACTTACCACTGCGGATGCACATGACAGAGTCGAAGTGGAATGGAGTCGAAAGTGGAAAGCGGACCCCGGGCCTCCGAAGCGACGGCTTGGGCCGCAACCGGGACAAAACGCTAAGATGAATGATAAATGCTTTAGGACCACCTTTTTGTACTTTCCTTCATTTTGTAAGCATACGCTTATTTTACATTCAATTAAGAATATCTATCATTACCGACTTCAAAACAGTAAGAGGTTCTTTGTTCGACTGTATGTATTTTTTTTATTATTTTTTATTCACCGTATTTCTCTGCCAAATTTGACCAATTTGCACAATTCTTTTTTTATTTGAAAGAAAACAACTTCCAAGTTGGTCCATTTTCATCCATGTCAGGGTCTGATGAAAGGGAATCTTAGAGAAATCGAGGGCAAACCTCATATATTGAATTGACATAAATGTTTTTGTATATTATTTTTATGTCAAGAGCTGCACCAGTATTTTACGCTGATTTTATTATTTTTGTGGGTTCGCTAAATGATTGCTAGGTCAACTGCTCAACTGTTAGGAGTGTTAAAAAAAAAATTTAATCCCTATTTGTTCTTGCCTCACTCACCTTGCCCTTCCGTATCGTCGCGTAATCACAGATCCCCCTTGACCACCGTCCCCGCCCCTTCTTGGGTGAGGAGTTTGCCACACTCGACTCTCGAACCAAAGTTCCTTTGAATAACTGTTATCTTTTCCATTTTCCAAAAGGGTCCTATTGTTTTTGCCTTATGGAAAAATTTAATTATGAACTTCTGCAATTTGGATTTTTTTGCTTATAGCAATCTTTTGCAATTTATTCTTAAGTAAATAAGCACATAAAATCCTGTCCACTCACTGCGAAGCAGAAAGCACTTACAACTTCGTCGACATACTTAGGTCTCCGGTAGCTTAATCGGTAAAGCATTTGCCCGGTTGCAAAAGATAGTGGGTTCGAGTCCTGCCTGAACACGAGATGAAATTTTTAAGTGTGTTATTTACTTAAGAATAAGATTGCAAAAGATTGCTATAAAAATATCAACTAATGCAGTGTTGTAAAGAAATGTCACTGTTTTTCAAATATTCAGTATGGTACCGACCTATATCGCCCCCACTTTGTCATACACGCGCAAATATTCCTTTTAGTCTAGATTTATTAAAACCTAGTGTC
The DNA here is from genome assembly GCA_019059595.1 of Marasmia exigua. Taxonomy (NCBI): domain Eukaryota; kingdom Metazoa; phylum Arthropoda; class Insecta; order Lepidoptera; family Crambidae; genus Marasmia; species Marasmia exigua. The sequence goes on from CM032486.1 coordinate 11,016,694, forward strand.
AACAGCGCCACATGTCAAACCGTAGAGTGTAATTAACAGCGCCCTCTATTGGTCGTTATTGTGAAACAATCCACAATGGCCGCCGCTCGGCTGTCAATTAAAAATGTCTTGAATAAATGATTTGTGGATCGGGTTATACGCGACGGAACCAAAAAGTCTGGAGTACTTTTTTATTCATTGACTTGATAAACCTCATTCTACGCCCCTGGTGGAGCAGTGGAGACATTTTTAATATTTCTGTACTAAAAGTAAGTACTAGATGACTGTTCATTAAATAGTTACTAATAACCCTGAAAATGCCATAGTCTGACACGAATTTATAAGTGTCAATTTCTTTACCTTCATCTTACCATGTCATTCCCGGTTGCGTCCAAAGCTGTCGCTTTGGAGCCCAGAATACCTACTCTTAGACTATGATTCAGGATTTAGAGGGTCTGGTAATTACAATGAAACGACAGCCGTCTGACTTTCGCAACCCTTTAACACAGAAACCAGACCAACTGAATCATGGTTACATGTTTCAGAACTATCCAAAACGTGCAGGTTCCCTTACTGTCGAGCTAATAGTATAAATACGCCCATATACGAGTATTTGAAAAATCTAGAGGTGCCTGCTTGGATGCGAACCACGACCAACCGTATGAAAGGCGCGTTCTTATCCACTGAGCTACCATCTCTCTCATAGTCAATTTATTGGCGCATTAATGGCGCCCATACTTTTATTAATCTTATCCTAAATTAGAGAAAATTTCTTTAGGCCCATTATCAACCGAGAAACTCTTTTTGAGATTATGAAATATTATGAAAGAGAACAACATAAGCCTTTTTTTATATTATATGTGGCAGACGAGTAGATGGATCACCTCATGGTAAGTGATTGGAAGTAGCCCTAAAAAGGTGTGGCTTGATATTATATGGGATGACATGCATGCTAATAAACTGACCACTGCGGATGCACATGACCGCGCGAAGTGGAGGAGTCGAAGTAGGAAAGCGGACCCCGGGCTCCGAAGCGACGGCTTGGGACGCAACCGGGACAAAACGCTAAGATGATGATAATGCTTAGGACCACCTTTTTGTACTTTCTTCATTGTTGTAAGCATACCTGATTTAATTCAATGAAGAATATCTATCATTACCGACTTCAAAAAAGTAAGAGGTTCTTTGTTCGACTGTATGTTTTTTTTTATTATTTTTTATTCACCGATTTCTCTGCCAAATGTTGACCAATTTGCACAATTCTTTTTTTATTTGAAAGAAAACACTTCCAAGTTGGTCCCATTTTCATCATGTCAGGGTCTGATGAAGGGATCTTAGAGAAATCGAGGGCAAACCTCATATATTGAAAATTGACATGAAATGTTTTTGTATATTTTGTCAAAGCTTCACTAGTATTTACGCCTGATTTTATTATTTTTGTGGGTTAGCTGATGATGGAAGGTCAACTCCTCAACTGTTAGGAGTTAAAAAAATCAATCCATATTTATTATTGCCTCACTCTAACGTGCCCCCTTCCGTATCGGCGCGTAATCACAGATCACCCCTTGACAACCAGCCCGCACCCTTCGTGAGGTGAGGAGTTTGCCAACTCGACTCTCGAACCAAAGAGTCTTTGAATAACTGTTATTCTTTTCCATTTTCCAAAAGGGTCCTATTGTTGCCTTATGGAAAATATTTAATTATGAACTTCTGCAATTTGGATTTTTTTGCTTATAGCAATCTTTTGCAATTTATTCTTAAGTAAATAATGCACATAAAATCGTCACTCACTGCGAAGCAAAAAGCACTTACAAATTCGTCGACATACTTAGGTCTCCGGTAGCTTAATCGGTAAAGCAGTTGCCCGGTTAGCAAAAGATAGTGGGTTCGAGTCCCACCCGAAGACTGTCGAAAAAAATCTGCAATTAGTTTTGAACGCCCTTTCTGTTTTATGTGGTAGGTGGCAGACGAGCAAACGGATCACCACATGGTAAGCGATTGCCGCCGCGCAACGACACCCTCTACACCAGGGAGTCACAATTGCGCTGCCAACCATGAAAACCCCCAGAATTTATTTGTTGTGTAGTAGGACGTGATCCGGGGTTAGATTCGATTCCCGGGTCAAGCAAAAAGTATGTTTCGTATTTTTAGATCATAGCTCGGGTGTGACACCAATCCCCATTAGGCGAATCCGTAATCCTATCATAGTAGCGATGACTTGATTTCTATGATGGAGCCCTATATGACCTACAGCGGGACAGTAAAAATCTGAGCAGTGGCGTAGCGTACCTTGTCGGGCCCCCGTATAAAAAAAATGTTTGGAGGCCCTTATAGGAGGGGGGTAAAGATTTTTCATAAAAGCAAAAAATATTGTAAAAAGAAATATTTATTTATCAAAACATAATTTAACCATTTTACAAATATATGTTTGAACTTGTGAACGCATGCCTTAAGGCGGGAAAAAAATTATAGTAATTGCTTTATAGAATTTTTTCATTTGTAAAATAAAATAAATAAGAAAGTTTTTATTATTTTTCCTTACCATCATCATCAGAATCAGAGACTACTATTCAAAGGTTGAGTTAATCATCATTAAGGCTGGATTCGACCAACCTTCAGATTTATATAGAATGACAGCGATATACCTACCATAGATATATTATCGGAATAAGGTTGGTCGAATTGGCCCCAAGTAAGTATACGAGATATTCTCTATACCCATGAATGCTCGTGAAACGTCATAAAGTGGTGCTTAAACAAAATTCAAATGTTTATTAAAACCGTTCAATAAACAAAAAGTTTCTATTCAACTCAACGAAATTGATATCAACTTTTTTTCCCAGCCATCGATTCGAAGATTCCAAATTCGAATTTCAAATCTCCCTTCACACATGCGTTTCGCTTGAGGCTGTTTGCTCACCGCGTTCGCTGCACTAGCGGTAGTAGGTAGAGGTCGCGCCACCAAAGAATCCCGTGAAAAGCGCGCTTCAGTCGCCATCAGTATTCAAAATTAAGCTTTAAGTTCATAGACACAAGGAATTTAAAATATTAGTTCTGTGTTTTACCGCAGGACTCCTTTCGTGGCGCGGATGACGAGGGATTATTGCGATCTTTCATTAGGTAATGTACTCGTATGATGGGGTCGGTATTAATGTTAACGGTTATTTTTAAATCCCAGACAATGGTATTTTTTAATTATTTTTTTTTATATCGCTTAATCGACTAATTGGTGTTCGTAGCTTGGAGACGGCACGACTTATAAGTAAAGCTAGAGTAACTGTAAATGTCATGTGAAGTGTATGTGATAAAAAATCACGTCATAATGACGACGGGTATTGTTTGACAATATTATCAAGGAATCACTTACTCATGTAAAAAAAAAACATTCAATCAATCAAACTAAAGTAGGTAATATAAATCCCAACAAATATGACAATCTATCATGACATTAAACTATTAACTTATCGGAACGAATTACCTACCTACTGAAATGTTCATTATAATATCTACCTACAGCTAAAACTGTGAGCCATAAATCCTTAACTTTTTTATTTGCGCACTTCTGAAGTTATGACGCAAAGAAAAAACTAACAGGCCCGTGAAATCTCTGGGCGCACTTCAAAAGCACGTGTAATCTGTGCCCGATCGTCCATTGTCTATCCCGCCACCCGCCTCATTCGCCGCTTGTCAAATTTGAAAAAAGAATAGGTTTGCTTTTAATTGGAACATATTCGATGCGTTCAATCGTGGCTGCCAGTGCAATATTATAGGGTCGTGTGAGAGCAGTATGTATCACAGAATAATGATTACCAGTAGAAAGACAAAGCCACGATTCGGCATGAATCGGTCGCTTCGACCGGAGTGCTACCGGCCTCACAGAAAACTGGCGTGAAGCAGCGCCTGCTCTGTATTTCGCTGAGTAAGTGAGTCTACGCATGGTCCAATCCTGGGAAGAGAGAATTTGCGTTGTGGGTGTTCTTGAGTGGTAGCATAGTTACTATTAGGAAATCCATCTGCACGTTTGCCACCAATATTATTAAAAAAATGTTTTAACCCATAAGTGCCTGTGACTCTTTTGACGTGGCTGGTTTCCAAGGGCGGCAGTAATCGCTTGCCATCAAGTTATACGTCTGCTCGTCTGCCCCCTAAATCATACAAAAAAAATAACCTGCCATGGAAGGTTGAAAAATGTCATTAGTTTTTGCTCGTGTGTCATGATTGATAAGGTATTTGTTGGGATTTATATTACTTTAATGTCCATGTGTAGAGTTGAACCACTGCTAGTTCTTATACTACGCTAGTGCGTATTTTTCTATAGGGTTGCACAGGGGGCTCCGTCGCCTCGAGGTGTTTGGTTTGCAAGAGTTCAGCATATTGGAGTAAGACAATCTGCCCCCTACGATAACCGAGAACAATGAGCGCTAGGGACGACCCTTTGTTTGCGATTTTGGAACAGTATTAAAATTGGTATCGTCATTTAGGCTTTAGCAACCTAACCTAACCAACGTTAGTTACGTAAAATAGTTAGCTTCTTCTTCTTCTTCAGCAGTATGTATTTTCCCACTGCAGAGCATATGCCTCTCCAATTTGTCTCCACTTTCTTCTGTCGTCGGTCTTGTGCACTGTGCTGCACTGCGTGAGTGAGGCTACCGGAGGCCTAATTCCGGGGGAAAGGGGGGTTTAAAAATAATAACATAATCTCTTTATTCAGGTAAATTACACCCATATTCCTCTACCCTCACTCTTACCGAGGTGTCGTAAAAGGCGACTAAGGTAAAGTTGCTGGCATGATCATCAGCACCCAGAGAAGGAAAACTCTGCATTTATATCAAAACCCTCGCCAACCCGTCTGCCAAGCGTGGTGAGTATGGCAATCACCCCTCATGTGATTGAGGGAGGCCCGTGCCCCAGCAGTGGGGACTTAAATGGGCTGATGATGATGATACATTCAAATTAAATTAAACTATTTGGTATTAGATATAATAAATAAAATCAAAATAATGTCATGTCAATAAATTAAATTCAATATATCAAAATGTCAGTTATTTCTTTTCGTCATCGGTACAGTGTTATAAAAGATTAGCAGCGCACTTGTGACTCCACTGACGTCGCGGGTGTCCATGGGCGGCGACAGTCACCATCAGGTCATCCGCCTGCTCGTTTGCCACATATCACATACAAAAAGCAAGCCGTGATTGAAAGCCCCTTTCTCTGCGGGCAGCCGATTGGCACAATTACCAGCCGAAACGTCCATGGGGTGGCAGCTGCGCCACAGTGCGGACGGGGCCACCATTGTTTCCGCACGCAAAAACGTGCGGGAGTGGCTGGGTGACTAATTAGGACTTAACTTAATCGCCGAAATATTATTTATTTATTTTTTCACAATTACATTAATACTTTCCTATACACACTAGGTACACAAGACACACAAGGCTGACGTCCGTGGCACTCACTCAGCTGGCCCTACTGAAAATCAGCGTCATGACCTTTTTCAGGGTCATGACATAGGCTGAGTGGGGGCCATTTCTGTTGGAGGTCACAACACACAATATTTTATATGCTCTGCCTGGTTATTTGTACTTATTATTTTGTTTTTCCTTTGTTTTGTTTTCTTTTTTTTCTGTATCTATTTTTTTTGTTTGTTTGTTCTTTTGTAACTAATGTTGTACTCGTATGTAGTGTCGTGAAGTCCAAAATAATACATTTTTCTTTCTTTCAAATATCGGAAACGGTCCATATTCTAATTACAAATAGAACTTACTGGACGGATCACCTTAATCGTAAACGGGTCCCGGGTTGATGCCCGGGTCGAGCCAAAAATTTGTACTTAAGTTTTCGGTAAGAAATTCTTAGTGTCAGCCCGAAGTCTAGAAGTTGGCGGACTTGTACCCCGGGTCGGGCCTCTCCGGTCGTCTCACAGTAGTGTCCCATCAGAATATAAGGGTAAGAGAATAGAGAGTGAACTTGTGACACAACAACTTGAACACTATAATATATTCTGCGTACGTAGCTGATTGTTGAGATTGGCCTCGGTAGCCGTAATCGGTTGGAGGATATTACGAGAGCCACACCAAAAAGATCGGGAATGGAATACTTCTAATTAAAATTGGCTTAAAATCTTTTTGTTATTTGAAATCAAGGGTTTTTTAAAACTTAATTCCAGTTTTGCCAATCCAAATTTAGAAGTCAGTAAGAAAATGCAGCTTACGCTTAGGAAAATTCCGATATTTTTTTATAACTCTCGTCGGGGTTTATTTCAAGAACAATGTCTTACCGAGCTTGTTTCGGTTTTTGAATCACCTACACTTTGATCTTAGCCAAAAGGCCGAGAAGCGATTTTGAATCACCTACTATCTATTTTCTCAAAAACCGGACACGCGGCTACGATTCCTTTACAGGAACGAAGAACGGTTACTGCTGATTGGTACACAACAGTTTGTTTGCCGGAAATCATAAGCAATCTTGGAAAAGGCATCCCAATCGTCGCATTATACTTCACCACGATAATGCGAGCTCCCATACGGCTCGGCAAACGATCGCGTTTTTAAATGAAAAATACAAAATATTTCAATTATCATTTTTTTTTTATACAAGGTTTTGGAGTCTCCTTTTAAGCAATGGCGTTGCTTGTGTTAGGAGAAACCGCTCTTCTATAGCCGTTTCCAAAATTATTTTGTAAGAATGTACTGACTGAAATAGCAACAATTTTTACAGCAATTTTGGTTGTTTAAAAACAATTTAAAAAGAATGAGAAAGAACAATTTCATTATAGGAAATTTTGATACTATTCCAAACACTGCCATAAATCTATAAGTGTGTGTATGTTTGTGTGAGTGTGTGTATGTTCGTGAAATGAAGAAATCGTGGAGTGTTTTTTTTTATTATTTTTCATTTTTTTACTGTAGATAGGTAAGCGTTGGACCATATTTCACCTGGTGGTAAGTGATAATATGGTCTGAGATGTAGCACGACTACCTAGAAGATACCTATTCACTCGCGCTTTGAAAACCCCCAAATTGTAGCTTCTAGGGAACAGCTCCTCAGGCAGCTGATTCCATTGTTATTTATTTATTAGGGATAACAAACAAATGTACAATTTATATTGCTTTAAAATACAGTGACCACATAGTATTTAGTAATTGTACAATCAACAACATTATCCACAAGTAAATATATAAAGTTAATGCTGTGAAATGTATTGCCGGCGCATGTAATAAATGATAAAACCTAGAATATTGTAGATATCATCTTATTTATTATTCTCTCACTCCTGTCGATTCCCTCACTGCTGAGGATCGGGACTCCTTCCGATTTTGTCGACCAGCTGTCGCCATCGGCTGCGCTCCGCCGCTCGGTGCAGGGCAGTGCTTGTCGGGATCTCGAGCTGTTTCGCTATCTGGTCTGACCATCGCTGGGAACTACGGCCTCTCGGTCTTCTCCCTTCCATTTTCCCTGTTATTATTATTATCATACTTATGTATTTTTATCATACTCATATTTGTTTAAAAATAGATTGAGTTGATGGACCATCCTCCATATAGCCCTGACCTGAGCCCCAATGATTACTTCACGTTCCCAAGGACTCAAGATTTGCTTCGTGGTCAACGGTTTCCAGTTCCAGAAGTACACATCGGCCGTATGGCCACTTCAGACTGGAATAACTGTTTCAAGAATTGGTTCCAGCGAATGCAAAAGTGCTTTCGACTGCCACGGAAATGACTTCGAAAAACAATGAAAATAAACGGACCCCAAGTCAGTGCTATAAAAATATACAATAGCATCAAAATAATCATAAAATGTTTAGAAAATATCCATATGTTTACTAGAAACCTCAAGACTTTTTTGACTAATCATTGTTTTTATGATCTGGATGAGTTTTTTGCGTACCTACAGCGGATAATTTTATTTATAATTTGACAAGGACAATATCGTAATGCACCACGATTCAATATTTTATTTATTTAATTATTATGAAAATTTCAATTGTATAAGATTAATTTTATGATTAATTTTAAGTTGCGGGTTTAATCATCGTCATCGTCAGCCCATTTAACGTCCCCACTGCTGAAGCACGGGCCTCGCTCAATCACATGAGGGGTAATTGCCATACTCACCACGCTTGGCAGACGGGTTGGCGAGGGTTTTGATATAAATGCAGAGTTTTCCTTCTCTGGGTGCTGATGATCATGCCAGCAGCTTTACCTTAGTCGCCTTTTACGACACCTCGGTAAGAGTGAGGGTGGCCTATTCTACTCTGCCGGGACCACACGGCTGATTTAATATTCAGTTTATATTGTTGTGCCCTGACAGGGTTGCATGTATGGAACTATTTAATATAACATATTGACTTTAGTAGATTTGTATACATTTAATATAAAATTTTATTATATCATAAACGAATTTGAAGTCTTCAGTAACCTATTTTTTTAGTGGGTCCGCTGGGGAGCATGCTCTACAGCGCGCCTACTTTGATTTAATGTTTAAAACGAAACTATAGATATACATTTTCTTTTAATTTTTTTTTTATATTATGGCATACAAACGAGCAGACGGCTCACCTGCTGGTAAGTGAATTACCGCCGCCTTTGCTCTGCAGTGGGAAAGTATCAATGCAGTCTATTCATAATTAGTTTCATGAAATCGTCACCAGTAGAAAAAACATGTCACCTCGAGGCAATGCAAATTTCAAAATGTTTTTCTAAATTATAGAAATATTCTATCAAAGGAGAATTCTATTAAAAACAGTGAAAAAACTCGACAAATGTTGCCAATTATAAAGATTAAAAGGAATCATTTCGGCGACATTAGCTTTCAATAACTAGCTTAAGATCAAAGAGCGCTTAAATAATGTTCAAATAATATTACCGAGGAATAATTCCATCGAATATTACTAGGGATGGGACGAGACGATACCTGTCGATACGGTTATCGACTCTTTTGAGACGTAGTGTTGAGTTCATAATTGAAAGAAGAAAGAAAGAAAGAAAGAAAAATTTATTATTTTGGACATCACAACACTACATACGAGTACAACATTAGTTACAAAAGAACAAACAAACAAAAAGAAAAACAAAATAGATACAGAAAATAAAAACAAAACAAAACAAAGGAAAAACAAAATAATTAGTACTAATAACCAGGCAGTGCAAATAATATATTGTGTGTTGTGACCTCCAACATAAATGGCCCCCACTCAGCCTATGTCATGACCCTGAAAAGGTCATGACGCTGATTTTCAGTAGGGCCAGCTGAGTGAGTGCCACGGACGTCAGCCTTGTGTACCTAGTGTGTATATATATATATATATATATATATATATATATATATATATATATATGGTCATAATTGAGAATTTTATATGTTCCTTCTTATTACAAAAGGTGATCCAACGCCATTTTCGACCTAAAGCTCATGCCATCCCGTTTTAAACAAGCAAAGTTAAAAGGAACTTTAAAGAGTCCAGTCTGCTAAGCCTCAACATAAAAAACATACCTTAGTCATGAATTAATTAGGCAATTTTAGAATGCCTATACTCAGCAGAGGGTAGATTTGTAAGAGTAGGTACTGAGATAATAACAGGCAATGCGCTAAAGTAAATTAATGTTTTAAATTACTCCAATCGACCCTCACCTTAAAAAGATAATGTCCCGTGTACATTAATTTTATAGGTAAAATTCTATTGAACAAAAAACAGCCGCGTCGGCTGCAGCTCCGGCACTCCTCGTAGTCCCGGGAAGAAGGTAGCATCCCACACGAGAGCACGTCCCATCTTCCAAGGGATGAGAGACATTCCATCTGGTCTCTTGCCATCATCACGTGAAATGCCGTTCGGCTCCAAGTTTGCCGGCACATTGATGGTGACAAGCGACCGACGGATAATGTCGTTTAATGAGGAATGCCCATTGCATACCTAATAGATAATTGTATTCCAACATGTAGCTCTCTGTACCAGACTGACATTGACATCGTGAAGTAAAACAGTTGCACTATTTGTAAGTAAGTAAACTCACTATATTAAAACCTGCCTAATGAAGAAAGGTTACTATAGTGTACAAGAGCTATTTAAATGATAAGGATTCTTGGTCATGTTAATTGATTAATCTTTTGAGTTGTTATTCATAGTAGTCTATTAACTTTCATAATTGTATTTTTTTTTCTCTTCTCAATTGAAACTCTGTAACATCATCAATAGGTATTTGAAAAGAGTAACTACTGAGTTTCTTGCTGGTGTCTTCTCAGTAGAAATCGACATTCCGAACCAGCGGTAGATAATATGTACTATTTTGACATTCATAGGTGTTCTGTGTGGACCTAAATTGAATAAAGATTTTTTTATCTTTTATCTTTATCTTAAACATTTTTCGATATATTTATGTATGATACACACCACTACCCTAGATTTAGGCTTGGATAAAAAACAATTTGAATGCTAGGGGCGTGACCCCTAATCAGTGGGCATTTAGCATCGGGTCCCCACGCATAACGCGGCTGCTCCACTTGCTAATTATCGCTTGCGATAGTTTTGTATGGGACGCCCATACAATTACACCTACGTGATTATGCTTCAATTTTCATTTGCAGTTTTGAAATGATTACAGACGACCTCGATGCCGTGTGCCGTGTGGTCCCCGGCAGAGTAGAATAGGCCACCCTCACTCTTACCGAGGTGTCGTAAAAGGCGACTAAGGTAAAGCTGCTGGCATGATCATCAGCACCCAGAGAAGGAAAACTCTGCATTTACATCAAAACCCTCGCCAACCCGTCTGCCAAGCGTGGTGAGTATGGCAATTACCCCTCATGTGATTGAGGGAGGCCCGTGCCCCAGCAGTGGGGACTTAAATGGGCTGATGATGATGATGAATTATTTTAATATTATTTCCTTTATTTTATTTTGTGTTACAATTAAACTGTATGGCTTGGTATGATAATGACACAACATTAAGTATATGAAAGTTTGGCGATTAAAAAGAGTAACTAGCGAGTTTCTTGCCGGTCCTTTCGACCAGAAACCACTTTCCGAGCCGGTGGTAGAATCGCATTATATTTATTTATTTCTTTAGTATATTTTATGTATCAACATATAAATGTGTTAACATGTAAATTATACATAAGTACTTATAAATAGTTTTAAGTCATTCAAATGTATGACGATTTGTAAGCCTATGCAAATAAATAATTATTTGAGTTGAGTTTTAAACCCCCTTTCCCACCCGATTGGGTGTTTATCTCACTTAGCAACGAATCACATAACATGGCACACGTGCTTTTTTACACCGGTTTTCTGTGAGGACTGGTCTCCAGTCGACCCAGCCCATTCATGCCGAAGTGTAATCCGACCAACCCGCTTCATTTACTTTAAATTCTATTTACAGTGACATCCCGACACATACTGCACTTTTGGCCCGCCCGGGGATGGTACCCGGGACCTCTTGCGCAGCCAGTCGCTTTAAAGTCATCATCATCATCATCATCAGCCCATTTAAGTCCCCACTGCTGGGGCACGGACCTCCCTCAATCACATGAGGGGTAATTGCCATACTCACCACGCTTGGCAGACGGGTTGGCGAGGGTTTTGATATAAATGCAGAGTCTTCCTTCGCTGGGTGCTGATGATCATGCCAGCAGCTTTACCTTAGTCGCCTTTTACGACATCTCGGTAAGAGTGAGGGTGTCGCTTTAAAGTGCGACCCACTGCGCCACCGAGGCAGTCGATGACCTTCTGAAATAATTGTATGAAGGACGTTGCTAAGATATCACAAGTTCGGTCTTTGATTAATTCTGTTGAGTGGAATAACACAAAGTTTTCCAGACTCTAGACTTAGCTATATTAAGGCGACGGGTAGGGCACATTAGCGACGCCAATCGATTTTAATTTTTAGCTACTAAACCGGATCTATTTTAAACAATTTCGGGGTTACAATCTCTAGGAAAACATTTATACTATTTATTAAATAACCATGCAAAAATGTTGGGTCCAACGCGTACGCGAAAAATTTATTCACGCCAAAAGCGGCCACTTTTGGCGTAAATCAATTTTTCGCGTACAAAAACGTCACCCATCATTATCATCATCATCATCAGCTCATTTAAGTCCCCACTGCTGGAGCACGGGCCTCCCTCAAACACATGAGGGGTAATTGCCATACTCACCACGCTTGGCAGACGGGTTGGCGAGGGTTTTGATGTAAATGCAGAGTTTTCCTTCTCTGGGTGCTGATGATCATGCCAGCAGCTTTACCTTAGTCGCCTTTTACGACACCTCGGTAAGAGTGAGGGTGGCCTATTCTACTCTGCCGGGGACCACACGGCCAAAAACGTCACCCGTCACCTTAATATTATTATTTGACTGCCTCGGTGGCGTATTGGTTAGTGGGTCGCACTTTAAAGCGACGGCTGCGCATAAAGCCCCGGGTTCGTTCCCCGGGTCGGGCGAAAAAATTGTACCTAAGTTTTCGGTAAGAAATTCTTAGTGTCAGCCCGGAGTCTGGTAGTTGGCGGTCTTGTACCTACCCCCGTGCCTCGGAAAGCATGTTAAGCCGTTGGTCATGCGCCCGATCCCTCTTCGGTCGTGTCACCCTGGTGTCCCATCGGAATATGAGGGTAAGGGAATAGAGAGTGCACTTGTGTTTGCGCACACACTTGAGCACTATAATATTTCCTGCGTACGTGACTGATCGTTGAGATTGGCCGCCGTAGCCGTAATCGGTTGGAGGATATTATTATTATATCTTCTCTTGTTAATATCGACAGTTATCTTTGCGTACTTCATACAGACCTGTCCACTCTGCGTGAGGAACTTGTTGAATAATAAAGTTTTTTTTTGTATGTGATAGGTGGCAGACGAGCAGACGGATCACGTAATGATAAGCGATTGCCGCCGCCCATGGACATCCCCGACATCAGTGGAGTCACAAGTGCGCTGCTAACCTTTAAACCCCCTTTCCCCGATTAGGCCTCCGGTACCCTCACTCACGCAGCGTAACACAGCACAGTGCTGCTTCACGCCGGTTTTCTGTAAAGAAGGGTATCACTCCGGTCGAGCCGGCCCATTCATGACGAAACGTGGCTCCCCCACGGTCACGGTAGTTGTTGAAATACGCTAGATAATCTCATCCTATCATTAATGGTTCAGTCCAAATACCTCGGAACCGGGTAGACGCTTGGACTGTGATTCAGGATTTGGTCCTAAGCTGGTTAACAAAGAAGTATACGTGTTCGGATTCAAACCTAAGACCTCCTATTAGAAAGGCACGCGCTTAACCAATGAGCTTTGTTCCCTAAATATTAATTTTCACTCTCTTCAAACACAACCTCAATAATTTCGCCAAAAAAACACAACATTGTCTTAAAAATCCGCGATCAAGCGCCATTACGGGCAAAGATCACCGCTCGCGAAATGCCTTGAATATCCGCGCGCCCAAATTGGCCGGCTGTATGCGCGGAATGCCTTAAACAGCGGGGCAAAAAGACGAGCGAAAGAGTCGTGATAGTTGTTCGAAAAAGGAACGCTCAACGATTACTGGCACGCGAGCGCGGGCGCGCGCCGGTTAGGACGAAGACAAAATGTTGCTGCGTTTTCCAAATTCAAATCAAGGAATGGAACTGCAGAACTATTATGTAGGTAGGTATATTTTATTCAGTTAATATATTTTACTCTGTCGTCAGTGAAGTTCTAACACCACGTAAGTCATTTTAAGCAACTTTTCAGGAAAGCCAAAAAACTGATCGGAGACTTACGTACTATTTCCATTAGAATTAAATTGTTGACTTCCGTTCTATTACGTTTTCAACATTTAAAATGTTTTTGATGGCCGCAACTGAATTCTGATTGATTTATTTTATTTATTTATTTAATTACACAGGTTCTTAAACCTAATTACGTAATTAAAGACGGTAACAAGAAGTAAAAAAAATAATAATAAAACAATATCAAAAAAACGGGCAAACACGTGAGTTATCTTAGTTATTGATAAAAACGATCCGTCTTCCAAGTCTCTAACAAATGGCATAAAAAATGTCATAACCTGGCGGTTAGTAAATTAGTAAAAACATAAAACAATAAATTGTGACTTACGTGGTCATCTCAAAGCGTAGGTCATTTTATGACTTCCGTGCTGTTACATTTCGTAATTTTAAAGGTTTTTATTGTTTGTATCTCGATTCTGATTGGGCGAAATGACGCGTCTATCGATTATCTAGCGAATGGCATCAAAATGTCAAATCCGCCAAAAAATGACTTACGTGGTGTTAGAACTTCAATGACGCTGTGGTAATTCGGATTTTAAATTTTCATTACAGTACGACTACGATCAGAAGGCACTTCGCTGACATGGACAAGACAAGCTGTACAAATATTTTTTCTATGGGAAAATGTCAAAAAAAGTAAAGGAAATAGCCTTAGTTCCGATTTTTACCATGTCCAAATAACGATAGAGCGACTGTATATCTATCGATAAAAATGGCGAACAATCTTCTACTTAGTTTGTGGGCGAACATTTGAAAAGGCCTGTGTCCAACAGTGGAGTGGCAGTAGAGAATCATACTGACTATAGTGTCGTTCTCTTCAGCGGCGAACGGTGGTTTCTGCTATGCCAATGATGACCATGGGAGGGCCGTCTCGACCAGAATGATACCACGTCCTAACAAAAAACCGGCGTGAAGCAACACTGCGCTGTGTTTCGCTGCGTGAGTGAGGGTATCGACAATAGAAGAGTTTGTCAGTAATTCGTAGCAGGCAACGTTTGCTACGATTATCTGGTGTAAGAAAAGATATCAACGAGTTATTCGTTCGTGTGTAAAGGTTGGCAGCGCACTTGTGACTCCACTGGTGTCGCACTTCGCTTACTATCAGGCGACCCGTCTGCTCGTCACCACCTATCACAAAAAAATATGAGGCATTCTGCTTGAACCATCCATATGGTGGACGCACAATGCTGATTCACGCCGATTTTCTGTGATTCCGTGGGTAGTATCACTCCGGTCGAGCCGGCCCATTCATGCCAAAGCGTGGCTCTCCCACGGTCAAAAGTGACAGCTGCCATACGTCATCAACTGGTTTGACTGGTATCACCTTCTTAGGTCGTGGTATGTGACCGCAGCCCTAGCCCGGCCGTGACCGCCGCGGGCGCCGCCCCCCGCCACGCCCGCGCGGCTCTCCTCAGCAGCGAGCGCTGGTTACTACTAACGCTGAGCCCAAGACAAACCTTGAGCCATATGGGAGTTACATGGAACTGCCTTAGTGACGTAGAGGCGATGGTCGCACTTTAAGGACGGCTGTGAAATGATGGCTGACACATACGTCATACATGTAAACATCGTCAGCCCATTTAAGTCCCCACTGCGGGATGATTGCCATACTCACCACGCTTGGTAGACGGTTTGGCGAGGGTTTTGGTATAAATGCAGAGTTTTCCTTTTCTGAGTGCTGATGATCATGCCAGCAGCTTTACCTAAGTCGCCTTCTACGACACCTCGGTAAGAGTGAGGGTGGCCTATTCTACCTGCCGGGGACCACACGGCCATACTTGTGAACAGGTGCCACCTTTGGGGACTGGTCTGCTTTCACTACCACTGGTCCAAATGGGTCGTCCCTCTCTATCTCTCGACAATAGAAGAGTTTGGCAATAATTAGCAGCAGTAGCAGCAGTAGCAGGCAACGTTCGCTACGATTATCTGGTGTAAGAAAAGATATCAATGAGTTACTCGTTCGTGGGGTCAGCCGTGTGGTCCCCGGCAGAGTAGAATAGGCCACCCTCACTCTTACCGAGGTGTCGTAAAAGGCGACTAAGGTAAAGCTGCTGGCATGATCATCAGCACCCAGAGAAGGAAAACTCTGCATTTATATCAAAACCCTCGCTAACCCGTCTGCCAAGCGTGGTGAGTATGGCAATTACCCCTCATGTGATTGAGGGAGGCCCGTGCCACAGCAGTGGGGACAAAAATGGGCTGATGATGATGATGATGATGACTCGTTCGTGCGCACAGACATTTTTTTTGTAATAATAATATCCTCCAACCGATTACGGCTACGGCGGCTAATCTCAACGATCAGTCACGTACGCAGGATATATTATAGTGCTCATGTGTGTACGCAAACACAAGTGCACTCTCTATTCCCTTACCCTCATATTTCGATGGGGCACTACTGTGACACGACCGAAGAGGGATCGGGCGCAGGACCAACAGCTTAACGTGCAAAAGGGTCGTCGATGGTGTCGCTACTCAATAATTGTAGCGATTATGATATATTTAAAAAAAAAGTACAACGGTGAATCCATAGAGAAAAGTATTAAGAGAATTCATCGCGTCTAAAGCTCATGCCATTCCGTTCCAACTCGCAATGTTAAAAGGGCCTGGCACGAGTTTAGTTCCAGAACTATCCTTAGTTCGCATATTGTAGTACCTAACCAATCGTGTACTGCTGTCTATAGGTACTTTAATTTTTTAATGTTAGACATTTTAATTTTAAATCCGCTCACGTAATTGTTTGGATAATTATTCAGGATGCCTAGTACGGGGAACTTAAATCAATTATCTAGTTAGAAACCACGCAAATGATGGAAGGTACCAATCTATCGCAACCGCATGACGGAACAGGTCATAATCATTGACCTGGGGCAGGGCTTCTCAAACTTTTGTCAGGTTTGCACTTTAACAGGTGCACATAATTTCAAAGGTGTATTAAAACGCATCAATCATGGGAAGTGCTCTGAGGAACTGTTTGATCTACTCCCTGCAGCTGAATTCTTAGTCAAAGTCAAATAATTCTTTATTTGCATAGGCTTGTACACAGCACTTACAAATCGTCATACATTTGAATGATTTAAAACTATTTATAAGTACTTATGTATAATTTACATGTTAATACATATATATGTTGATACATAAAATATACTAAAGAAATAAATAAACATAATGCGATTCTACCATCGGCTCGGAAAGTTGCTTCTGGTCGAGAAGATCCGGCAAGAAACTTGCCAGTTACTCTTTTTAATCGCCAAACTTTCATACAATGTTGTGTCATCATCATACCAAGCCATACAGCCTTACATCGAACCACACGCAAGCAATTGTCATTCCATCCCCTTCATCTCGATAGCTGGCGGTCTATTACAGTGCGTTTGCTCAGTGCTGTGCAACGGCTTGGCTGCGGGAGTATTTTCCCGACGGCTACGACTTAGGGACCTTCAACCTAAGAGTGTACTCCTTTTTCAAAAGGCCTGCAACACATTAGCGTTCCTTCTGATTTCGCGGATGTTCATAGGCGGTGTCGATTATTTTTCATCAGGTGACTAGCTTGCTTGTTGGTCGCCTCTAGCATAAAAAAACGTGTTTTTTATATCCTATAATCTTTAGGATAGTTGTGTATTATGGTCGTGTCACGCTGGTGTCCCATCGGAAGATGAGGGTAAAGGAATAGAGAGTACCTACACTTGTGTTTGCGCACATACTTGAGCACTGTAATATCATAGTGCTCAAGCCTACGTGGCTGATGGTTGAGATTGACCGCCGTAGCCGTAATCGGTTGCATTGGTAAATAATTTCATCTCTTTAACCAGCACATTTATCAATCATTCTGAACGATATCAATTGTATTACAAATTGTCATAACTTTTTTTTAATGACGTGCGTGTGTTTGGTTGGAGTAATGCTCTGTAATCTTGTCATGTTGTGTAATGAATGATAAATAAATAAAAATTTGGAACTTCGTTGAATTTTTTTAGAAAATATAAATACAAAATAACGAACTGACGTCACGCCTCCTTCTATGAAAAATATCAATAAATCCGTATTTTTAAAAGTCATAGAACAAGATTTGTTATTCAGAATGGTTAGTAAAATAGATGTTTCATCATCATCACCATTTCAGCCAATTGACGTCCACCACTGGACATAGGCCTCCCCCAATGTTCTCCATACAGATCGGTCCTGCGCCGCCAACAACAAACGTAATATTATGATAGTAAAATATGTAAAAGAAAGAAAGAAAGAAAGAAAGAAACATTTTATTGACCATCACAATAAATAATTTAACAATGAACATTCATTAGTAAACATAGGTAAGGTAACGTTGACACATTAAAAAACTACAGACAAAGGTGAGTACGATAACAGACGATAGGTAGGTAAATACACAGTTATATAATGAAAATATTCTAAATAAGTAGGCTTGTGTGAAGTGTGAGGTCAATCAGGTCCTGGCCTCAGCATGGTGCTGCCACGACAGAAATGCCGCGGCAGCGCTGGCTAAAAAGAAAACCGCTTTCTCATTCAGGTGATTTGTCTTCTCTTCTCCCATCTATCATATATATAAACAGGCTAATATGACCAGCCCACTGCCACTTCAGTTTGCTAATTCGGTTGGCTATGTCGGTGACTCTGGTTCTCTGTCGTGTTAATAAAATATGTTGTGTTGTTATTAATGGATATTTCCAGATCTGTGGATGATCCCATACCACACTTTGAGAAACACAGACCTAGGGCCGTAATTGCTGTTAGCCTGGAATTATCATGAATATTATCCCATGGAAAATGAAAGGGACACTAACCATGGGACAACTTTCCATATCGGCAGTTACTTCCTGATATTTCTAACAAAGGACTTAAGTATAATAACCCACTTTAAAAGCTTGTAATTATCCAAACTTACTAATAGTTCCGGAAGCTACGCAGAATATTTTTGGCCCACCTACCGCAGTGTCTCAAGACCAAAGTCTTTAATGAGCGTTTGTTGCCAGTGATGCCATACGGAACCGAAACGTGGCCGCTATCAATATGCTGATTAAGGAGGCTCGAAGTCACCGAGAGAGCAATGAAGAAGGCTATGTTCGGAATCTCCTTGCTGATCGTATCAGAAACGATGAGAGTCGCAGAAGAACTAAGGTCACAGACAGCCCAAAGGATTCCATGCCTCGTTGGCGCAGTGGGTCGCACTTTAAAGTGGCAGCTGCACTTGTGGTCCTGGCTTCGATCCCCGGGTCGGGCCAAAATATTTACCTGAGTTTTTCTGTAAAAAAAGTCTTAGTGTCAGCCCGTAGTCTGGAAGTTGGCGGTCTTGTATTCCAATGCCACTTTAACACACGGAAACACTTTAAGCCGCTGGTCCTGCCCTCTCCGGTCGTTCACACTGGTGTCCCATCGGAATCGGAGGGCAAGGGAATAGACAGTGCACTTGTGTTTGCGCACACACTTGAGCACTATAATATATCCTGCATAAGTGAATGATCGTTGAGATTGGTCGTCTATGCCGAAATCGGTTGGAGGATATTATTATTACTATATCATTAGAAATATGACACCAACTGACACGACATATTTGGCTCGAGTATAATATTAGTGTATTCTTTAAAATAGATAGGTTTAAAGTGAAACCTACAAAACATGTTGAACAATACACCATTAATTATAATGAATGAAATATTCTACCGTCTGTCGCGAGTTTTTACGTGTAGTACCTACACTACAGTCAAAAACTCCCGTAATGTCAGTTGCACCATTGACTTGTACCATTGATGGGACAAGTGACACACCATTGTGTCAATAGTACCATGAAAGAAATGTAAAGATATTCCCCGTAATTCATCATCATGATTTTAGCCAATAGACGTCCACTGCTGGACCTGCCGCATCCAATGGATTCCCGCGATCTTCACCAGATCGTCAGTCCACCTTGTGGGGGGCCTGCCACGGATGCGACATCCTGTACGTGGCCTCCACTCGAGGACCTTTCCGCCCCAACGGCTTTCTGTTCTCCTTGTTATGTGCCCCATGTGGCAATGCCTCAAGTGGCAATGGGCACATTGCCATTTGAGACATGCAATCCTTTGGGCTATGTCTGTGACCTTAGTTCACACGCCATAAAAAATAAAATCGATTGGCGTCGCTAGTGTGCCCTACCCGTCACCTTAAGTACCTTTTGCAGCTATAATTCAATTATTTTCTCATCTTACTGTGTCTAGCAAAGGCCGGGCCCACTACTCGGACCGGAACCAATAAGTGGCGTTCCAGCCTGCATGGTCAGGTTCGAATTAAAAAGAGTGGGAGCATAAACAAAGCACTGAATTCTGGAAAAGACTACCTCGACTAGAACAGTCTAAGGCGTTGATACAGGCGTTCGATCAGAGACCAGCTGTAGAAATAACAAAACTGAGTAGAGGACATGTTAGGGCACTCACTCGGACCCTCACAGGGCACTGCAAATTAAACAAGCACCTGCACAACATGGGCCTTTCAGATACCAAAATCTGCAGGTTCTGTCGCGAGGACGAGGAAACGATTATCCACGTCCTCGGCGAGTGCATAGCGCTGCACCGCTGCAGAAGCCGGCATCTGGGAGCACACATGATCTCAGCTGACGAGATCAAGAGCTCCCCCATTAGCTTCATTATCGGGTTTATCCTGGAACTGGAGCTGCATGAGGTAATAGGTTACGGGGCTGCCACAATAGATCATCTACTGGTCGCAGTGGCTATGAGACGCAAGGCTCACCCCATTTCTATCAAATAAATCTTACTGTGTAATTCCCAGTTGCATCCAAAGCTGTTACTATAGAACCCCTGGGTTCGAGTCTAGTAATTACATGAAGTGACTGATTTTTTTATGTGGTAGGTGGCAGAAGAACAGACAGACCACCTGAAGGTAAGCGATTGCCGCCGCCCAGTGACACCCGCGACACCAGTAGACTACAAGTGCGGTGCCAACCTTTAAAAATGCTAAAAAAAAAACCACGTGATTAATGGACGGGCCCTTACAATTAAGCGCCTGATTTTCTAATTACTACAGACTCCAAATATATTAACGACAACTTTAGATAATAAACATAACTAAAGGCCACAAAACAAATGACAGCACATTAGCCCTCTCATTTTTCTCCCTCAAAAGAGGCGTGATAGAAAATACGAAATGAAAATTATATATCACATCAAATTACAAGGTTGAGATCGGAAGAAAGTCGTCGGCGCAGACCATGTAATGTTTCAATAAATCAACAGGTTATCTTATCGGCATCTCTCGATAGAAAACGTGTGGGTTACACGACGTTACTAAAGTTTTCAAGTTTCAATTCTTATTATAATGGTAGAATGATTCGACAAGCCAGGAATTTTTATGAGATATATATGTACTTATTATGAAAATGATAAATAATTTAGCCTGCTGTAGGAAATGTTGTTTTATATGCAGCAAATGTTACCTACCTCTATGGCAGCTGCATTAGCGAGAATATCTCGATCCCAAAACTTATCTTCTATAATAAAAGGAGAACCTAAGTGACTAAGTGATTAAGTAACTAGGAATGCACCCATAGCCCAAACTACTGACCCTAGAAACTTGAAATTTGGGAAGGGGGTTCCTTTAATAGTAAAAGGGACCATTAAGAAGGGATTTTTGAAAATTCGACCCAAAGGGGGTAAAAAGGGGGTTAAAAGTTTGTATGAAAGTCCGTTTGTATGAAAATCTTTGATGTTAGAAATGTGAAAATTTGTATTCAGACTAATAATTTGAAATAATAATTAATCCATTTCACGTTTTTTTAAAATCACCCTTAAAGGGGGTGAAATAGGGGATGAAATGCCAATATGGGGGTTTAGCCATTTTAACGTAAGAATGTTGAAAATCGTTATACGATCTGTACGTTCTCCTTATTTTAAACCAAGAACAATTTGTTTTAACATTTTTACAAATTCAACCCTGAAGGGGGTGAAAAGGGGGGTTGAAGTTTGTATGGAAGTCCGTCATCTTTGATGTTAGGAAAATGAAAAATTGTAGGTATATACACTATGCATGATAAAAATAAAAAGTAGTTCACTTAACATTTTTGGAAAATTACCCTTTTGGGGGGTAAATTAGGAGATGAAATGCAGTATGGGGGATTAGACAATTAAAAATTTAGAATCTTAAAATTGATGTTTGGGCACCGTTTTTCAATAAAAAAAAGTATATTTTGAATTTTCAACCCCTAAGGGGTAGGTGCGTGGGTTTGAAGTTTGAATGAAGACTTTTGTTATAAAGACTACGTTAGTAACGCCGCGGGAGCAGTCTATTGTGTCTAAAGTGATAAAGTCACCGTTGGGGCGATAAGTGTCACTCTAAAGTGATGTCCGCTGAATCCGTAGGTCGATAAAACGTAAAATACCGGCGTTTTTTGAGTGACTGTTACTTTGACTTTTGACTATCCACTTATTCTCAATAAGTTACTTGACATTTTAATAGACACAATCCCTCCACCAGCCCATGGTCCTTCCTACCGTCTCGGCATACGGACCGAATCTTGGGAGACGCTCACCAGGTACTTGCTAAGGGCTCTTTTCCCGGTGCGTTTCTTCACTCCCTTGACTTGACATTTGCAAGATATCTTCAGGTAGAGCCATAATATAAAAAAAAAATAGGTGCCTAACTAAAATTTGACTATTATGGTTTTTGTTGCATCACGCCACATTGAAGACTCGTTACTCCATCCAGAGATAGATACGTGTACTCTAGCTTATTTATAATTATGTATATCACGTCGGAATGTTAAACACGTCTAACACATCGATCGGGTAACGGTCGCGACGCGTGCGCTGCCCGCAGGCGCGCGCGCAGGCCACTGAGAAAGCTGCGGACGACTGTCAATGAGCACTGAATAAATAATAATAACCGAATAATCATCTCAGAATATCATTCCTAGTTTTATCATCCAAAACCATACATCATCATCATCATCATCATCATCAGCCCATTTAAGTCCCCACTGCTGGGGCACGGGCCTCCCTCAATCACATGAGGGGTAATTGCCATACTCACCACGCTTGGCAGACGGGTTGGCGAGGGTTTTGATATAAATGCAGAGTTTTCCTTCTCTGGGTGCTGATGATCATGCCAGCAGCTTTACCTTAGTCGCCTTTTACAACACCTCGGTAAGAGTGAGGGTGGCCTATTCTACTCTGCCGGGGACCACACGGCCACAAACCATACATACATAACTATAATGTATCAATACGGGGATTAACACGATATTGATTATGTGAAACAACATTGTGTACTCACATATTTGGCTCCACGTTTCGGCTACGTTACAGCAGCCGTGGTCACGAGCGGACTGAACATACATACATTACGACTGATTGATACATTATAGTTATAATGTCCTCTGGTAAGACTAAGATATTATCAGTCGAAAGAGCACAGAGAGCTGTTTTGAAGGTAATGGCCAAAAAACCTATAAGATACCCCACCAAACTAATTTACAATTTTTGGGAGACTCTCTCGGTTCGAAAACTGTTTATTTTGAGTGTTGTACTACGCAAACATAAAACTCTCCCCATACAATCCAAATCTGCAAAAAATAAAAGGCGAAGTGATAAAGTATGCCCGACACAGAAGTTGTAGATTGGAATTAGTCAAACACCACTACAATTATATAGCTCCCCTCCCTCTATAATAAAGTCAATAAAGGAAATTAACATTTATCCTTTACACATCTTTAAATGTAAAACTCTCCTAACTGAATGGTTATTATATTTAGATTACGATGTAGTAGAATCCCTAATTAAATAATCGTATTTATTAATCGTATTTATTAATATATGGTTAATCATTTACTCAAGTAGTTATTTATGTAAACTTATTAACTTTTACGCTCCCACATGCACGCATGCACGCACCACACGCAAACACACACACACACACACACACACACACACACACACACACACACACACACACACACACACACACACACACACACACATACACACACGCACAGACACTACTTATCTAAGCAAAATAAATAAGGTAAAATTCTGTATAAATAAGATACAATTAAATAAGGTAAAAATATAAAATATTATGTAATATGTATTTCCTAAGTCTGATACGTCTGTCATTGAGGCGGGCGCTAGTGACTGCGACACAGTCTACGACTAATGCGGTCAATAACGCTTAAATTGTTTGTAAAATTAATGTTTATGGTATCAATAAAGATTATGTAATGTAACGCGAAAATCTCAAAAACTACCTTACACACATATTTCTGCATCCACTAATGGTTGACTGGTAGAGAAAGCTGTAAAGCATTAAGTCCGCCAATTGCACTTTATTTTCTTGTGCAATTAAGAATAAATAAAATAAACCGTTCATACCTAACGCAGATTCTCAAATAATAGGTTTACCTAGAAATTGCCGTATTTTTTTACTAGACTTTTTTTTAAGTTAAGTGATAGATAGCAGGCGAGCAAACTGATCACATGAATGGTAAGCGATTGCCGCCGCCCAGTGACACCCGCGACACCAGTGGAGTACAAGTGCGGTGCCAACCTTTAAAAATGCTAAAAAAAGATCACGTGATCAATGGACGGGCCCTTACAATGAAGCGACTGATTTTCTAATTACTACAGACTCCAAATATATTAACGACAACTTTAGATAATAAACATAACTAAAAGCCACGATACAAATGACAGCACATTAGCCCTCTCATTTTTCTCCCTCAAAAGAGGCGTGATAGAAAATACAAAATGAAAATTATATATCACATCAAATTACAAGGTTGAGATCGGAAGAAAGTCGTCGGCGCAGACCATGTAATGTTTCAATAAATCAACAGGTTATCTTATCGGCATCTCTCGATAGAAAACGTGTGGGTTACATGACGTTACTAAAGTTTTCAAGTTTCAATTTTTATTATAATGGTAGAATGATTCGACAAGCCAGGAATTTTTATGAGATATACCTATAGGTACGGTACGGTTATTATTAAAATGATAAATAATTTAGCCTGCTGTAGGCATGCTGCGACAATGTTCTTTTATCTGCAGCAAATGTTACCTACCTCTATGGCAGCTGCATTAGCGAGAATATCTCGATCCCAAAACTTATCTTCTACTTATAATAAAAGGAGAACCTGAGTGACTAAGTGATTATGTGAACTAGGAATGCACCCACTAGCCCAAACTACTGACCCTAGAAACTTGAAATTTGGGAAGGGGGTTCCTTTAATAGTAAAAGTAACCATTAAGAAGGGATTTTTGAAAATTCAACCCTAAAGGTGGTAAAAAGGGGGTTAAAAGTTTGTATGAAAGTCCGTTTGTATGAAAATCTTTGATGTTAGAAATGTGAAAATTTGTATTCAGTACTCATAATTTGAAATAATAATTAATCATTTCTACGTTTTTTTAAATCACCCTTAAAGTTGGTGAAATAGGGGATGAAATGCCAATATGGGGGTTTAGCCATTTTAACGTAAGAATATTGAAAATCGTTATACGATCTGTACGTTCTCCTTATTTTAAACCAAGAACAAGTTGTTTTAACATTTTTACAAATTCAACCCTGAAGGGGGTGAAAAGGGGGGTTGAAGTTTGTATGGAAGTCTGTCATCTTTGATGTTAGGAAAATGAAAAATTGTAGGTATATATACTATGCATAATAAAAATGAAAAGTAGTTCACTTAAACATTTGTGGAAAAGTACCCTTTTTGGGGGTAAATTAGGAGATGAAATGCAGTATGGGGGATTAGACAATTAAAGATTTAGAATCTTAAAATTGATGTTTGGGCACCGATTTTCAATAAAAAAAAGTAACTTTTGAACTTTCCACCCCTAAGGGGTAGTGGCGTGGGTTTGAAGTTTGAATGAAGACTTTTGTTATAAAGACTACGTTAATAACGCCGCGGGAGCAGTCTATTGTGTCTAAAGTGATAAAGTCACCGTTAGGGCGATAAGTGTCACTCTAAAGTGATATCCGCCGAATCCGTAGGTCGATAAAACGTAAAATACCGGCGTTTTTTTTTTGAGTGACTGATACTTTGACTTTTGACTATCCACTTACTCTCAATAAGTTACTTGACATTTTAATAGACACAGTCTCTCCACCAGCCCATGGTCCTTCCTACGATCTCGGCATACGGACCGAATCTTGGGAGACGCTTACCAGGTACTTGCTAAGGGCTCTCTCTTTCCCCGGTGCGTTTCTTCACTCCCTTGACTTGACATTTGCAAGATATCTTCGGGTAGAGCCATAATATAAAAAAAAGTAGGTGCCTAACTAAAATTTGACTATTATGGTTTTTGTTGCATCACGCCAAATTGAAGAGTCGTTACTCCATCCAGAGTAGATACGTGTACTCTTGCTTATTTATAATTATGTAAATCACGTCGGAATGTTAAACACGTCTAACACATCGATCGGGTAACGGTCGCGACGCGTGCGCTGCCCGCAGGCGCGCGCGCAGGCCACTGAGAAAGCTGCGGACGACTGTCAATGAGCACTGAATAAATAATAATAACCGAATAATCATCTCAGTGATTATTCGGTTGTGTATTATGGCCGTGTGGTCCCCGGCAGAGTAGAATAGGCCACCCTCACTCTTACCGAGGTGTCGCGACTAAGGTAAAGCTGCTGGCATGATCATCAGCGCCCAGAGAAGGAAAACTCTGCATTTATATCAAAACCCTCGCCAACCCGTCTGCCAAGCGTGGTGAGTATGGCAATTATCCCTCATGTGATTGCGGGAGGCCCGTGCCCCAGCAGTGGGGACTTAAATGGGCTGATGATGATGATGATGATGATGAATCATCTCAGAATATCATTCCCAGTTTTATCATCCAAAACCATTCATACATAACTATAATGTATCAATACGGGGATTAACACGATATTTATTATGTGAAACAACATTGTGTACTCACATATATGGCTCGACGTTTCGGCTACGTGACAGCAGCCGTGGTCACGAGCGGACTGAGAGTACATACATTACGACTGATTGATACATTATAGTTATAATGCAACGCGAAAATCTAAAAAACTACTTTACATACATATTTCTGCATCCCCTAATGGTTGACTGGTAGAGAATGCTGTATAGCCTTAAGTCCGCTAATTGAACTTTACTTTCTTGTGCAATAAAGAATAAATAAATAAAATCGTCACTACCTAACGCAGATCTCAAAATAATAGGTTTAAATGAAATTGCCGTTTTTTTTTTCTAGACTTTTTTTTATGTGATAGATGGGAGACGAGCAAACTGATCACCTTATGGTAAATGATTGCCGCCGCCCATGGACACTCGCAACACCATTGAAGTCACAAGTGCGCTGCCAACCTTTAAACCCCCCTTTCCCCCGGATTGGACCTCCGGTACCCTCGCTCACGCAGCGAAACACAGCACAGTGCTGCTTCACGCCGGTTTTTTGTGCGGCCGTGGTCGAGCCGGCCCATTCGGCATGAATGGGCTATCTTATAAGCGGAATAAGACGTATATCTCCTTTAGTAAATGTCATCATACCATAATTTTATTTTATTTTGATTAAGACTACATTTGTAAGGTCTTATATTAAATAAAAATCTCATATTGCTGTATTCTTGATGCAAAAAAAAAACACTTGAAAATACTCTTTTTCAATTGGCAGAAAATTTGACGTTTTCATCAAACAACTTATTTTTTATCTGAAAACCTTATCTTATACGTTCCTAAACGTTGTCCGTTAAAGCACAATTAATTATGAAGTATTACCATTAATACTTAACTTGCAAATTAAAAAAAAATAGAAAACACAACTTATAAGAAAATCACCATACAAAAGAGCAATTTCATACTTTAACCCTTAATATGACAACATTCAGCGACACGAGATGTAGGTTTTTTTTTATGTAATAGGTAGGCAGACGAACAGACGGATCACCTGATGATAAGCAATTACCGCCGCCCATGGACACCCGCGACACCAGTGGAGTCACAAGTGCGCTGCCAACCTTTAAACCTCCCCTATCCCCCGGGCCTCCGGTACCCTCACTCACGCAGTGAAACACAGTGCTGCTTCCCGCCGGTTTTCTGTGAGGCCGTGGTATCACTCCGGTCGAGCCGGCCCATTCATGCCGAAGCTTGGCTCTCCCACGGTAAAACCCGATACTACTTACCCGATAATTTTATAGTAGTTGGTACATACTCCTTAGTGTCAGTGGTCGAAATATCCTAGTTTCCGGGCACACGCGTGGGTGAATGATTCCGTCCACTCAAAGGGAAATTAAGATTTTATTTTATAGCCTGCCATTAACTGTTAATACCATGTATCAATTGAATACAACAGGTAATTATGCTAAGAACAACAGCCCAA
Source organism: Marasmia exigua (assembly GCA_019059595.1). Taxonomy (NCBI): domain Eukaryota; kingdom Metazoa; phylum Arthropoda; class Insecta; order Lepidoptera; family Crambidae; genus Marasmia; species Marasmia exigua. The sequence goes on from CM032486.1 coordinate 11,044,767, forward strand.
GTTTAGAGCAAGACTTATACCTATGTTACGTTATGTTTGCCCCGCAGCTCCATGACTGACGAAATGACCATCTTAGCGTTTGGCCCGGTTGCGTCCCAAGCCGTCGCTTCGGAGCCCGGGGTCCGCTTTCCTACTTCGACTCCTCCACTTCTCGCGGTCTTGTGCATCCCTTGTGGTTAGTTTATTAGCACGCTTGTCATCCCATATGATGTCAAGCCACACCTTTTTAGGTCTACTTCCAATCACTTACCATCAGGTGATCCATCTACTCGTCTGCCACTTATAATATAAAAAAAGGTCTATGTTGTTCTCTTTCATAATATTTCATAATCACAAAAAGAGTTTCTCGGTTGATAATGGGCCTAAAGCAATTTTCTCTAATTTAGGATAAGATTAATAAAAGTATGGGCGCCATTAATGCGCCAATAAATTGACACTGAGAGCGATGGTAGCTCAGTGGATAAGAACGCGCCTTTCATACGGTTGGTCGTGGTTCGAATCCAAGCAGGCACCTCTAGATTTTTCAAATACTCGTATATGGGCGTATTTATACTATTACGCCACTTCTGCCGGGACCCGGCGGTGGTTGCATAGTCAGACATTTGTTGCTTCCAACGCAGGTCCGGGTTTCATAGGACCATACGGTGGCCATGAGCCATGCTTCGGCATGAATAGGCTGGCTCGACTGGGAGACGACGACCTCACAGAAAACCGGCGTTAAGCAGTGCCTGTCCGGTTTTTCGCTGAGTAAGTGAGGGTACAAGAGGCCCAACCGGGGGGAAGGGAGTTTAAGGGTTGGGCGCACTCCTTACTCCATTGGCTCGCGTGTCCATGGGCGGTTACTCTCACTTGTCATCAGATGATCCGTCTGCTCGCCTGCCACCTGCTACCACAAAAAAAAATCTATCACATTTAAGATTATACAGGGATGTCAAAAACCTAATCTGTACGTAAGTACCTAAGTGTAATACTTCTTTGATTTATGTTAACCTTTATGTACCTGCATGTTAAATAAAAAGGCTTTGTCTTTGGCAGACCTTTGTCATCGCCCAAAACTGTTGGTAATAAAAACAATTTCACTTCAAAGTTTCCCCGTCCATTGATACAGATTACATAGTAACCATCACGACCCTTTTAATAAAGCACCACGCAAGCGAACCGCTAATTATAAGTACTCCAAAGTTCACGATTCCACATAAAAATTACGACACAAATTATTACCCGTTCCGTTTCACACGACCCCTGTCGCGGCGATAATTGCCGCTTTCCCGGCCCTGTGATTAGGAATGCCTCGGCCATGTTTTAGGGTTAAAAAAAGTTTGTTTGAAAATCTTTGGAATCGTTCGCTTTTTGAACGCTGGGAGTTCGCGCGGGAATTGAATGCAAACTTTTTTCGTATAATGACAGATGCAATATTTTTTTTATTTTTAATGACAAATGGAAACTTATTGTTTAACGTGTACCGGGATCCAGTTGGTTCGGTTTTCCTGTCTAAGGGTGGCGAAGGTAAGACGGCAGTCTCTTCATTGTAATTACCAGACTTCCCGAATCCTGGATCATGGTCCAACAGTACCCCGGAGTCTGAAGCTTTAGACGCAACTAGGAATTGCAAGCTAAGATGAGGAAAACTTATTGTTTAAGGCTGCGTGTTAAGTGCATTAGCGACGCTATTTGATTCTTAATACCGAAATTAAATGTTTATAGATTCATCTACAAAGTCTAACATTTTGCCATCAGCCACCCGCTCGTTTCCCTTCCTCAAATAAAAACAAAAAATATCTCAATGCCAGTTTATCTTTGACACGAAACAAGATTAACCAGCCCCTGCAACTCGAGGTCCGTCGCGTCATCAAAACGCAACAACCAGAATCATTACTGAATCTGCATAACTGCATTTTGCGTGCGGTATTGTCGCTTGCCGGCTCCCCAGGGATGATTTCTGTGCTTCACGCGAATTCAAAAACATAGGTCGAACTCTTGCCATTCAAAATTCAACCTTAAGTCAAAGTGAAACTAGATCTAAATTTGGAATGGGGAGATTGATAGTTAAGTTTTTTAAAAATGGAGTCCCAACCAACTGTCACTGAAATATCAGAAGCGCTAATTACAACTTTATGTGATAAAGATACGGTTGACATTTCAGTAGGAATCTTTGACAGATAGAGCGTTTTCTCTATGAATGTCCAATATGTCGCCCCCACAGTTATTATATGCAAATAATTCGCATAATTTAGGGTTATCCCTATTCGTGTTTTATCTACTTATCTGTGAAATGGCTCAATTAGCGATGGATAGAGGGGTGCAGCAGAACGCTATCTAAACTTGTATGAAATATGTTAAATGATTTATGGATACGATATCATATTCAAATATGAAAGGGTAGATAGGCGTTTTTCACTGGAGCACTCAATCAAAATGGTATGGAAACTACCATGAAGATATCTATTGAGGTAAATATCAAGACTCGTTAGTAAGCCGAAAAGGCGCGGCGCCATATTTGGTACAGTTTGGGATGTAAAATACTGGTACGGTCAGAATCAAAAGTAGCTTAACACTTTAGTACCATGTCAAAGTAACTGTTCTGCCTATTAAAGTCAGTTTCCTTAGAAACTTAGGGTACGTAAAAAATGTTATTTCGACATGGTACTAAAGTGTTCAGCTACTTTCGATGCTGACCGTACGTGGAACAAAGTGAGGGTGTCCCAGTAAATTATAAATTGAAACAGCAAAACATTTCATGGTCCTAGTCTCAATCTTTTCTCTTGTAGGAAATACGACCGCCAACTCCAACCAACGCCAACATCTCGTATTTTGATGTTGGCGCTCTATTTTCTTTTATAATTAATTAACAATGTTTTTTTGTAACCTACGAGCAAGGGCATCGATATCTCGCTTGCGATATTGTAGGTGCCTGAAATCTCATTACCACCTTTAGAGGCAGATACTTAGTTAAAGATACTGACTATTTTGCTATTTTGAATATACTAATTACAAGTCTATAAATAAAGTCACATACATTGTCCTGGTCCGAAATTAAGGTTTCCCCTTATACTATGGGAAACCAGGAAACACGACCCACACAAACACCTAGACCCAATACAAATATCTGTTTCGTCAACATTTTATATTGGTGCGGGAATCGAACCCGCAACCTTTGCGTCTCAACTGACACTCCAACCACTGCGGGTCGGGTCTCCAATAACAAGTAGGTATTATCCACAATTTAAACGATCAGCGGAACATAGTTCATTAACAAATTCGAAGAACGTCGACCAAGAACAGGCCACCTATACAGATAGCTCAAATTAAAAAATAAAACGTAAAAAAGACAATTACAAAATAATAGACACAGTCACACACATTTATAACCATTAGGCGGCGACGACCAAAACGATCACAACCCTCAATTTCACTGAATCTATAAAGCCAAATAAATCAAGAAAAAAGCAAATACACTATTAATATCTCTATCCGTATACTTAAAACTCGAGAAACTATAATTAGAGCTTTCTGAGCGCACGTTCGAAAATTAAAAGACCGCTCGTCCCAAAACTCGGGCATATCATTATGTTTGCATTAGTTTTTTTCCTTTACGCGACCTAAGGTTAAGCTGGGTCACGGCACGTCCCAATTAGGAGTGATTAGCCTGTGTAATTTATTGAGTGTGTTTCTGGACGGGCTTGGACGCGGCGCGTTTGTTGGCGCTGGCGCCAAAGCGTTTTTTGAATTTTAGGTGTTGAGTGGTTGTGGCTTCTTGGAAGATGCGAATGTTTGGCGATTGCAGTATTTGTATAGTGTCCACTATAGTTTTTAGATTAGTAGTGAAAATTTATCTATAGTTTTTAGATTAGTAGTGAAAATTTAAATTTTGCCAGCAGCAGAAATAAGGAGGACGTAAAATACTTAGTAGGTATACACAATAACGGCTAACGTATAATCCCATTACCATTTACCATAATCAGTCCCAAATTAGGCACCAAAATGATAATCTCATTTACGTGCTCAGCATTCGAAAAACCGCCAATACCGTCCAATCCTGGTAACTGGCTTACTATTTGGCGTCCCGGGGGAGCCCGCCACGCATGGGAATCGGCGGTATCCGAACGCGGGATGAGAACAAAAATCAACACTCGACGAATATCCGAATGTTCATTTTGGCGGGGGTGAGTCGTGCGATTTAGATGCGGCATTCGAGAAATTGTTTAAAAAGTGAATATTAATAAATATATTAATTTGGCCCCTACATAAAAGGAATCTTAATTTTCCGTTGATAAGTATATTTAGTTATTAGAAAAATTCCTTAGTAAATAAGCGTAAATATCACATCTACTTCTTCTTCAGCAGCATGTATTTGCCCACTACAGAGCATATGCCTCTCCGATTTCTCTCCACTTTCTTCTGTCGTCGGTTTTCCTGGACCACGCTACTCCAGCTTGAGCCTTGATGTCATCGGACCATCTGGCAGTTTGTACGCCAACACTCCTCTTTCCGTATCTTGCTCTCCATTCAAGGACATCCTTGCTCCACCTTTCATCACTCCTTCTGCATACATGACCGTCCCACGCCCATTTTAGTTTTGCGGCTCAGTACCCTACGTCTATAACAAATATCACATCTAGAACAGTTTAAAATGCAGTGAAAGAATGTTTTACTTTAAACTAGCGAAACCCGGCTTCGCATAAGATCTTTTATTTATCCTGTTGGTGATCCGCAGGAGAATTAAGGTCACAGACATAGCCCAAAGGATTGCATGACTCAAGTGGCAATGCGCAGGGCACATAGCGAGGAGAACAGTCGCCTGGGGCGAGAAGGTTCTTGAGTGGTGGCCGCTTACAGGAAGTCGCAGCCGTGGCAGGTCCGTCTGGTTAAGGTCGCGGGAATCCATTCGTTGCGGGTGGCACAGAACCAATCTGTGTAGAGAACATTGGGGAAAGCCTATGTCTAGCAGTGGAGGTCTACTGGCTGAAATGATAATGCCAATAAATTTGATTTTTCCAGCACAATGTCACAGGGTAGCCTGCAGCTGCAAGAGGTCGTGCAGCGATTATATTATTACACGTATGAGCCATAATGATGATGATAATTCAACTACTAATAAAACCGCATCAAAATCAGTTGCGTAGTTTTAAAAAGACAGGCAGCTAAAACGACTTTATTTTATACTCTGTGGTTACATACTAAATAAAAATATAGAGCACTCTAAAGTACCGCGTCCACGGCTCTTCCCTCGGAGTCTCCCCGGGATTATCGCTCGCAAACGTCAAGTGTCACTCAAAATTGGCGGGAGTGTTGACAGTGCAGATTATGGCGGCTGACCCCATGCACTTATTAGCCCAGGAATATTATTGCGCGAGTATTTGTTTGCTTGAGAGAAACGCTTTATGATCAACGGTGAGCCATATGGTGAACAACGCTAAAAATATTACAATTCAAAATTCAAAATTCAAAAGTGCTTTATTTGCATAGGCTTATATACAGCTCTTACAAATCGTCATACATGAAAAATATAAATTATAGCTATGTATATTATACATGTTATTAAACATATATGTCGATACAAAAAATATACTAAGAAATGAATAAATATAATGTGATTCTACCACCGGAATCGGAAAGTTGATTCTGACGAGAAGATCCGGCAAGAAACTCGCCAGTTACTCTTTTTAATCACCAAAAATTTTTTTTTAAGTACAGTGTCATGGGTGTAGGCGAACAGTTTATCATTTCCACAAATTCTTGTCATTTAAGTAATCATTAACTGTATAATAGGCTTTTGCCATTAAATAATTTTTAACATGTGTTTTAAATTTGGGCATTGGTAAATCAACAAGCTTTTGTGGTAACTTATTAAATATTTTAATACTCATTCCTACGAATGAATTACCAATCTTATGAAGTCTGAGATGTGAAACAGCAAGCTTGTGTTTATTTCTAGTATTTAGGTTATGGTTGTCGGATTTTCGAGGGAAGTTTTCTAAATTTTTATAAACATACATAATACAGTCAAAGATGTACTGTGATGCTAATGTTAAAATGTTAATTTCTTTGAACAAGTTTCTAAGCGAGTCTCGTGGTCTAAGTCCGTATATGGCCCTGACAGCTCGTTTCTGTAGCACAAAAATAGCTTGAATATCAGCCGCAGAGCCCCATAACAGCAGACCATAAGACATAACGCTATGGAAATAACTGAAATACACAAGTCTGGCTGCTTCAATATTGGTCAGATGTCTTATTTTTTTTACTGCATATGCAGCCGAACTAAGTCTCCCTGCCAGGGCTGCAATATGAGAACCCCACTGTAATTTTGAGTCTAACGTGACGCCTAGAAATACTGTAGAATTAATTACTTCAACATTTTGACTATTCATATTAATCCTAGTGCTGACCTGTCTTACGTTGGGCAATGTAAATTTGACACATTTAGTTTTTTTAGCATTGAGAAGTAAATTATTTACAGTAAACCAATGTAGCACTTGAGTGAGAGCATTATTTACATCGTCAAAGTTATCTTTATGTCTATTAGTTTTGAAAATTAAAGAAGTATCATCTGCAAATAATACTATGTCACACAAGTTTTTAGTAAAGTAAGGTAGGTCATTTACATATATAATAAACAGTAAGGGCCCCAATATCGAGCCCTGGGGCACTCCCATCTGTAAAAGGGCGCCAGAAGAATTAGTTCCATTAACATTGACTTTTTGAATTCTATCACTTAGGTATGACCGTACCAAGCTCAGAGAGCTATCTGTGAGGCCGTAATGCTGTAGCTTCATTAATAATGTTTGGTGATTAACGCAGTCGAATGCTTTGGAAAGGTCACAAAATATACCTACAGCGTCTTGCTTATTTTGCCATGCATCAAAAATGTGCTTGATGAGTGCAACTCCCGCATCAGTAGTAGATTTGCCTTTAGTAAATCCAAATTGTTTATTATGCAATAATTTGTTTAGATTAAAATGACCCAATAATTGATGGAATATAACTTTTTCATATATTTTACTAAGGGCAGGTAAAATGGATATTGGTCTGTAATTAGATGGGTCACTTCTATCACCTGATTTGAAAAGTGGTAGAACTTTGCTATATTTCATCAGATTTGGAAATTGACCAATATCTACGCATTCATTAAATATTACAGCTAAATATGGGGCAATGATTTTTATTATATTTTTTAATATTTCTACTGATATTCCCCACAAATCTTCTGTTTTCTTTACGTTGATGTCTTTAAAAGTTTTAAGTATAGTTTCCGGGTTGATGTGATGGAAACTAAAAGAAGTCAGGCACTCGTCCACACTCGATTGAAGAAGACAATTAGCAAGCTGAGGACTAGAATTTAAGTTACTAGTGGTAATAAGAGGTATATTAGCAAAGAAAGATTCAAATGCCTTTGCTATTTCTACGTCCTCGTTGAGTTGTTTATTATCAATTTTCAAAGAGTACTTGAGGTCTTGAGTAGTATTTTTACAAGTCTCTTTATTAATCATATTCCAAGTGGCTTTGATTTTATTATTTGAATTTTTAATTTTATCTTTTAAATAATTAGCTTTTGCTATTGCGCAGACTTTTTTAAATAGCTTGGAATAGTTTCTAACATGTTCAGTTATTGTAGGATCATTGGAGTTAGCTTTAATGTCATATAATTCAAATAAAGTGCGCCTGCTTTTGAAGATGCCTTTAGTAGCCCAATCGCTAAATATTGTTTTAGTATTGTCTACTTTGACTGTTTTCTTAGTAAAAATTAATTCAAACTCCTTTTCAATAACATTAAACAAAGTATTGTATAGTTCATCAATATTAGCATACTTACTTACTTGCATCAGGGAAACGTTGTTTTCAACATTTTCCTTAAATTTTACCACACGACTAGTGGTGATTGGCCTATAGACAAAAGAAGAGGAAGCAGTTGCATGACGGTGTTCAAAAACAGCTATCTGTCCTGTATGGTCTGAATTTATAAAATTTATTATTGATTTTTTAATTGCCTTACAATTACAGAAAATATTATCAATACAAGTAGCTGATGTGGGGGTAATGCGTGTAGGGTCATTAAACAGATGGCGTAAATCAAAAGATTTAAATAGATTAAGAAGCATACCCGAGCTTTGACTGTGTTCTAAGATGTTAATATTGAAATCCCCACATACAATTACTTGCTTGTTGCAATTAGTTGCTTTTCTCAGCACCTCCTCCATGGCAGACTCAAAGTTATTGTAGTTACCAGAGGGAGGTCTGTATACACAAATAATGATAAACCGTTCAATCTCTACACAAGATAGTTCAATAGTTCGTTCAGTTGAAAGTGCGACTATGTCTTTGCGCTCCTTTGCTTTTAATGAATTATGTAATAATATAAGTGACCCACCCCTAATGGCCGACTTTCTTGTGAACGCACTTATGACTTTATAATTATCAATATTAATAATAAGTTCATGTTGCCTCAACCAGTGTTCAGTTACACAGAGGACATGTATATTCATTTTATTTAAAAAAAGTTCCAATTCCAAATCTTTACCGGAGAAGCCCTGTATATTTTGATGAACAATATTTAAATGCCCAGACTTCCCCTTTGTCATTAAATCTAGTGTGCAAGAGGTGTTCTCTATTGTCTCTAAATTACATTTAAATTCATTGGAACTAATTCCAACGTCTGATTACACATGTCATATTTTTTCTGCTCAATAGGAGCAGATATGGTAGCCAATTATTGGCTGAGCAATCTAAATAATAAGATAGCGACATTGCTATTAGTCGTTTATAGTATTTATTAAGATAATATTTATCCTTTGTCAAATGAAAGTATGACTTTATATAATTATTTATGTCAATAACATGGATTTTTTTTACATTATATGTCAAAGTATTCAATGTCATATTTAAATTATATCTATAAGTATTTTCTACCTGTGGCAAGCTGTTATTAAAGGGAAGTGTAAATAATACAATTTCATTTACATCTAATAAACTAAGAGAGTGTAGGTACTTAGATAAAATGTTTTTATTTACATTTCCCCTATTCCCTACCATAATTACTACTGAGGTATTCTTATGGAAAGTTGTTTGTATAATTTTATTCATTATGTCAGAAAAAGATGCACCCGGTACACAATGATTGATAATCGACTGTCCGGAAGAAAATAAAAGGTGTCCCATATCTTTACCTAACTCGTCACTAAACATAACAATTTTTTTGTTTGCAATATGTTTATCATTCAAATTTGATGTTGCAGAACTATTGGTATTACAATATGCTGGTGGAGGGCTGCTATGGGTGGTGGGGGACTGATGATTGGATGGGGTATTGTTTGATATAATACTGTCTTTCTCGGAAGGATTTAATAATTCCTGCATTGCAAGCATCAGTTCTCCATACTCATTTCTGGTTGAATTGTACCTATGAGTCATGTCTACTAATGACTCCTCAAGTTTTAAAATTTCGGATTGAAATTGTTTCATGTCATTTTCATGATTGATTATGTTATTTTCTATTAATAAAGAATACAGGTCCAATTCATCACCTAATTGCCTTCTTTGTTTAATACATTTAAGCTTATTACATAAACATTTATTTTTCTTAACTAATTTCTGGGTTTTTTGAACTGCTTATGTTTTTATACCCTAAGTCCCCAAAGTCAGAACAATGGATAAAATGTCGAGCGATTGTTAATGGTAATCACTTATTTCAAGACAATAACTCATATTTTGTTAGTAACATCTTAATCCCCCTCCAACTAAGATTCACAAGCAGTTGCCGAAGAAGAACTAACATTCTTGCTTATCAACCAGTTGCCAAAGACTATAGATTTTTCTTTTTTCGCAACTGCCTGGTTGTAAAATACACAGTTGCGAAAGAAGAACCAACTTTCCTAGGTGTTAGTAATCTATTTCGTTTTTATGTTACTTGGAGACTTTATGTTATTATTATTGTTTTTCTTTGGTTCTATTGTAACTAATTTCTTTGTTTTGTCTTTCTTCCCCTTGTATGTATGAGTGCTCGCTCAAGGCTCCGCCTGAAAATCAGCGCTGCAGCGGCTTCGGCCACTGTAGCAAATGCTGAGGTTGGGCCTTGTTGGCTACAGAATTTGTCCTATTTATGTTTTTATGTCAATTGGGTTTAAAGTTGTATTCTGTGGCCAATAAAGAAATCTTTATCTTTATCTATTTCGCATGCATGTTATATGCTTGTTAAAACCTCCATAAAAAATAAATGCGCTAGCTATAATAGCTCAGCTAGTCTTAAACTAGGACCTCCTCATTAGTAATCACCGTTTCCCAAAAGACCCACCATTGAAAAGAAAGTGGGAAAGAGCTATAAAACGATAAAACTTTGTGGCAACTGTTTATTCAAGAATTTGCAGTGAACATTCTAAAGACACTGATTATCAAGGAGAATCTGCTTATAATCTATGTTTTTATCGTTTTTAATTGCAGATATTATGATCATATTAACTTAGTTAGTTACTATGTCACCACTTTAACCGAGATAACACAATAAAATCGGGAAATAATTGTTAATTTTGTGGAACCGACACCTACCTTTCTATAAGGTCAGCTTTTTTCCCTGTTACTTTCCCCCTCGCTTTTTTAACTCTTCTTTAAGATCCAACACTTTCCAATTGGAATACATTTTAAAATTACAGCAAATACACAGTATTTTCTAAAATCCACTAGAATAAAAACTTTCGCAACAACAACAAAGTTTAACACTTACGCACCGCCGCTAGCGACATCTGGGAAAAGCTTTGCGTGTGGATCCCCATTGGTTCTGACTTTGGGGACTTAGGGTATAAAAACATAAGCAGTAGAAAAGTGACTGGTCCAGCCGTCGATCCTCAACAGAATCCATCCAATCCAATTTTGAGAAACTATCTGAGACCTGGAGGTTTCCTCAAGATGTTTTCTCTCACCACCGAGCTAATGGTAAAAATATTCACATAGATTTGAAAAATCCAGATATCCTCGGATTTGAACTACGGCCCCTTGTATGAAAGGTACTCTGGAGGTACACATTCCGTCTGATTCACTTCCTGTTTATTTGCGTACTGTTTGGATTCACGTTTTAAACCGACATGCTTGGCAGGCGGATAGAGATCTTTATTTCGGTAGCACGCTTTACTAGCGTAATTTAACTAATTATTAGAGACATCTATCGAAATAAAACCGAACCACCAGCTTTATTGCTTTGTTCACTAGGTACCAATAATATCCTCCAACCGGTTAGGGCTACGGCGGCCAATCTCAACGATCAGCCACGCACGCAGGATTGCAAACTGCAAACACAAGTGCACTCTCTATTCCCTTATCATCATATTCCGATGGGACACTACTGTGACACGACCGGAGACGGATCGGGCGCAGGACCAACAGCTTAACGTGCTTTCTGAGGCACGCCTACAAGACCGCCAACGTCCAGACTCCGGGACTGCCACTAAGAAATTCTTACCGAAAACTTAGGTAAAATTTTTAGCCCGACCCGGGGATCGAACCCGGGACCTCTCACGCAGCGAGAAGTGCGACCCACTAACCACTGCTCCACCGAGGAGTCAACCAATACCACAAGTGCTAAAGCTATTTACTTTGTGGACAGGTCAATGTATGTTGAATGTCTAATATTTAAATATAGTCGACCCTTCAAAACATCACTCCAAACTTATGCATGGTCGAGTGTATTCCCGGATCATATCGATTCTTCCCGGAACCTAATAAAGAGCACCTCACTATGTAAACACAGGCACGTGACCGCCGCTGGCGCGCCACGTGACCACAGACTAGATAGCGATCTTTGGCGCGCGAAATTGTCTATGCTCCGCGGTTTCGCGCGCTTTTGCACGTCACGCCATTTTGACAACCGCATAATTGCGGTGGTGTTGTTGACAAAATGGACGTTGGACAGGGATGACTAAAAAGCTAAAAACTTTTTAACTTGTTTTTACGTAGGTACAGTCACGAGCTTTAATTTGGGACCCACCCAAGGTTGAATGTCGTGTAGCAAACTTTCGCTGGGTCCATAGTCTACGCCAAAAATTGATTCACGCCAAAAGCGGCCACTTTTGGTGTGAATCACTTTTTCGCGTACGCGTTGGACCCAACATTTGTGCATAGTTATTTAATAAATAGTATAAATGTTTGCCGAGAGGTTGTAACCCCGTTTTTTTTAAAAAGATCCGGTTTAGAAACTAAAAATTAAAATCGATTGGCGTCGCTAGTGTGCCCCACCCGTCACCTTAAAGCTACTTGCTTTGGGGTCAGATATTAATGCTGTCGTTGGATATTTATTACACATTCTAAAACATTTTCCATAGTCATTAAAATTGACAAATAAATTAGCAATACAAAATGTACCTGTCAGCCGGTCTGCGAAATAAATGAACACGTTAAAACTATTTGCCATGCTATGACCCGCGGGGACAAATGGACGATATTGAAATAAAACCAGCGAACTATTCCGGGGGACTGACGAAACATTGAAAAATAGACTTCGCCTTATACGAATGGCCGATTTGGGTGATCAGTAGGGTTGTCTCTTGATACTAAATGATTGTTCAAAGTTCAAATTGTTTATTGCAAGCATATGGTTACATGCACCCTGCAAGGGTATGGCAATAATATTTAGATTTAATTAGACATTGTCTTGTATTTCACTGGACAAACATTCATGTGATGATGAACTCTTGCGTTTGTTCACTGTCTTGGCACTAATTAAATGGGCAATAAATACACATAACGCTGCCTACATCGCGTGATATATAGGTTACGCACACCTAGGTACGTACAGGCACACATTAAAGTATACAAAACTCTCAAAATTCTTCAGTCGATTCTCACCTTAATGTCATATACGCCCAGTTTTGTTGACAGATTTTGACAGATTGTAAAAACCTCATGTGTGGCTCTCTGTACATACTCGCGTGTAGTGATCTCGGTGTGGTTCGGCGTAAGACAGAGATGGGTCAAAGAACGCGTGTGGGAGAGACACTTAGCGCGTAGATCAACCACTCTTCGATATTACTCTGCCAGTGCAGTGCAGCGGGAGCCAGAAGGAAGCGTGCTCGCTGTTGTTGTAAATCGCGTAGTAATTTTTTCATCTACATTTTTACATAGCTACAGTCAACGGCAAAAGCTGATGCGTAATTTTAGCTGCTGTTGACTCTTATGGCCCTGAAATAAGACCCTCAAACTAGGAAACATGTGTAGCTACTTTTTAACTATTGACTGTATTTCGTGATCCTACAAATCTTGGAAAAAACTCCCTAAGTCCTTAGATTGAACAGTGTCAAAACAACATTGACGTTGATGGCCGATGCGCAAGCAAGTTTGTAATTCCTTGGTGCCAGCCCTGTCACACAGCTCCGGGGGCCATCTTGTCAAGCGCTAACAATGTAATCCGTATCGCCGGCCGTGATTAAGTGTTAATTACCGTTGTTTCACCAATTAATCACGATATAGATTGAGTTTTCTACGGTCAGCTCTGCCAAGTACCTAACGATGGTTGACAGGCGGTAGGAATTTCACTTAGAAACCAAAGAGAAAAGATCCTCACTCAAGTAGCAACATTGAATTGAGTTTCAAAGACTAGTTAGAAATAAATAAAACTACAATTCAAGAGTGACAGTTACAACTAAAGACTTTTGGCAGACGGTTGAGTATTCATTAGCATTGAATGTTATAATTATGACAGTTTGAGTGATTCAGAATGGTCAGTAGATTTAAAGGGCTGCCTACTCGAGTCCTTTTCGAGACACATTCAATAAGCTATTTATAATAATATTTTTTGTATAGCGATTTGCTTAGAAGTTGTATTTTCCATACTAACTTTTTTTAATTTGTGAAGTAACTATTAATGCTACTACTCCATATTTAACTATGCTTTAATGGACAACGTTTAGAAACGTGTAGGATAGTTTTCCAGAAAAAAATATTTTTTAATTAAAAAGTTATTATTGATAAAAACGTCAATTCAGCCAAGTAAAAAAGGCCATTTTCAAGATTTATCTTCGCATCACATATACAATATATATGATATCTATTTAATAAAAACCTTCAAAATAAAGTTATAGTATGGTGACTTTGTGCTTATTAAAGGTGTTATACATCTTACTATGTCTGAAAATATTAGATTATTTATTATTAAGGCATGTCATTTGGAAGTGATCCTGCCTTATACACCAAAGTTCGTAGGTTCTTTTTTTAATATCTTTTGAAGTGTTCTAATAGGTGACCAATTTCTAGCTGTACACGTCCAAGCCCCAGTTTGTATGGGAAACGGATTTCTCCTTTTATTTTTTATTTTATTAAATTTTAAAGATAGTTACTCTATACAAAAATGTTATATTATATGCCATACGACGCCCTGTTGGTCTAATGGTTTAAGAACCGGGCCATGATCTCAGGGTCCTGGGTTCGATTCCCGGGTCGAGCAAAAAGTGTGTTTCGAGTTTGTGATCACCAATCCACATTAGGCAAGCGAGGTGATTACGCCTAATCCCATCATAGTAGCGATGACATGAATTTAGAGGCCTTTGCCCTGCAGTGGGACAGTTTATAGGCTGATACTTATCTTTACTTTATATGCCATAGGTTAGCGTTCTTCAACATTGTTTGTTATTGTCTCTGATTATTTTTTATTCCTAAAGCAAGCTGTTCTTTAGAAAATATAAGTCATTCATCATCTTATCAAAAAAAAGCGATTGCCGAATGACCCTCGCAACACTAGGACAGGGTAACCAGGCCATCAGAATCAATATGGCTCTACCCGATGATAATTTGCCAATGTCAATTAACTTATTGAGAAGTCAACAGTCGAAGTCAGTCAAAGTCACAGTCACTCAATAAGATGCTAGTGTTTTACGTTTTATCGACCTACGTATTTAGCGGATATCACTCTAAAAGCAATCGCGGGTTTTAAGACTCTATTCGGTCCAAGCAAGTTGTCACGAGACAATGCGCTCGACATACAATGACACTAATTTAGAATAAATTTAAAACACTAGACACTAATTTAAACCTTTGAATTGCATCAGCCCACGCGGCCTGTTTTAGCCCTACCCGCCGAACCGTAGGTTCGATCCCCACCCTGGACAAACATTCGTGTGATAAAGACTTATATTAAAGTTCATACTCTATTATCTATTTACCTAAACATTATATTTCTGATTCCTCTTTTGTCATATATCCATTACAAATGTTTAACTACTTTCTACGAAAGCAGGTCAATGTATGTTTTACCAACTGTCGCCCACGGCTTCGCTCGTGTTTACCACAAAGTAGCTATGTTACTCTATATCTATTTTTTTTTAAAAAAGGCCAATCAGGTTGACCTCACTCCGCCAGATGGTAAGTGGCCATGAATTCCAAATATGAGGTTAACAAGAAATTCTTAGTGGCAGCTTGTACACGTTGTCCTGCGCACAATCCCTCTCCGGACGTGTCACAGTAGTGTCCCAATAGAATATGAGGGTAAGGGATTAGAGAGTGCACTTGTGTTTGCGCACACACTTGAGCACTATAATATATCCTACGTGGCGCAAGGAGGATCTGGACACCAAACGGGATGAGCTTAAAGCTAGACCACCTGCGGCTATCCCATATAATTACCGTGATGGTGTCCTCTCCTGCCCGACGTGCAACCGCACATTTAGCGCCAAGATAGGCTATGCTAGCCACTGGCGCGCGCACGAGAGGGCAATTCAACAGGCATTTGACTTGTAATGGGAGTCCGTAAGCGGTCGCTGTAGCCGAAATCGGCTAGGACTAATATATATATATATATATATATATATATATATATATCCTACGTAAGTGGCTGATCGTTGAGATTGGCCGTACCTATGAAAATAAAATGCCTGTTATCTCTATCTAAATTGTCTATTAGATTGCATCGGAACAGAAAATGTATCTAATAGGTGTGTATCCACCATACATACTGTATGTAGAAGTGCCTCTAGCTATGGTTCTATGCTAGAATCGTGCCGAAAATAAACAACAACCTAGTATCATCATTACAGTTTATTTATGCACAAATCGGAAAATATTATGACATACCATTAAAGCGTATAAATTGAGAATTATATTGCTTATTAATTTCCTGCTGAGCTAGCATTCACAGCCAAGTGGATACGCTTGCCTTGGGACATGGCGTGACAATCGCGAATCGATATTCTTATAAACTGTGACATATTACATTACGCGAGAATTGCTCTGTTGCTTCCAGCGAGCTGTAAATTTTGAGCAGTGGGTTCTCAAAGTGTCAAATTGAAGGCAACCCTAAGATTAGTTAAGGATAGGCAGACGAGCATGCGGCCCATCTGATGGTAAATGGTAACCGCCGCTCATAGACATCAACAATGCTGGAGCACAGTCATGCCGCTGCCTACCGTGAAAGAAGAACTCTTTTCAAACCTCGCTTAAAAAAGAACATGTCGTACCGAAGGAACACCGCGGCTGGAAGCTCATTCCAGAGTTTACACGAGCGTGGGAAAAATGAGCATTGGAAACGGAGCGTTCTAGAAGGGGTTGGTTCCAGATAGTATGGGTGGAGTTTACCACGTCGTCTAGTCGTGCGATTGTAAAATCTAACAGTATTTGCCAAATAGTATCCCGATAACATTTTTTTGAGATTGATAAAATAGAGTTCGACTTGGCGAGGACACTGATGTCAATTAAACAGATATTACCTAATCATAACGCGTAATTTTCCAGAATTTTCCTGCAAAGTTTTTTTTATTAGAGTGTCAATGAGGTCTAGGATGTGTCAGTCTATACCAGGCATAATGCCTGTTCACTCTTACCTAACAGATACAGATTCGTTAGCTACAGTGAAGCAATTCTATTGACTGCTAATAAACGAATTCATCGCAGCACATCCTACCTCATATCTGGTGGCAACGCAGCCTTACAGTTAAAGGTGACGGGTAGGGCACACTAGCGATGCCAATCGATTTTAATTTTTAGCTACTAAACCGGATCTATTAAATAACTTTGGGGTTACAATCTCTCGGCAAACACTCATACGTGAAAAATTGATTCACCCCAAAAGTGGCCGCTTTTGACGTGAAGCAGTTTTTTTCGTACAAAAACGGACCACACATTTGTGCATGGTTATTTGATAAATAGTATGAGTGTTTGCCGAGAGATTGTAATTGCCCCGAAATTGTTTAAAATAGATCCAGTTTAGTAGCTAAAAATTAAAATCGATTGGCGTCTACCGGTCACCTTAAGGGTCCGTTGCTTGCAAGCGAGTTGAGAAAGCTAGTGCGATTGGTTGGAATGTGTAGGAATGGTAACACAGTATTTGCTAGTAGTAGAAATAGTAGAAAGTGAAAGCTACTACCAATAGAACACTTTTTTAGGTTTGATAACGTATATTATCTAATTCGAAAAGTCTTCGACCAGTGCGTCCTTCCGGTCATGACTTACGGTGCCGAGACGTGGACACTCACGGCTGGACTAGTCCACCGGTTCAAAGTCGCTCAAAGAGCTATGGAAAGGGCTATGCTCGGAGTATCTCTGAAGGACCGCATCAAAAATGATGTAATCCGACAGAGAACCAGAGTCACCGACATAGCCCACCGAATTAGCAAACTGAAGTGGCAGTGGGCTGGTCATATTAGCCGCAGAACTGACAGCCGTTGGAGCCGTAAAGTCCTTGAGTGGAGACCGCGACTCGGTAGGCGTAGTGTAGGACGCCCTGCGACAAGATGGGATGATGACATTCGAAGGCTGGCTGGTGTGGGCTGGATGAGAGTGGCCGAAAATCGGGAGAAGTGGCGTGCATTAGGGGAGACCTATGTCCAGCAGTGGACGAGTGTGGGTTACTGATGATGATGATGATGATTATCTAATTATATAGTTAGATAATATATGTTTAATTATGGTTTTCTTTGGTCACGTCAGTGTCCCTGCCAAGTCTAACTCTATTTTATATAACGCTACCTTTTCCCGAATGTTCTTGCAAAGCATTTTTAATTAGAGGGACAATGAGGAATTGAGGATTAAAAGATGTTCAGATTCATTAGCTTCTCTGAGTGAGCAATTCTATTGACTTTAAACAAAAAAAAATCTTCGCATGACATCCTCGCTTATATCTGGTGGAACCGCAGCCTTACAGTTTAAGGCATGGTCTCTACCACATAGGTAATGCAATGCATCGTCAGGCTAGTCAAAAATAGTTTGAGTACCAACCTAGACCCACAATAACGAGTCGCAAACACGCACGACCATCCTCGATGGCGGTTGGACGCATAATGCTGGTAATTCTAAATTCAAAATTGTAGAAGTTACGGCGCGGTCGCGCACGGGCCGAGCCAGTTATATAATTAGAAAATGAAAGGGTGGCGCACACGGTGCCCGCGGCCGAACACTACTATCGCTCACCATCGGCCTGCCGTCGGTAGGGACGGGATGAGTTTTGTCGATATCGATGAAAAATATCTCCTAATAAACCGTGGCAATATTTCCTGGCGGTTATGACTTAGGGACCTTCAAGAGATGAGCCTTTGGATTCCATGAATTCGTCTAAACCAGGCTTTGGCGCCAGGGGCTACATCACACTAGTTGCAACACCTAGAGCCACAAAGTGGGAGGTAGCGGTTAGGTGCCTGTACAATAAAGCTTACATTTTCTCTGCAATGTCACCGGGAGATAATATGAGCATACACCCCTGGATTTTCTACATCTAAGTGAGTATTAAGGGTCAAACGGCAGTCGTTTCATTTTAATTAACAGAATTACTTCCCAAATCCTAGACCTTTTCTTTTGTTGTCACTCTGGAAATGTGGCCCCTGCGAAGTGCAATGTAGGGGGACATCTTAAGGCATACCCGGCTTACGGGGTCGGCACGAGTTATGTAGCCCGGGCTCCAAAGTCTTAGGACGGCGCTGAGATGATAATTGCTGGAACGCTACCGTAGTGTCAACCATAGGTCGTTGAACATCAAGGCACAGAATGAGATCTACCCGTCTGGCATCTTGCCATCGTCACTAGAAATGTCGTTCGGCACAAGATTTAGTGGCACATTGATGGTGGCAATCGACGAATATTCTGTCAACTAATGAGGAATGCCTCAAGAAATAGCTAGTACTTTTGACACGCAATTGTTTGGAATTGGCCTGGGTTTCCTAGTTTTTTTATGCAAAAAATCTATCTATCCATCTGATATCGGACCATACCATATGGTTTTCATTTAAGACAGACACCTTAATTCGTTTGTTCTACATTGTTTATCGCAGCAATTTTATCGATAAACCATCCACTTAGCATCTCTATCATAAAATATACTTCAAAACCCTGCGGGCAAATGGCAACATTCTTTATTTTCGAATATTAATAAGAAGCGTGCAACATTACACCGTATTTCACATCAAGTAACATCAACATTTTTTGTCCCGCCTACACTCGACAATAATCCGTATGTTTGTACTCCTCTAATGTTCAAAATTTATATAATCACATCTTAGGAGACTGGATATCTGCTTGAAAGATTTAGGTTCTATAAAGACAAGCGAGTTATTTTTTCTTATTTCAAGAGTGTTTCGTTCATTAAGGGGGCGAGAGTACATGCTCAGTATATTGATAGCCAGTTACAAGTACAGAAGGTAACAACGAAACCGTCACCAAGGAGAACATACCTGTCTTTTGTGTTTTGTGCAAATAAATGATATATGATTTATGTCGCATCCCGACAAAAACACAGCATGTGTCAAAGGAACGGGGATAAAGATTCAGTCGTGATTTCTGTTTCGTTGTAGGTCATCTGTTTCGATGATAATCGCTCTAGTCACTTTATAAACAAAAACTTAGGTATCTTTCCACTACAGTGCATTTCTCACATCACTTCTTACAGTTCTCTCAGGAAATCTGTGGACCAGCAATCTTTCCGAACAGATGCGACCTGGTGATCTTCAAGGAAAGATCTTATTGTTTCCTTAAGAACCAGCAACGCATGATGCCACGGATATTAAAATAGTATCAGTATTGCAGATGTCAGTGGGCGCGGCGGTGACTTACCATCAGGTGAGCCGTCTGCTCGTTTGTCCCCTATAGTAAAAAATACCCCTATAGTAATAAATACATTTATAATGCGGACGGCTAAGGCATGGAACTCTCTGCCGAGATCTGTTTTTCCTGACCACTATAATCTGGGCATCTTTAAGGCAAGAGTGAACATTCATCTTTTAGGCAAACGAGTATCATCCTAGACCTCATCGTCGCTTTCCATCAGGTGCGATTGTGGTCACGCGTTGGCTTATTGACCAAAAAAAAAAAATAGGGTTCTGATTGGAATTCAGTTGTAAGATAAGCTTCCTTTAGAGGTTTTACGGAGAGAATGCAGAATGGGTTCTTCAAAAAAGTAGTGCTGTAGTTATTATGGCGACGGGTAGCCCTAACTAGCGACACCAATCGATTTAAATTTTTAACTACTAAACCGGGTCTATTTTAAACAATTTAGGAGCGGCACTCTCTAAGCAAACATTTATACTATTTATTTAATTATTAAGCACTACTTTTTTATCTGTTTTTGCACTCAAAATTTGGATTAACGCCATAAGTGGCCGTTTTTGGCGGTAATTCATATTTTGAGTACAAAAGCAGACGTAAAAAACGTTAAATATAAGTATTAAATAAATAGTATAAGTATTTTCCGAGAGGCTGCAGCTTCGAAATTGTTCTAAAGATATCCGGTTTAGTTGCTAACAATTTAAATCAATTGGCGTCGCTAGTGTGCCCTACCCGTCACCTTAAGGTGACGGGTAGGGCACACTCGAATCGATTTAAATTTTTAGCTACTAAACTGGATCTATTTTACACAATTTCGGGGTTACAACCTCTCGGAAAACACCAATACTATTTATTTAATACTTATAGTTAACTGTTTGGTCTGCTTTTGCACAGAATTTTGGATTACCGCCAAAAGTGGCCGCTTTTGGCGTGAATCATTTTTTTGCGTACAACAACGGACCCAACATTTGTGCATGGTTAATTTTAATAAATAATACAAGTGTTTGCCGAGAGACTGTAACCCCGAAATTTTTTAAAATAGATCCGGTTTAGTAGCAAAAAATTTTAATCGATTTGCGTCGCTAGTGAGCCCTATCCGTCACCTTAAAACATCGGCAACGTATATGAAAGTCCTCTGCAGTTGCATATGTGTCCGAGCCGCATGGTAACATGGTAAAAAAATAGGTTGCCTATAGGCATATAGGCATATATTGCTTATAAGCAATCTTATTGTGAAATGAAAGTAATGTAAAGTTAAAAAATATGTATATGTTTATCCAAAAAAGGATTGTGTCAAGAGGGAAATCACGCATAGAACACATTCTAGGGCATCCGAAACAACCCTATGTTTTATGGATGTATGTGACTGCCTCGGTGGAGTAGTGGTTAGTGGGTCGCACTTTAAAGCGACGGCTGCGCATGATCCCCGGGTCGGGCCAAAAATTTATACAACCTGTGCGGATAAAGAATGGGATCAGAAATGGCGGCGCATCTATTCACTGCTCGCTCGCACACTATTTGCGTCTATACTCGCACTTGTGGGGTGCGATTATAGACGCAAATAGTCTGATCCCATTCTTTATCCGCACAGTTTGTACCTAAGTTTTCGGTAATTCTTATTATAATTCTCACAACATCTCATACGTTGACCTGATTCCGTACTAAGTACTTAGCTTAAGCACTTGTGTTACAGATATCAGACAACAGAGGAACACAAATATATACTTAAATACATATATTACACCCAGACACCGAACAAACACAAGTGTTCATCGCACGAATGTTTGTCCAGGGTGGGGATCGAACCCACGACCTTTGGCGTAAGAGGCAGAGTCACTACCAATTGCGCCATCCGGTCAGTCATTGTCGGTTATTGTCAGCCCGGAGTCTGGAAGTTGGCCGTCTTGTACCCCCGTGCCTCGGAAAGCACGTTAAGCCGTTGGTCCTGCGCCCGATCCCTCTTCCGGTGTTTGCGCACACACTTGAGCACTATATATAATATATCCTGCGTACGTGGCTGATCGTTGAGATTGGCCGCCGTAGCCGTAATCGGTTGGAGGATATTATGTTTTATGTTCTAAGACTTATGGTAGTTCTCGAGTTATAAACTTATTTCCAAACTTTAGGGAAGACTTTGAGCTGATGTTTTCCAATTAGGAGTATTATAATCGGTTTACCTGATAACATTTATTTTATTATTTCATTTTGTGCTACAATGAAACTGTATGGCTTGGTATGATGATGATACAACATTGTATGGATGTTTGGCAAGTCAAAAGAGTAACTGGCGAGTTTCTTCCCGGATCTTTTCGACCAGAAACCACTTATACGAGCCGGTGGTAGAATCGCATCATGTGTTTTTGTTATATTTTATGTATCAACATTAGTATTAACATGTAAATTATACATAAATTCTTATAAATAGCTTTAAATAACTCATATGTATGACGATTACTTACAAGTCAGCACTTGCTGTGTACATGCAAATAATGTTTTTTTTGGATTTCACTTCACTATAGATTTCACTGTAAAATTTATTAGAAAGTAATTGTCTATCTTTCTTTTTTATGTTCCGTATTATACCCAAAATTGTATTATCTTTCTTTTGATTTGATTTGGTCTATCAAATATTCTATTTATTTATTTATACTTACACAATTTTCTTGCAGGCTTAACAGTCATGCCAAAGCGCCAACAAATCATACTCATAAATACAAATATCAATAATGTGTTATGTCAAAATTATTGCAAAATTAAAGCGGACTTATTCAATAGGCCATCTTGCGGTCAAAAATACATTGAAAATTAAATACAATTCAGAATTAAATAAATTACAATAAAAGCTTAGGAATATTTCTAATTTTATTGAATTTAGGTATATATAAAAATACTGGCACAAATATTGTTTAATTGAATTATAATTTTAGTGATTTGATTACTTTAGGATTTGAAACTAGAATAGAATATAACTATTACCATTTTAGAGGAACAAGCACGCAAAGGGGACGGGTTCACCGTTCCCATATTTAAATAAATATCTAAGCAATCTACCAGTTAGAACTAAATAAATCACCGGGCCTAAGGGCTAAACTCCATTAAAACAGAGAAGATGCGAAATGAACCCAGGATTTGGGACTTATTATTACAATGGGGCAACTTCCGTCTGGCTTTGGCAAGCCTTAGGCAGGGGAAAGTAGGAGAGCCACGCTTCGGTATGAATGGGTCGGCTCGACCGGAGTGATATCACGGCCTTTAAGAAAACCGGCGTGATGCAGCGCTGTGTATTTCGCTGCTTGCGTGAGATCGCAATCCGGGAAAAAGGGGGGTTTAAGGTGACGGGTAGGGCACACTAGCGATGCCAATCGATTTGAATTTTTAGCTACTAAACCGGATCTATTTTAAACAATTTCATGGTTACAACCTCACAAATATTGGGTCCGTTTCTGTACGCAAAAATTGATTCACGCCAAAACTGGCCGTTTTTGGCGTGAACCAGAAACAACTTTGTTTCTGGTCCAGAAGATCCGGCAAGAAACTCGCCAGTTACTCTTTTTAAACGCCAAACTTTCAAACAATGTTGTGTCTCCAGCATACAAAGCCATACGTTTAATTGTAACACAAAATAAAATAAAGGAAATAATAAAATAATTATTATGAGGTAAACCGAAGCAGACCAGTCCCGCTTAGGCATTCCACCAAAGTTGTGGTGCAGGAATCATACACGGCCTCTCCAGGCCTCAAACCACTGCGTTATCATCACATATCTTCGCTTTGGTTGTGCTTTCCCCTTACACGCATTACACAAGGCGATTTAGAAGCGATTTTATTGTCAAAATAGACGCAACTATGCCGGCCATTGCTCATTAAGCCCAACAAAATGGAGGCATTATGCGACAGCCGCGGGCGCAACCTCCCAGATACACTGTTAGCTGTAGGGACTCCATGGCTTGCGGTGTGGAGACACTGTTACACTATGCCTTCAAAATAACGGGCCCTGTGGATGTGCATTTAGAATCATCGTCAGCCCATTTAAGTCCCCACTGCTGGGGCACTGGCCTCCCTCAATCACATGAGGGGTAATTGCCATACTCACCACGCTTGGCAGACGGGTTGGAGAGGGTTTTGATATAAATGCAGAGTTTTCCTTCTCTGGGTGCTGATGATCATGCCAGCAGCTTTACCTTAGTCGCCTTTTACGACACTTCGGTAAGAGTGAGGGTGGCCTATTCTACTCTGCCGGGGACCACACGGCTACGGCTACGGCATTTAGAATACTGCCAAGGTTTTCTCGGTCCTGTCGTAAGAGGCGACTAATCGGGCCTTCAGAGTACGTGAGCGTATCCACTACTGGGGAGTGACTTGCTCAGCATACGACTCAGCGGAGGACGATGTTACTGGGTGCTCCGGGGTGGGTTTCCCACCCCTCACACACACACACCCCAGCTGCTGCTTGCAACAGCCAAACTTCTTAAATGAAAATATTAGGACAAAGTTATCACCATTTATACAGCCAATAAAATTAGGAATTGACACTATAAAATACCCGCAACACCAAAAACCACCGACACCATAAAGCACCTTACTAAATGCGCGCGCAATGTTCGTCGCACAGATAATATAAATAAATAAAACTTTTTATTTGCTAGAAACACAGTTGACATACAGTTCTGTACAAATTATCTTGGGTACATGTGTTGAGTCTGCTCGCAGACATGCAATATATTTATAGCAACTAGCGCCATTTTTAGTTGATAATTTTTGATTGTCAAAAATGTTAGAATGTGATAGAATTTTATTTTATGTGATAATGGGCAGATGAGCAGACGGATCACCTGATGGTAAGCGATTGCAGCCGCCCAAGGACACCCGCTTTTGATTTTAATTAGGATTTGGCTCCACCGAATGTAGCATTCATTCGGTGGAGCCAAATCCTTAAAAAAAATGCTACTTGGTGAATTACGTTATTCAGGTATGCTTCTTAAAAGTGTTTCCTTATAATTTCTTATTTTGAAGATTATTGACATGAGTGTAGATAAAGTGTTTACAACCTGTGCGGATAAAGAATGGGATCAGAAATGGCGGCGCATCTATTCACTTCTCGCTCGCACACTATTTGCGTCTATACTCGCACCCCACGAGTGCGACTATAGACGCAAATAGTGATGCGAGCGAGAAGTGAATAGATGCGCCGCCATTTCTGATCCCATTCTTTATCCGCACAGGTAGTAGTGTATGTGATTGCACATAACTAAGTATTAAAAAAAACACTTGCGAATGCTATTATAACACTCGCCAAGGCTCGTTTTTCAAAATCTCGCTCGTGTTTTAATTACCCTCATTATGTGACGGTCACATAACTAGCTAACTAGGTTGACGCAGCGACCCATAGTGAGTCTTGGCCTCCGATAATAAGAGCATCCATCTCGCTCGGTCTTGCGCCACTTCCTGCTAGTCATCCTCCAAGAGTCCGCGCAGATCCTTATCGACCTCATCTTTCCAGCGGTATCTTGGACGGCCTGACTGGCCTTCGCCCATTAGGACGTCCCAGGTACGCTCTCTTTACTGCACATAAACTACTGTTAAGGCGACGGGTAGGGTCAACTAGCGACGCCAATCGATTTTAATTTTTAGGTACTAAACCGGATCTATTTTAAACAATTTCGGGGTTACAACCTCTCGGCAAACTCTTATACTATTTATTAAATACTTATACTTAACTTTTGGGTCTGCTTTTGTACTCGAAATGTGAATCAACGCCAAAAGCGGCCACTTTTGGCGTGAATCAATTTTTCGCGTACAAAAACGGACCCGACATTTGTGCGTGGTTATTTAATAAATAGTATAAGTGTTTGCCGAAGAGGTTGTAACCCCGAAATTGTTAAAATAGATCCTGTTTAGTAGCTAAAAATTAAAATTGATTGGCGTCGCTAGTGTGCCCTACCCGTCACCTTAAATACTCGTACCTACCCATATTTTAAATAAAAATATATCAGTTTTGTAAAAAAAAGTACGACCTATGTTGATAATCATGGCCACCACAGCGGAATGCCAGGGAAGGTCGCCGTCGCGTGAGCAAGCCCTGGCCTGGGAACGGAGCCCTAACCCTCGCGTGGACACTCACTCAATCACTGATAAATACCTACCTATTACACGGAATTTGGAGTCAGCGTATAGTTTATGCGAATCACGAGCACGGACAGTTTGCTGGGCTCCGTGTTCAAAGGGTAAAACCGTATTTAGTAAGGGTTCCGTCATCATCATCATTCATCATCAGCCCATTTAAGTCCCCACTGCTGGGGCACGGGCCTCCCTCAATCACATGAGGGGTAGTTGCCATACTCACCACGCTTGGCAGACGGGTTGGTGAGGGTTTAGATATAAATGCAGAGTTTTCCTTCTCTGAGTGCTGATGATCATGCCAGCAGCTTTACCTTAGTCGCCTTTTACGACACCTCGGTTAGAGTGAGGGTGGCCTATTCTACTCTGCCGGGGACCACACGGCTAAGGGTTCCGTGCCCAGAGGCAAAACCGAATCTAGTAAGAGTCCATTGTCTGTCTTTGTCTGTCACCTAGGTGGCTTACGATGAACCTGACGTTACGAACCGCTTCGGTATGAATGGGCCGGCTCGACCGGAGTGATACCACGGCCTCACAGAATACCGGCGTGAAGCAGCACTGTGCTGTTTCGCTGCATGAGTGAGGGTCCCGGAGGCCTAATCCAGAGGAAAGGGGGGTTTAAAGGTTGGCAGCGCACTTCTGACTCCACTGGTGTCGATGGTGTCGCTTACCTAACACATAAAAAAGAAAATATTATTTTGATGTGATCTACAATCAATAAAGAATCTTAATATATATAATTTTGGAAAAACGTCACAACACTTTACAACATGTGCGGATAAAGAATGGGATCAGAAATGGCGGCGCATCTATTCACTTCTCGCTCGCACACCCACGAGTGCGAGTATAAACGCAAATAGTGTGCGAGCGAGAAGTGAATCAGCCGTGTGGTCCCCGGCAGAGTAGAATAGGTCACCCTCACTCTTACCGAGGTGTCGTAAAAGGCGACTAAGGTAAAGCTGCTGGCATGATCATCAGCACCCAGAGAAGGAAAACTCTGCATTTATATCTAAACCCTCAACAACCCGTCTGCCAAGCGTGGTGAGTATGGCAGCTACCCCTCATGTGATTGAGGGAGGCCCGTGCCCCAGCAGTGGGGACTTAAATGGGCTGATGATGATGATGATGAGAAGTGAATAGATGCGCCGCCATTTCTGATCTTATTCTTTATCCGCACAGGTTGTACTTAGTGGGCATTCACTTAAGTATGTACTTCGCTGGCTCAGCGACCCAAAGTGGATCTTAATGGCATTAGTCCATTTAAAACAATCCCTTTGAGTATCGCAACCATTCCTTACCATATTCCACGTAGGCACTTAATTACCTAATCGTACGGTTACAAAAATTACCATACGCGTTCCAACTGAAATCCCAGATACTTAACAATGCGTTAATCCATCATTTGGTGCCTTCTAAATGGCGCTTAGCCTTCCAACGATGTAACATTAGATGCAGACAAATTCATAAATCGTGAACCAGGGGTTGAGGAGAGTCACGACTGGCCAAAAGTGCGCATTAAAAGTGTTAACCTAGTCCCGAAATGATGGCCCCGAATTATTGCAAGTTTACGTGGTCGTGGGTGTGCGGAGACCGGGATGGCGAGGGCCATTTTTCACAATGTATCGTGAGACTGATTTCTAGTGATGTACGAGGCTCGAGGCTTCCGAGTCCTTTTGCCGAGAGCTCACAGTCGCTTACAGGGCCTCGTTTGTATGAAGCTCGACGACTCGTTAGTCTTTTTTAGAGTTCGTGCCTTTTTTGAAGCTCACCTCGTTTGTATGAAGCTTGAGGTCTTTCGCAGAGCTCGAGCTTTTTTTAGAGCACGAGCCTTTTCGAAATCTCGAGCCTTTTAGAAAGCTAGAGCCTTTTTGAAAGCTCTCTGTCAATCAGTCAGTCAGTCAATCAGTCAGGACTTATATTTTATATGTATAGATAGGTAATGTAGCTTTAAAGGCTTGCGTTCATTTCAATATTAGAGCTCTTTTGAAGGTTCGAGCTCTTTTGGAGGTTCAAGCTCTTTTGGAGGTTCGGGCTCTTTTTAAGGATCGAGCTCTTTTGAAGGTTCGAGCTCTTTTGGAGGTTCAAGCTCTTTTGGAGGTTCGAGCTCTTTTGGAGGTTCGAGCTCTTTTGGAGGTTCGAGCTCTTTTGGAGGTTCGAGCTCTTTTGGAGGTTCGAGCTCTTTTGGAGGTTCGAGCTCTTTTGGAGGTTCGAGCTCTTTTGAAGGCTCTAGCTCTTTTATAGCCTCGAGGCATGGCTCAGAGACCCCTCAGCTCGGCTAAGCTCGGGACACCGAGCCTACTGAGCTCACTGAGCCTTGCAATTCCGCCTCGAAGCTTCAAAAATAGAACGGCTCGAGTCTTGTACATCACTACTGATTTCGTGACATAAGCTAATACTCGTAATGTAAAAGGTAACTTACTAAGAGAGAGAAACCGACAGCCAGCAACGAAGGAGTTCACCATCGTTACAGTACTGTAAGGTTTGAGTTATATGTCACCGGAAAATAACCAGATCCGCTAAGTTTATCAATTTACTAGGAAGTTTATAAACTGTTGTAGAATTCTAAACGTGAGATGAATTGTATTATTTTACGTCCACACTTTCGTACATTGATAAACTTACTGAACTCACTCGTAAAATAATAAAGCGGATAAAGAATGGGATCAGAAATGGCGGCGCATCTATCACTTCTCGCTCGCACACTATTTGCGTCTATACTCGCACCCCACTAGTGCGAGTATAGACGCAAATAGTGTGCGAGCGGGAAGTGAATAGATGCGCCGCCATTTCTGATCCCATTCTTTATCCGCACAGGTTGTAAGCAATATCCAAACGCTATGCGCGAACTGATTAGCATTGCCACTATGAATATTGACCAATCAGAGAGCAGTGTGTTATTTTACGTATTTCAAAGATGCGTATATTTAAAAGTTTTTGGGATCGGTCGAACAGCTAGCTACTATTATACTAATCTGTGGGTCGAACCATGTAAAATTTTACGAATAGATATCCGTTAGTTTATAAATTTACCATGTGACGTCGAAAATTGATAAATTTAAGAAAGTGTGGACGTAAAATAATACAATTTATCTCCCGTTTAGAATCCTACACAAGTTTATAAACTTCCTAGTAAATTGATAAACTTACGGATCTTGTTATTTTCCGGTGACATATATATCCCCATCTACTTTTTAATGAGCCATTTATTATAATTATTACTCAGACGAAGTAAATAAAATATTGTCGTGTTAAATTCATTGTAAATTGTCGGTAGTTTAGTAAATTAGTAGCCATTCTTATCCGGCCACATATTATACGGAGGTAAGTATTATGTATTATCATTCAATATCAATAAGTAAAGGCTAAGTCAAATGGCCGATGTAAGTAGTAATAATAATAAAACTAGATACTTATAACAAGATAAGAATCTCGCAAACTGTCCAACTATCTTGTATTATTTATTATTTACCGACATAATGACTGGACTGCACAAATTACTTGCCCTACCCAGCCAAGTATAATGACAGACTTTAAACTGAGGGAATTCGAATTAAATCGACAATAAGAGATTATATCGATGAATAGGACCTATCTGACTCATAGCGTAATGATAGCCTTGCTAACTCCTCCACTATTTATTAACTGCGGCCAGCTATCGGTGAATTTTATAATTATACTGAGGACGATTTCTTGGGAAGTCAGTAAATATATTGTTATATATTACATAAATACATCCTATAGAAAATGACGCCGATGATGACTAGTTAGAAATAAAATAATACTGATTATCTTCGTTACAAAGGTACTTCTAGTTCCAATTTTTTTCAAGAATACTTTGGACTGTTATTGACATCTATGGGCGAATAGAAAAGTTAAGATACTAGTTTACTTTCGATTTTCACAAGATGACGCTACTGCAATAAATGTTTTGCAGTGACACCTATCGGCTAGTAGAAAAGCTTATAAAACAATGTAGTAACTAAAAATGCTCATAGATGGCGTTATATTTTTTTCGATATAAAATATGATTTTAAAATATTAGAAAAGACGGAATTTGCATATTTTACATTTAAAACAATTTTAGCGCAGAAGAAATGCTAGAAATATTATTTTAAATTTAAGAAAAAAAGTATAAAGAAAAATAAAAATCCAGCTCAGCTGGCGGACTGAACAAGTAAAATGGGAAATTAAAAAATCAAAATGTCAAACATCAAAACTGTCAAATCACAAATCGGCATTTTTCGTTTTCGCTGGTCATCCAATAAACTTTTCAATTATTTACAAGAACTACAATGGCTCTGCTAGATCTTTGCCGTTTAGATGAGAAAATTAACTTGAGGCCCGTGGACTCGCTAGCTTCTTTCCAAAATGATGTGATCGGATACAGCCAGAACTTCGTAAACAGCGCCCAGCTCGCCAACCCGCCGTTCTCCAACGTAAGCTAACTTCTAATGTTTCTAATGCTTTTATATTGTAATATTAAGTCGGTAGCTGAAGTACAACCATCATGTTTATATAAAATATGGGTATGAATCCTATGCTCTACTTTTTGAGGTTACAATATTCAAGTTAAAGTTTTGAAGGTAAATCATAGAATTTCTCCTTCCTGCTATGGTCTGATTTATTTCCTAGCTATTAACAATCTTTTTACAATATGTAGCACATAGATTCTTGTCTAAAAGTATTCAAACAAGCTTATATGTGAAAGTCAGAACACCTTTTTTTGTGTGTACCAAAGTTTTATGATCATAAATGTGTAATGAATCCCTAAACAGATACTTATACCTCATACACGAATGAGATTGGTATGAAATACGCCTACACATTTAGAGAGGAAAAGAGGGCTCTGAATGTTTCTGTCTGTAACATGTTACTTGAAATGTTTATTTTCCATTTTAAGATGTAAAGGTGCACAATGTATTCTTAGATTTCAATTTTATATCTAAAGATGTGCCATCTATGTTGGGATCCTAATAAAAATAAATAAAATAATCATTCCTCTTGCCTGTGTAATGAATAGGTTCACAAAATGTTATTTTTTTCCAATTTTACCTTACAGCCAGTAGAAACACTAGCCCAGTTCAACACTAAAGATGAGACAGGAAAGCAGATCAAAATTGAATTTGACCACGGTACCACTACTCTGGGATTCAGATACCAAGTAAGTTTCTATTGAATATAATGCTAAATTAAATCATAGATTTTAATATTTAATCAAATCATTTTACCCCCCTCAGATATCTTTAGTCTGTTTCTTTATAATTTTCATATTTAAATACATACATATACATGATAATATTATCAGTAGAACCTCTTTTTTTATGTAATAAATTTGAACCATGTACTCTTGGACTGTGACTTTGTTAGATTAGAAAGGTTCCAGTTCACTTGTCATCGGTTTATATTTTCATATGATGATTCATATGTATG
Source organism: Marasmia exigua (assembly GCA_019059595.1). Lineage (NCBI taxonomy): Eukaryota > Metazoa > Arthropoda > Insecta > Lepidoptera > Crambidae > Marasmia > Marasmia exigua. The sequence continues at coordinate 11,076,309 of CM032486.1, forward strand.
AAATGCCAATAATCATAACTTTGTTCTGCAGGGTGGAGTACTGCTGGCAGTGGACTCTCGTGCCACCGGTGGCCAGTTCATTGGCTCCCAGTCTATGAAGAAGATTGTAGAAATTAATGATTACTTGCTTGGTAAGTTTCTGATATGTTGATATGTAATTTCTATAGCGTTATGTCTTATGGTCTGCTGTTATGGGGCTCTGCGGCTGATATTCAAGCTATTTTTGTGCTACAGAAAAGAGCTGCCAGGGCCATATACGGACTTAGGCCACGAGACTCGCTTAGAAACTTGTTCAAAGAAATTAACATTAGCATCACAGTACATCTTTCACTGTATTATGTATGTTTATAAAAATTAAAAAAACTTCCCCCAAAAATCCGACAACCGTAATCTAAATACTAGAAATAAACACAAGCTTGCTGTTCCACATCTCAGACTTCATAAGATTGGTAATTCATTTGTAGGAATGAGTATTAAAATATTTAATAAGTTATGTCAAAAGCTTGTTGATTTACCAATTATTTAGAATTAGTTAAGAATTATTTAATGCTAAAAGCCTATCACACAGTTAATGATTACTTAAATGACAAGAATTTGTGGAAATAATGAACTGTTTACCTACACCCATGATAATGTACTTACAATAAATTTGGCGCTTAAAAAGAGTAACCAGTGAGTTTCTTGCTGGATCTTCTCGTCAGAATCAACTTTCCGATTTGGGTGGTAGAATCACATTAATATATTTTTTGTATCGACATGTATGTTTAATTACGTGTATAATATACATAGTTATAATTTATACATGTATGACGATTTTTAAGAGCTGTATATGTATAAGCCTATGCAAATAAAGTACTTCTGAATTTTGAATTTTGAATAAAAATGACAATTTTATTCACAGCAAGTTGTAATGATTTTAGAATGTTTATTTTTTGCTAAGCCAGGGAACCACATAATACTTATATCCATTTCCATCCAGAGATGCAGTGATCTGATGTTTTTTAAAATGTATATTACTGTACTTAAATTCATTGAATTCATTTTGTTAAAATTGCTTCAGATCTGACTCACATGAAATTAAAATGAAATATCCGCTACTATAAACAGTTGTACGAGATTTAATATTGTTATTATTTGACAATAAAGTCGTGAAAATAAATGATGGTGCCACTGCCGCTTACATCATTGGTTGTGTTAACCCCATTAGTATGGCATGGTGCTGGGAACTCTTGTTAGTTTCTCAAACACATCTATCTTGATGCATTATAGTTACATATGTGATTTTTGTTACTTATCATAAAACTACCTCCAGGTACCCTTGCTGGTGGTGCTGCCGACTGTGTCTACTGGGACCGCGTCCTGGCTAAGCAATGTAGACTTTACGAGCTGAGGAATAGAGAGCGAATCTCTGTGGCTGCAGCTAGCAAGCTCATGGCCAACATGGTGTATAATTACAAGGGGATGGGCCTCAGCATGGGAATGATGCTGGCTGGTATTGATAAGAGGGTAAGTCTGATATCAACCATTTTGCCATCTGGGGCAAAAGCCCCAGATTGCAAAATGTCGAACAGAAAATCAAATCAAGTAGTGTTCACTTCTCTACTGTCATATTTCAAAATTGCATGAAAAAGACCACAGAGAGAGTGTGTGTAATACAAAGGATCAAATAGGGAAAGCTGCCGATAAGTGTTTTATTGCGTAGATTTCGGGGATTAGTGGAAGCTTACGCATGGCCACGTCATGACCCCTGGGAAAGTGGTTAAATGGTATATGTTATAAAACTGTATTTGTAATTATTCCATTCTGGATTCTAAAAAATAATCACATTTACAAGAACCTTGCAACACCTCGCTTATAACGTAGATCTTAGATCATCATCATCATCGTCAGCCCATTGAGGGGTAATTGCCATGCTCACCACGCTTGGCAGACGGGTTGGCGAGGGTTTCGATATAAATACAGAGTTTTCCTTCTCTGGGTGCTGATGATCATGCCAGCAGCTTTACCTTAGTCGCCTTTTACGACACCTCGGTAAGAGTGAGGGTGGCCTATTCTACTCTGCCGGGGACCACACGGCCAAAAGATCTTATATATTAACAAAGATATCTTGACTTTCACTGCTTCAAGACTTGCACATCTACAAAAAATAACACCACATTCGAAAAACGAGCCTATACCTTCCTAAAAGGCAGGCAACGCCACTCCTTTTTGGTGTGGCTGATGTTCAGCAGCAGTCATCATTTACCATCAGGTGACACACTTGCTCGTTTGCCTCACCTAATGTTTGTTTACTTCTAGGGAGCTCAGCTGTACTATGTGGACAGCGAAGGCACACGCACTCCTGGAAAGGTATTCTCAGTGGGTTCTGGATCTGTCTACGCCTTTGGTGTCCTTGACTCCGGTTACAAATGGGAACTTACTGATTTAGAAGCTCAAGGTGAGACGTTTAGCAGTTTAAGAAAATGTGACTAAAATTATCAATCATTATTGTGCGGGGTAAGGGCAACGTACTTGCGACTCCTTTGACCTTGCAGTAGTCCATGGACAGCGGTAATCACTTACCATTAGGTGGTACGTGTGTGCCCCCCTATATCATAAATAAAGGAGGTTAATAAATATGTAATGAAATGAAAGGTGGACTCCCTTCTCCGCACTTATCTTATCTGTTAGGGGCCATTTTCATGGGGCACGTCGACCCTAAGGGATCTTTTGTACCTCCCTTATCTTTTGCGCTCTTACTCACGAAAGATTCGTTTCATCAGCATCACGATGTCTTTCGGATTGAAGTGCCTGTAGTCTCCTGGTTTAGGATAAGCGTTACCTAGAAGACACATTCTGCCTCTGGCTAGTGAGTCGCATTCACATAAAAGATGTTCTATGGTTTCCGTCTCCTCCTTGCATGCTCTGCAGTCGCTGTTCGATGTCATGTTCATCTTCTCCGCACTTAAACTCTCTTTCGGTCCATTGTACGTAATGGGTCGACTGACTATAGAAGAAGCGCAGAAGTTTCCTGGGAGCTTCACAGGCTTCGCGGAGCGACCTCACCGATGCGAGGATCTGTTCGCGTTGGGTAATCACCGCATCGCACTCCAGGATTTCGTGAGTGACGGATTCCTCCGCGTTGAAACACCCTCTGCATAGGGCTGTCTGTCACGCCTATTGTGAACAAATGTTAGTTTAAGGGGCAGTGGCCCGTGATTGTCCCTATCATTATTTTAAGATTATTTCTCGTGAGGTTTTTGAGGCGTTTTTTGAGTCGCAGATTTATTGCTGGCATCGCTGTTTCGATTGCCTGCAGTCTGAGCGCGACCATCTATGGTTTTGTTGTGCTGTGGTTAATAAATATCTAGCAATGGGGTATGGGAAAAATTTTTAAATTTTAATCTCATTTACATTTTCGATTACTAATTAAATTACAAATATCTAAACTAATACAATTAAATAAAGTCCATAGGTGTTAGTTACAATATTACCAAACAAACTATATTAGTACATGTTTCTAGTCCCCTAAATAAATTAAATTAAGTTTATTCCCCTTATTTAAGTAACTAATTGAATATTTAAAGTAACCCCTATTTTAAGTAACTAATTGCATATTTTCGTATAATTGCAGATAGTTATTTTTAATGAACTTTCAAACATTTTGAATTCGAAGCTTATTTATGACGTCATAAATACGCTTAGTGTTCCCATATGTCATTTTCCGCAATTCACGGGAAATATATCGTAAGAAAAAATAACATACTTTTAAAATGCCTTTTGATCGGGGAAACTTTAAATCAATATCTAGCAACATTACGGTAAAACAAAATAAAGACAGTGTTTTGCTGTTACCCTGCAAATAAACGTCAAACTAGCGCCATCTGTTACCTGGTCCGGGTAAATAAGTCACTGAGACATTGTTGTCACCTAAACTGTACTGAATACAACGCAACTAGCGCCATCTGTTACTTGGTCCGGGGAATAAGTCACTGAGACATTGTTGTCACCTAATGTAATCGTCTGAATAACTGAGACATTGTAGTCACCTAAATGTAATCTTCTGAATACAACACAACTAGCGCCATCTGTTACTTGGTCCGGGTGAATAAGTCACTGAGACATTGTAGTCACCTAAATGTAATCTGCTGAATACAACACAACTAGCGCCATCTGTTACTTGGTCCGGGTGAATAAGTCACTGAGACATTGTAGTCATCTAAATGTAATCTTCTGAATACAACCTGACGGAATAGCTAGCGTATCTAGGGTTAACTGAAGGTCAAGGCTTTAAATTTTCAAAATATTAAAATATGTTATGAAACACAAATGCCTGTAAACGGTTTTCGGATTAAAACCTGTTTAATTTTTTTTCCCATTCCCCATTGTTTCCAGAACTGGGCCGGCGCGCGATCTACCACGCAACCCACCGCGACGCGTACTCGGGAGGCATCATCCGCGTGTACCACATCAACGACCAGGGCTGGGTCAACATCTCCAACGAGGACTGCAGCGAGCTGCACTACAAGTACCGCGCGGAGAAGGGGGAGAGTGATGATTAGATTGTTAAGGCTTTTTAATAAATAATTTTTAAAATAAACTTATTTTTGCAGCTGCTCACAACAGCTGATTTTAGTGCGGCATTTTTATTTATCGTTTACGGTCGCATCCCCCGGTGTGGAACGGGGATTAGCGAGGGGGGCCTACATTCATGCTAACGACTGATTGATCAATGACATTTTTTTGGGGCAAAAAGGATTTTAATAAAGGTTTAATAAGCGCATCATGAACTTTATCAGAAATGCAATGAAATATAAGCACTCAGTCATCCATCATTCATATATGCCCGTATATTATTTTTTTAATTTAACCCTTAATAGGTAAGAGAGGCCCTTACAAGTCAACGAAAAATTTTCGCTCTTATTTCATGATAGACAAGGTTCAAAATCAGGTGGGACCTATTTTCCCAATTCCCTTAGCACAGTGGTTTAAGCCTGGACCTTAAAACGGGTTTGATTCCGTTTTTTTTTTAAGTTAGCCTGCAGCGTCCCACTGCTGAGCAAAGGCCTCCCCCAAATTCAGGAGTAGTATTTTGGGGGGGTATTGGACCATGTCCCTCACATAATTAATATTTGCTATGTATGAATGAAACCTTAGACCAACACAGCTCTATGAAAGAAACTGATGGGCCAGATTTTTTGGTATGTACAGTGGCGGACAGGTCAAGCTATACAAAACTGTCAAATTTCCTCAATCGATTTCGAACTCATTTGTAACAATATAAGGTTTATAATCGAATGAAGAAATTTGACAGTTTTGTATAGCTTGATGTGTCCGCCACTGTACCTCCCTTTTTGTTGTTTCCATAGTAGGTACAAATATAAACAAGTTTGGGATCAGAGCAATGTACCTATGTGATGTAAATGAAAAAACTTTTTGACTAGAAGTATTTATTCAAAAGTTAACAAAATCCAAAACTTAACATAACCTAACAGCTTAAGACTTCTTATCCGAGAATTTGTCACACTTATCCTCCGGCGTCTTCCCCTCTTTCTTCTGGTCCTCAGGCGGGGGGGCCTCAGCGTGCTCAACTTTGATTTCCTCAAACGTCTCTTCTAATTCCCAGTCCTTAACTGCCACTTCCGTCAGCTTGTAGAATTTGCCGTGTTTGCCGATACCTGTAAAATTAAACTTTTTTTTTCAATCTGTTTTTTTTTGCATCACCTGATGGTAAGCGATTGCCGCCGCCCATGAACACCCGCGACACCAGTGGAGTTACAAGTGCGCTGCCAACCTTTAAAACCCCCTTTCCCCCGGATTGGACCTCCGGTACCCACACGCAGCGAAACAGCACAGTGCTGCTTCACACACAGAGATACACATGCAACACACACATAGTTATAGATACGAACAAATGCACACACACACACATTAGTTTGGTATGATCCTTATCTTTGTAAATTTCAAGAAGGAGCGGGGTCTCTAAACACAGGTATTGCATACTTAAATAGAGACCCCAGCCATTTGTAATGTATGTAATTTAAAAGATATTGAATAAACATTATCTATTAAACTTCATTTATACCGAAGCGTGGCTCTCCCACGGAGATACATATAGGAGAAGCTTGTGCAAAAATTTACAATTGTTCAGTTGAATCACCCATAGTGGAATTTTCATAAGGGTTCGTTAATAAATGACCTCCATCTTAGCATGTAGTAGTAGTAGTATCAGCCCATATACTGTCCCACTGCAGGGCAAAGGCCTCCATCATAGAAATCAAGTCATCGCTACTATGATGGGATTAGGCTTAATCACCACACTTGCCTAATACGGATTGGTGATCACAAACCCGAGCTATGTTCGAAAAAATCGAAACATACTTTTCGCTCGACCCGGGAATCGAACCCAGGACCCCGAGATCACGGCCCGGTACTTAAACCACCAGACCAACAGGGCGTTCTTAGCATGTAATTACTGGGAATTCCCAGTTGCGTCCAAAGATGTAGCTTTAGAGCCCAGTATGCTTAGACCATGATTCAAGGTTTGGAGAGCTTGGTAGTTACAAAGATGACCTCCGCAACGCTTTAACAGGGATACCAGACTGAATCATGTTACGTTTCAGAAACTATCCGAAACGTGCAGGTTTCACCGTTTTTTTTTCTCACCGCCGAGCTTATGGTACACAATAAATACAACCGTGCGGATAAAGAATGGGATCAGAAATGGCGGCGCATCTATTCACTTCTCGCACTATTTGCGCCATTTCTGATCCCATTCTTTATCCGCACAGGTTGTACACACATAGTTCCATGCTCGGAGGTGCACTAGCACTCACCTCCCTGGAACTTTTTAACTCCGGCGCTGATATCCTCTATGGCGGTGCCCAACAGGCTGGTCATCACTGCCTCGTCTCGCATGCTCTCCTCACTGTTAGGGTTCAGCTGAGAGTTCACCGCTGCCAGCTTGTCCATGATCATCGCGCTTTGTGGGAACTTCGACAGTGACTTGGCCAGTTTTATTGATTCGCCCAAGGCTGCAAATGAAATATTGAATATTAATATATAGTAATGTATAAATAAATATACTAGACTGCGCCCGCGCCGTTACGCACGCAGTTTTAGTCTTTATTACAAACGTCTTCATTCAAACTTCAAACCCACACAACTACCCTTTAGGGGTTGAAAGTTCAAAAATCACTATTTCATTCAAAACCCGTGCCCAAACATCAATTTTATGTTTCTTACTTTACTAATTAGCAAACCCCCATACAGCGTTTCTCCCCTATATATATATATTTTATATGAGAGGTGGCAGACGAGCAGACGGATCACCTCATGGTAAGCAATTCCGCCGCCCATGGACACCCGCAACACCAGTGCGTGGAGTCACAAGTGCGCTGCCAACCTTTTCCCCTTCCCCCCCCCATTGGGCCTCCGGTAACCTCACTCACACGGCGAAACACAGCGCAGGCGCTGCTTCACGCCGGTCTTCTATGAGGCAGTGGTATCACTCCGGTCGAGCCGGCCCATTCATGCCTAAGCGTGGCTCTCCCACATTTACTATTGAACCCCCTGTAAGGGCGCATTTTCCAAAAAAAGTTTTGATTAGTTCCTATTAATTTCTAATTAGTCTAAATACAAATTTTCAAATTTCAAATATGGCGGACTTTCATACAAACATCTAACCCCCTTTTTACCCCCTTTAGTGTTGAATAGTTCAAAATCCCTTCTTAGTGCTCACTTTCACTATTATAGGAACCCCTTGCCCAAATTTCAAGGTTCTAGAACCTTGAAATGACCCTAGGGTCATTCATTTGATCTGTGGGTGCATTCCTAGTCACCTAATTAGTCATTCAGGTTCTCCTTGCAGACGGATCACCTGATGGTAAGCGATACCAGTACCAGTGGAGATACCAGTGGAGTCACAACCTTTAAACCCCCCTTTCCCCGGATTGAGCCTCAGGTACCCTCACTCACGGAGCGAAACACAGCACAGTGCTGCTTCCCACCGATTTTCTGCGAGGCCGTGGTATCACTACGGTCGAGCCGACCCATTCGTGCCGAAGCGTGGCTCATATTATATAATATGAACTGGTATCGCGGGTGTCAATGGGCGGCAGCGATCGCTTACCATCAGGTGATCCGTCTGCTCGTCTGCCACCTATCACATAAAAAAAACACCTCCTCGTCGTGCCGATTTAAGCAAAAGACAGACAACAGCTAACCAACGATCCATCAAACTAGCAATATTTGAAGTGGCATATGTTCTGCCGCTCTCAGCGTGTATTTACCGATTGCATCCTAAACTGTGGCCCTGGAGAGCGGGGTACGCTTAAGCCATGATTCAGGATTTGGGGCATATGTTCTGCATTAAACTGAATCAGAAAACTTCGTTTCCTAAATTTACTCGCCGGCAAATCGTGGCCCAGGACCTTCCACACTTAAGCTCAACACCTTCGTCACTGAACCATTAAAGTTGTCCTTCAGTGGTGAAACCAGGTAATGCGTCTCCAATCTAAATGTATCAATAGACGCCAACTGCTGGACATAATGCCTTCCCAAATGTTTTTTTATGTGATTTTTTTTAAGCGGGCAGGTCCTATTCAGACCAGTATTACTGCGACTAGTTTGATCTATTGTGATCGCCACTGTGCTGCATATCAGTCCCAAACCCTACACTTTTCAGAAAGTGTATTAGTTGTTTGGTACTGAGATCCCTAGCTTCGTTGGGGCTCAAAAAGTGCTTTCCCAGATGTAAGCTACGTTTGCGCATCATGGTCCGCATTCAGTGATTATGTGTATAGGGGTTTCATCCGCTTCGTTACACATTCTGCAGATTCTAGTGTCGCTCAGTCCATGGCTCCAGCCATGTGCTTATTGCGGCAACAGTGACCGGTTAAAGCTCTTACTAGGATGCGTATGTTGTTCCAACTTTTTAAGTAATAGGAGGCAGACGAGCAGACGAATCGCCTAATTGTGAGCGATTGCCGCCACCTATAGTCACCCGCGACACCAGTAGAGTCACGCAAGCGCTTCCCTTTCCCCCGGATTGAGCCTCCGGCACCCTCACTCACGCAGCGAAACACATCACAGTGCTGTTTCACGCCGGATTTCAATGAGGCCGTGGTATCACTCCGGTCGAGCCGGCCCATTCGTGCCGAAGCGTGGCTCTCCCACGGTAGAGTAATTAATGTGTGCAATGCGCATAGAGACCACGCCACGAACGAAGTCCCGTGGAAAAACACGGAACTAAAATTTGAGATTCTTCGTGTCTTAAGCATAAGGTTCAAATTTGAATGCAGGTAATGTAAAATGCTTTGGATCCACTGGACAGCACCGGACTAATGCACCTATCCTAGCTGAAATCAGGATACCAATGAGGTTTTCAAAGAAAAAAAATCAGAAAATTTCGTTCCCTAAATTCACCCCATCCGGAAACCAGCCCAGGACCTTTCACGCTTAGGCACAACACCTTCGTTTAACGAAGGTGTTGTGCCTAAGCGTTCAGTAATACTGAACCATTAAAGTTGTGTCCTTGAATGGTGAAACCGGGTACTGAGCTCCAATCCAAATGTGTCATCATTTAACCAATAGATGCCAACTGCTGGACATAGGCCTTCCCCAATGTTTTTTTGTGTCCTTGAATGGTGAAACCGGGTACTGAGCTCCAATCCAAATGTGTCATCATTTCATCAATAGATGCCAACTGCTGGACATAGGCCTTCCCCAATGTTTTTTTGTGTCCTTGAATGGTGAAACCGGGTACTGAGCTCCAATCCAAATGTGTCATCATTTCACCAATAGATGCCAACTGCTGGACATAGGCCTTCCCCAATGTTTTTTTTGTGTCCTTGAATGGTGAAACCGGGTACTGAGCTCCAATCCAAATATGTCATCATTTCACCAATAGATGCCAACTGCTGGACATAGGCCTTCCCCAATGTTTTTTTATGTGACAGGTGGCAGACGAGCAGACGGATCGCCTGATGGTGATCGATTGCCGCCGCCCATAGTCACCTGCGACACCAGTGGAATCACAAATGCGCTGCCAACCTTTTTTTTTTATACTACAGGCGACAAACGAGCAAGCGAGTCACCTGATGGAAAGTAATCATCGCCGCCCATGAACATCTGCGAAATCAGAGAGATCGCTAATGTGTTGCCGGCCTTTTAAAACCTTGAAACACCCCTTGAAAAGTTACGTCGGGGTCACGAACCTCAGCATTGACGTCATCGACACAAGGAGCGGAGGGCTCTTCTCACGGGACTCCGTGGCACAGACTTTATATGAACAACCAACCTGTGCCAGTGGTAGTAAGTTTGGACGCGAGGCCAGCCTTGTACGCTTCAGTGCCAGATATCAGTCTGCCCGTTATCAGCAGATCCAGCGCTCGTGAGAGACCCACGAGGGATGTGAGCCGTCGAGCGCCGAACAACCCTTGTGGTACACCTGAATTCAGAAATACGAAAATGAAGAGAATAGACGTTAGGAGGGTAAGTGGGAGGGTGGGGGGGTGTGGTCTTGTAAAACGTTACGATGCGTTACAGGGCCTTGGGTTGTTTTTTTTATGATATAGGTGGCAGACGAGCCGACGGATCACCTGATGGCAAGCGATTGCCGCCGCCGATGGACACCTGCAACACCAGTGGTGTCACAAGTGCGCTGCTTACCTTTTAACCCCCCTTCCCCTGGATTGGGCCTCCGGTATCCTCACTCACGCAGCGAAACACAGCGCCTGCACGGTTTAAACCAAGTCAAGCCAAGCGTTACGCAACATTGTTTTTTTAGTCCGAAACTGGAAGAGTTCGCTAGGCCAGGAACGTAGCTAACCTTGTATTGATCTATAGATCAGATCGAGAAATAGATACATTTTTTGAAGTTCTGGATAAAATCCTACGTAAGCTAGAGTCGAAAAGTCATAAGCATATAATAATTACAGGTGATTTTAATATTAATAACACTCAAAACTCAAAAAACTACCACAAACTTATAAATATTATGTTAGAATATGACCTTGACCAGATTATCCATTGCCCTACAAGAGTGACCAATAAAACTTCCACTTGCATTGACCTATTATTCACTAATAAAAAACGACATCACGTTACGGTTTCAGATTTAGGCATATCAGACCATAAAAGCATAAATTACAAATTCAAAGTAAACAAAATACTAAAAAATAAAACCATAAAATCACATAAAAGATGCTTTACTAGTAATAATATAAATAAGTTTCAATTAGCCTTAGCAGAAATAGATTGGAAAAAAATTGTATCAAAAAACAAATGTATTCCAATTATAACCAATTCAAAAATAAATTGACTGAGTTATTAGATGAACATATCCCCTATAAAATTGTAAAACCAAAATCAAATGACAAAACAACTTGGCTAACAAAAGACCTAAAAATTGCGTGCAAAAACAAAAGATTACTGAAGTTTATTATAGTATTAATGAAACAAACAATAGTATGTTAAAAGATCATTACAAAAAATATATCAAAATCTTAAAAAGATGTTTTAAAAAATCAAAAAGTATTAGCTACATACAAAACATGAAATCATCCAAAAATAAAGTTAAAAGCATGTGGAATATAATAAACAAAATCACTAACAATTTAGTAAAAATGAAACACAAAAATATTACATTAAAATCACAAAATACATTAGTAAACAGTCCGCTGGACGTGGCAACCCAACTCAACGATCACTTTATTTCAGTAGGAGAACGTAGCAACCTCACCTGCGCCCGTCCCCGCGGCCGTCCCGCCGTGCAACCTTCCCTAAACTCCATGTACTTAAAGCCTGTAACCGAAGCAGAGATCCGAACCATAATCAAAAACCTACCCAATAAAAACAGTACCGGCTACGACGACATCCCGCCTAAATTATTGAAAACTTGCTACAATGAACTGGTACCTATCTTAACCCAATTAGTCAACCAATCTTTCGACGAACGCACTTTTCCCGACCAACTCAAAATAGCAAAAGTTAAACCTATCCCTAAAAAAGGCGGAAGTCCTTATGATAGCAACCAATACAGACCAATAGCACTGCTTCCCTCCATATCCAAAATTTTCGAAAAACCTATGTCCAGTCCTATATATAATTTCTAAGAAAAATATAAACTTATAGATAAAAATCAATATGGTTTCAGGGAAAACCATTCAACCACATTAGCAATATACCACTATATCCAAAAAATATTAGATTACATAAGAAATAAAAGCTATGCAGTAGGACTGTTCCTCGATATGTCTAAGGCCTATGACATGGTATTACACGACATCTTACTGCATAAGTTAAATGATGTAGGCATCAGGGGACCAGCACACAGCTGGCTCAAATCATACTTATGCAACAGAAAGCAATTCGTACAAATAGACTACTTCAATGAGTATACCGGTGAACTCTCATCTTTCCAGTCTGAAATTGAAACTCTTAACTGCTCCATCCCTCAGGGAAGCGTACTCGGGTGTGTGCTATTCTTGGTCTATATAAACGACCTCCCCAAAATAACTAACACAAATTCAATTTTATTCGCAGATGATGTATCCCTCATATTTGAAATACATAATAATCTAGAAACTCGTAATGTTTCACAAATAACAACCACTTTAGAATTAGTTGAAGAATGGCTTCAGGACCATAATCTGAAATTAAATACAAAGAAGACACATATTATACAATTCAGGCCCCATCAAAAACGTCCCTTAGATTTAAATGGAATAAAATCCCTTAAAAAAATTAAAGAAATAACAGAATTTAACTTACTTGGTATAAAAATAGACACACATGTAAATTGGAAAAGTCACATTTCAAATATAAAATTAAAGTTATCCCGTTTTATTTACGCCTTAAGCGTATTAAAGAGGAACACACAGACCGAATGCGCACTGTCGGCATACTACGCATACGCCCACGCTTGGTTCCGCTACGGGGTCATCCTGTGGGGCGAAAGCACTGATGCCCAACAGTTGTTAATAGCTCAGAAGAAATGCTTACGCATAATAGTTAACATTAAACAAACGGATAGCTGCAGACCATACTTCGTAAAATTGAAAATACTTACCCTCCCAAGCATATACATTTTAGAAATAGCCATCTTTGTTCGAAATCATCCCTCATACTTTACATTTATAAAAAATATCAGACGAAATGACAAATTAGCCCTCCCAGAACCAAAATTGGAATTATACAAATCTAGCCCATACTATAGATCAATCATAATTTATAATAAAATCCCCACTAATATAAAATCTGAAACTCAAGATAAAACATTCAAATTAAAGTTAAAGGCCTTCCTAGTCACTAAGTGCTACTACTCCATTAAAGAATTTTTAAATGATAAAAGTATAAAATAAGATACCCACCACTAGACTGCTCACAATATATCACGTATACTCAACACGACATGCAAACCAATCGCCACACAAATTTAAGTACACTACTCATAAGTCATTATTTATACAAAGTAATATAGTTTATATAAATAATATTATATATTGTTGTTATATATTATATATGTATATTTAATAATAAAATAAGAATATAATGTCAGTAAATTTTATTACTTTGTTCTAGATACTAAGTATTTTTATAAGCTAATTTTAGTTATAAAATAGTTTGATTCATACATACTTATAGTTAAAATAGTTAAAATAAGTAGTGCCTTGCTACACCCTTACAGGGTGCATGTTACCGACCTATAACTTGCTAGTCATAAAAAGTTTCATGTAATGCATTAGTTTTAAGACTGCAATTGTAACATGTATGCAATTCAATAAATAAATAAATAAATAAAAAATAAAATTAGGGACTAAAACCATCCATGGTAAATTCATCATCATCATCATCAGGGGGACAACTCCCTCTCCCACAGCTTCCTTCAATTCGACTCTAGCTAGTCCTTCCGCGAGCGGAATTGGAAGCGATTCGGTTCTACATTTATAATGCGGACGGCTAAGGAATGGAACTCCCTACCGAGATCTGTTTTTCCTGACCACTATAATCTGGATATCTTTAAGGCAAGAGTGAACAGGCATCTTTTAGGCAAATACGTATCATACTAGACCTCATCGTCGCTTTCCATTAGAAATATGTTAGATTCTCAAATATTATGTAATCAGATATTATGATACAGCTATTGGTCTAGCAAAGTCAATTATATCCTGCACGTAGTCTTTATATTGAGTCTTATCGTCGCTGAAAGTACATAGTCTAGACAAGGGATCAGCTATATTGGTGCGATTTTGATCATGCATAGCCTATCGACAAAAAAAAGTCCTGTGCTAGGAAGTATACCGTATTGTGTCTCTTCCATAAGCATTCCGTATAGTCTGTCTCTGTATCATGCCGAACCACGCCGAGATTACTGTACGCGCGCATTTGCGTACTCGTATTTGCCTGTTTAGCCTCTCACTATTAAGAAATCATCAAAAATCTACGCCTCTGTTCTTTCTCTGTCCCTTAGGCTTCACCCTTACGTGTTGTAGGTATAATGGAGGCGGAGAGGAACAGAGGTGCAACAATGCTTTAGGTTAGCCGCTGAAAACCAGCGTAGGCGTTGGATATATTCAGCCAGTCTCGACAAAGGCTGAGTGGTAACCTATTTGACGCTTTTTTTTTTCATTTTAATTAGTATCTATTTATGTTATTGTTTTGTACTATTATTATCTGTATGTTCTTTTTACTGATTGTGTCAAATAAAGATTTATTTTCATTCATTCAAATAATCTCACCAAATCTCCTGCCTAAACATCCGACCACTGCCGTATCCTCTATGATGCGTAGGTCACAGGCGAGAGCCAGCTCGAAGCCTTCTGCCACTGCATAACCTGATACTGCAGCTATGGTCACCTTATCGCATAGGGGTCTTCTCAGGAGACGGTTCTAGAAAAAAAATATTTAACATCTGTGTACATTTAATGCATACCTGATTACTTAATCTTATACCGTTTATAGACCTAAGATAGCCTGCTAAACCAATTTTTATAGGTGTGATGGGTGGCAGACAAGCATACGGATCAGCTGATGGTAAACGATTGCAGTCGCCCATGGACACCCGCAACCCTAGTGGAGTTACAAGTGCGTTACCAACTTCTAAACTCCCTATTCCCTCGGATTGGGCCTCCAGTACCCAAGCAGTGTAACACAGCAAAGACGCTGCTTCACGCCGATTTTCTGCGTGCTTGTTTATCGCCTCTTGTATATATATTTTTTTTATGCTAGAAGCATTTTTCTTCCATGTACCTTATTTTTGACAGTGTCGAAATATCGGAAACGCAAAAATAAGGTACATGGTAGAAATGTCGTAAATAACTCTAATGTTAGTGCCCATGAAAGTTTAAAACAATATAAAAAATTGTTATTGAAGAATCCCATTGTATGTAAATCATCATTATAATCGACACAATTGTATGATGTCAACTAGCAAGTTAAGCAGAGTATGTATGTAGGTATTATGTGATAGGTAGTAATTAACACTGACATGTATAATTTGATGATACTCTCTAAGTATATAACTAATGATAGCTTTTTGCAATTACCAATGCATACATAATTATTGAACCAGAGAAAAGGAACCATCATGATAGTCTCTGAGAATTTGTATCTAACAATAATAAATAAAGTTTTTATCATCCCATCACAATCAGCTACTTAGAACAAAGTTATCAAACAAACTCTAAAGCAAACTTATGACATAATGTTATAGCCTGAATAGTGAGGAACTGGTGCCTGAAATAGGTATCAAATGAAACCTGTGCTACAGGTCACCAGGCCACACCCTCAGAACCCTATAATGTAGTTACAGTTTAATTTTAATTCGCTTTTAGAGGTAGATAATATTAAAATACATTTTGTTCCCGCGATACACAGTAGGTATTTACGAAGGATAATGGAGAGAAGAATAAAAAAAGAGGTATAAAGGAACTTAAGAGGTAAAACACAAACAAATATAATTAATCTATTGATTTACAGAGTTGAGTAATGAGTGTTCATATCAATGCATCGTGTGAGGTTATATGTGTGTATGCGAGTGTGTGTGTGTGTGCGTGTGTTAGAGTGTTATTAAGAATAAGGAATGGTTTTTTCCAAAATTTAAGCAAAAAGAAAGGGCACATCAAAAATAAACTTTAATAGGGTTGCCTATTCTCATGCACTGGAGAGTAAAATTCAGTTAGAGATACATTAAATTCATACAGGAAGCACCCAGCAGGGCCCCCCAGGTATCCCTGGATAGACCAGATCGAGAAGCATCTCGGTCACCTACAGAGCTGATTTATAATCCAGATATAAAGGATAGCAGACTGACAGATACACTCAAAACTGAGTATCAATGTATGTCTTACAATTATAGTAAACCTAAGTTATATTTTATCAAACAATCAATGACTCAAAGATAGGGCCATTATCAAATAAAACTTACAGCTGCATCTTTCACATTATTATAGCCTTTCTCTCCAATTTCATCAATATCAAAGCCGGAGCAAAACGAGCCACCTTCTCCATTGAACACAAGCACTTTAGCCTGATCATCCTTTTCAAATGCATCCAGTGCTGCAGCTATTTCGCGAAGCGTTGGCTCGTCCAAGCTGTTTCTTGAAGCCTGCCGGTCTATATTCAGCGTCGTTATGGCGCCATACTTTTCTACCAGGATATCTGTAGGAATAGGTAAAGAAATCGAAGAGTTAAAAATAAATATATATGTAGGTAACCCCAGAAAGCCAGACTATAATTGGTTTAAAAGTTAAGATTTCGTTTTTATATAATAGAGGTAATATATAATTTGTATGTTACGGAAAAAAAAATAGATAGATGTTTTAATAACAAAAATATAACCTTACATACTTGACTTTATATCCAGATTTTCCGCTTCCTCTTCATTCTTCTTCTCGACTTCCTTCGAACAGTAACGTACTGCGCTACTTCTAGCAAATGTTAAATTGCTAGAAGATATTATTCTGCGGAATAAGCTACGCATTTTCAAAATTATTACAAAAACGCCGCACTTTTGTGCATAAATGGATTTGTTGCGAATTTAGAAATGTCAATGTCAGTCAGACAACTGACAAGCGAAAATGAAACGTAAAAATGTCCGATTCAGTCCAAAACGCATCATTCATAGTCCGCGCCATCAAAGAAGTCCCGTGAAAAGCGCGCTTCAGTCGCCAAGTCGAGTAACCATCAACTTGTCTTTAGAGTGTCAAATTGTCTAAGCCATCAACATTCAGCCATTTATTTTATGCGCATTTATGTATCACTCCTTTTCTTGCAATTAAATTGCAATATTCAATACATTTTTATCTTCGACAAAATAGTCTAAGATTTTTATTGCCACAATCACAAATAGTCACAATAAATTCTTAAGGTGACGGGTAGGGCACACTAGCGACGCCAATCAATTTTAATTTTTAACTACTAAACCGGATCAATTTTAAATGATTTCGGGATTACAACCTCTCGTCAAATGTTTATACTATTTATTAAATAACCATGCACAAATGTTGGGTCCGTTTTTGTACGCCAAAAATTTATTCACGCCAAAAGTGGCCGCTTTTTGCGTGAATCAATTTTTCGCGTACGCGTTGGTCCCAACATTTGTGCATGGTTATTTAATAAATAGTATAAGTGTTTGCCGAGAGGTTGTAGTCCTAAAATTGTTTAAAATAGATCCGGTTTAGAAGCTAATAATTTAAATCGATTGGCGTCGCTAGTGTGCCCTACCCGTCACCTTAAGTTTTTAAGCAACGATGTTTTCGTTTCGTATATAGTTATCAAAAAATCGATAACACATTTTTTTAGAATGAGCAACCCCAACCACAAATGTCAAAATAATAAAAAATCATCCTTCTCCGACTTTCTGGACAAATTCTCTTAGGACACGTGTACTAGAAGTAAATTGTGTACAGTTTCATCAGTAACGTAAATATTACATCTAGCAGCCTAGTCATACTTTTTAGACCAGGCAAGGACCGCTATAAAGCGGTTCAATGCGTTAAAAGTTGAGATAGTGTTCGGCCTATTTGTATTGTTTGTGCTGTTAAATCAGTGAAGATGTCTGAGTTTAGGGACTGGTACAGGAATGTACCGTTCTTCACGCGGTACTGGTTGACCCTCACGATAGTTTTCAGTCTTATCGGTCGATTTGGTCTCGTCAATCCCAACTACTTGCTATTGGACTATTACCCGTTCTTATTTGAATGCCAGGTAAGTACTAGCCTTAATTTATAATATTTACAAGTATGTTTAGTTGTTTCATAAACAATGTTAATGGGCTAATAATACATAAACTATAATATTCAAGTACAAAATAATGTTCCTTAGGCTTGCAAGCAAGACTTTAGTATTTCATTGTTGAAACTTACTATAAACTACCTAAATATTGAAAGAAGTACTAAATCAATTTACCAAGCTTAAATATTTCACACAGCATTAAATGCATAATTGAATAAATCAATTCAACAATGGAGAATGTTCATAAATTTTAATTTTTAGCTCTCCTTAAACTCTGTTGAAAATAAAAAATATGATTGAAAAAATTACTATGAGACGTCATCTAGTTTCCGAGATATTTGATTTCAAAATACATGGAGTCCAATTCTCGGGCTCGTGACATTTATTTTCATACATCATATATCACTAAAACATAGTTTTTTTGTATGGTTCTCGGGTGATATCTGCCATGTTCTCGAAATATCACAAGCACGAGAATTGGGCTCACGGGCTGTAAAGTGATGTCATTACTGTCCCAGTACTTCGCAACACTAGCTCTGTCCATAGCTCCACTTGTCCTGTCTCATCGCCCGTATCTCCATCAACTTGGTTGAAAATAAAAAACATGACTGAAAATAATATTACGATACATCATGTATTTCTTGAGATACATAATTTAAAAAAAAAGTTTTACGGTGTCGTCACAATACTAGCGCACATCTTCGAATTTTGTATAGATATTTGCTATACTGGGACCATACTTTTATGCAATGTTGTACACCTATTAACATTCTCCATTGTGTAAAATATGTTTTTATCTTCTTTTTTACTTAGAATTTCATGATAAAATTTTAATCATAATCACGATGATTTTTGAGATCAAGATTAAAGTTATTTGTATGTTTATTACTTACCTAATTTAATAGGTAACTAACTACATAACTTAGTAATTATATTGTGCCTCATTTGACAAAGGATGTGGTTTAACCCACTGGACTAACATTTGTGTGATGAACATTTTGTTCGGGCTATATTTTTGGTTCCTTAGTGTATTACCCATCTCAAAATACAACTCCTTAAGCTTACTTACTTTGTGAGTTAATGTGTGTGTGCTGTCTGATATTATAATAAATAATGTTTCTTGCCAGATCTTCTCAGCAGAATCAACTTTCCGATTCCAGTAATAGAATCACATTATATCTATTCATTTCTTAGTATATTTTTTGTATCAACATATATGTTTAATTACATGTATAATATACATAGTTATAATTTATATTTTTCATGTATAACGATTTGTAAGAGCTGTATACAAGCCTATGCAAATAATGTATTTTTGAATTTTGAATAAATAAATTCATACAATATCTCTTAAGCACTTTCAGATATCAGACATGAGGGATAACAAATAATAATGTCCTCCAAACTGATATTTCGGTCATGGCGGCCAATCTCGGTGATCAGCCGTCGATGCAGGACATAGTATAGTGCACAAGTATTTCCGCAGACACAAGTGCACTATCTATTCCCGTATCCTCTTATTTCGATAGAACACCAGTGTAATACGACCGAAGAGGGATTAGGCGCAGGACCAATGGCTTAATGTGCTCTCGGAGGCACGGGGGTACAAGACCACCAACTTCCAGACTCCGGGTTAACACTGAGAATTTCTTAATTTTTCTTCCCAAAGCAAGTGGAGCAGAGAGGTTAGGGTATTGGTATCCCAGAGACGGTAGGAGAAACCGTGGTAGACAATACAACAGATGGGAGGATGACCTGAAGGTCACAGCTGGTCCAAATTGGAGGAGAGTTGCACAAGATAGAGTGCAGTGGAAATCGTTGGAGGAGGCCTTTGTTGATAGGCACACAGTGCTGAGAGATATAATTTAAATGATTATGTGCCTACTTAATTATCTTTTATCACTGAATCAAAAAAGGCTATATTATTATTATTTTTCTACCCTGCAGATATGGAGACCGATAACAGCGGCTTTCTACTATCCCATCGGACCAGGCACAGGTTTCCACTTCCTGATCAACTGCTACTTCTTGTACACATACTCGCAGAGGCTGGAGACCGGCATCTTCCAGGGCAAGCCTGCTGATTACTTCTTCATGCTGCTGTTTAACTGGGCTTGTTGTGTTGTCATCGGTATCCTGATTAATGTGCCGGTGAGTGAAATTTTTGTTTTATGTACAGATTTTTTCTGATTTATTGAAGAGATAAGTTAAAAAAATTTAATTACATAGAAGTCAAAGTAGAAGTAGTTCACAAAGTAGCAATAAACATAAAGCAAATGCCAGCAAATTATAAAGTGACATAGACTGGAGACTACTACTATAGTAAAAATAATATCCTCCAACCGATAAGGCAGCCAATCTCAACAATTAGCCACTTACGCAGGATATATTGTAGTTCTGAAGTGTCTGCGCAAACACAAGTGCACTCTCTATTCCCTTGCCCTCACATTCCGATGGGACACCAGGTTGACAGGGATCGGGCACAGGACTAATGGCTTAACGTGCTTTCTGCGGCACGGGGGTACAGGACCGCCAAGTTCCAGACTCCAGTTTGACACTAAGAATATCTTAACAGAAAAACCCATCTTCAAATTTTGGCCCGACCCGGGGCTTGAATTGACGCACCACCTACTGTGCCAACGAGGCAGTTCACTCCATATCGTAGTTATAATGCAATGCAAAATTCTGTACATAAGCAGACTAATGTTTAAATTACTTTGAAAATAGAGTTAATTACATACCTAAAAAACTTTTAGTCTATATAGACTTTGCTCTTTTCAGCTCATCATGGATCCTCTGGTCCTATCAGTGCTGTATGTGTGGTGTCAGCTGAATAAGGATGTGGTGGTCTCATTTTGGTTCGGCACAAGGTTCAAGGCAATGTACCTACCCTGGGTACTGCTGGCTTTCAACATGATCCTCAGCGGCGGGTATTTATCTCTTTCTTTAGATTTTCTTATCTGTTAAGGGGCATTTTTATGGAAAATTTATAGTATTCTATAAGAACTTTATATGCAAGTATAAATTATGATAATGCCTATCTACATAGTAAGAGATATAAATAGCTCATTATCACTAACTATATTAAATAATTTGTGTCACTATTCGTCGTATCAGCTTATGTACTGTCCCACTGCAGGGCAAAGGCCTCCATCATAGAAATCAAGTCATCGCTACTATGATGGGATTAGGCTTAATCACCACGCTTGCCTAATGCGGATTGATGATCACGAACCCGAGCCATGTTCGAAAAATTCGAAACATACTTTTGCTCGACCCGGGAATCGAACCCGAAGAACGCCGAGATCACGGCCCGGTACTTAAACCACTAGACCAACAGAGCGTTCACTATTGCTTAGTATTAATTTAATAAGTGTGAGTAAATAAATTACAAGGACTAACGTTGGGTGGAAGAATGCACGTCCCTCGGTATATACGGTATACAGTAGACTGTGGGAGAGCCACGCTTCGGCATGAATGGGCAGGCTCGACCGTAGTGATACCACGGCCTCACAGAAAACCGGCGTGAAGCAGCACTGTGTTGTGTTTCGCTGCGTCAGTGAGAGGTACCGGAGGCCCAATCCGGTAGAAAGGGGGTTTTAAAGGTTGGCAGCGCACTTGTGACTCCACTGGTGTCGCGGGTGAACATGGGCGACGGCAATCGATTGCCATCAGGTGATCCGTCTGCTCGTCAGCCAAGTATCATATAAAAAAAATATATATAAGACAGAATGATTACGCAATTTTACGGTAGACTAGTGACCCGCCCTCACTTCGCTTCGGGACTTAATTTTGTTATTAGTTCGAAACTGTACCAAAAGATGGCGCTGGGAGTCGATCACATCGCGCAAATGTTTTGCTTTTCCGATTTACCTATAAGCCATTGCATTGCATTATTTTTATGAGAAAGGGAGGCAAACGAGCAAGCGAGTCACCTGATGGTAAGTGATCACCGCCGCCCATAGATATCAGCCATACACCAGAACGAGTGGAGATGCGTTGCCGGCCTTTTAGAAAGGTATAGGCTTGTTTCTTGAAGATCTCAATGTCGTACCGGCTCGGAATCGGAGGTCTGTGGCCTTTACCTCTTTCTAAAATTGTATTAATGAAAAAAAAATACATTGATTTTAAAACCCACTACTTACTATATACTACTTACTTAAATAAATTATACATTGTTAGAAATAGTAGAAATTATGTACCTACATTTTATATTATTAGTGTTGTGCTCACTTCTAAGTGACATACATATCAGACGCAGTACAACTTAACTATAACCTAGCATAAGTTTTAATATGTATTGTTGTTAGTGAGACTGAATAAATAAAATATAAATATAAAACCCAAGTATGTCGTATAAACTTAATACTTAATATACCTTTCAGCGGTGCTATGGAATTGGTGGGCATCCTGATCGGTCACCTGTCATTCTTTCTGCAGTTCAAGTACCCGCAAGAATTCGGCGGTCCTGCCTACCTAGCTCCACCAGCCTTCCTGTGAGTATAAATTGCTAACAGCAAAGTGTTTATCTAAAATGGTAATTAAATATTTGCCCATTGAGCCAGTCAGTCCACCACTATGATTAGAAGTTATTTATTTAAGAAAGAAAGAAAGAAAGAAATAATATTTATTTAGTGACACAAATAAAGTAACAAAATTACAAAACATTATTACATCAGTATCTTCTACTTAGTTTGTGATTACATCTTTAAAAATATTAAGCTTATGTACAGTAAAAGAGATAAAGACAATAAAAAAAAAATGTGTCACCAAAAAGGTTTGCACTCAGCACATGCCGAAGGGACAATATTTCAATTCAATATATTATTTAAAATTAACTTGACTGCCTCGGTGGCGTAGTGGTTAGTGGGTCGCACTCTAAAGCGACGGCTGCGCAAGAGGTCCCGGGTTCGATCCCCGTTGAACCTAAGTTTTCGGTAAGAAATTTTTAGTGTCTAGAACCCGGAGTCTAGAAGTTGGCGGTCTTGTACCCCCGTGCCTCGGAAAGCACTTTAAGGCGACGGGTAGCCCTAACTAGCGACACCATTAGTTTTTAATTGTTAGCTACTAAACTGGATCTATTTTAAACAATTTCGGGGTTACAACCTCTCGGTAAACACTTATACTATTTATTTAATAACCATGCACAAATGTTCGGTCCGTTTTTGTAGGCAAAAAATTGATTACCGCCAAAAGCGGCCACTTTTAGCGTGAATCCATTTTTCGCGTACAAATGTTGGGTCCGCATTTGTGCATGGTTATTTAATAAATAGTATAAGTGTTTGCCGAGAGGTTGTAACCCCGAAATTGTTTACAATAGATCCGGTTTAGTTGCTAAAAATTAAAAGCGATAGGCGTCGCTAGTGTGCCTTACCCGTCACCTCCGTTGGTCCTGCGCCCTGCAATATCAGAGGAATACGCGCTTTTCTTGAAGGTTTGCAGGGTCTTATCGGTCCGGAAATACTGCAGGCAATAGTTCATTGTTCATTCCATAGTTTTTAAGTGCGATGCAATACCCACTGCGCCAAGGATTCAGTAGAGTATGTGACATTTAGCTCCCGAAAGGACCAATTTTGACTATGTTTCTTCAAACCAGGAAACGTATGTTTCCCGATTCCCGGTTCGTGGGCGGATTCGGTAGCGCCCCGCAGGCGGCTGGCGGCGAGCGAGCGCGTGCTCCAGATGCGATGTTCGGCGGACACCGCTGGGGACGCGGACAGGTGCTCGGCGGGAACTGAACTGGGCAACAGCGACAGTGGTACTCGATGACAAACGTGGAGGCTCAATGTGAAATTATAAAGTTTTGATGGTATCGGAGAAATATCTGGAGCCAAATTCCCGTGCTTGTGATATTTTGAGAACATGGCGGATATCACCCGAAAACCATACAAAAAAACTATGTTTTACTGATATATGTCGTATGAAAATAAATGTATATATTTATTATCATACGACATAAATCATTAAAACATAGTTTTTTTTGTATGGATTTCACGAGACATCCGTCATGTTTTTAAAATTTCACGAACCCGAGAATTGCGCTCCTGGACCCCAATTCTCGTGCTCGTGACATTTATTTTCATATGAACCATTCAGGTCATATCCGCTATGTTTTCAAAATATCACGAGCACGAGAATTGGGCTCCTGGAGCCCAATTATCGGTATTTACGATATAAAAAAACATGGCAGATGTCGCATGAAATCCATACAAAAAAACTATGATTTAATGATATTTGTTGTATGATGATAAACGTCACGAGCCCGAAAGTTGGGTTCCAGGTACTTCTCTTTAAGTTATGAATGACCGGGAATGTTTTATTTTAATTGAAAATGCATTTTTTGTGAAACAATCCATAAACAATTTTTTTATCCCATATAGGGTTGATTGTCAAATATCAATAAGTATATGCTTATAGGGCACAAAATATCATATAAGCAGTTATTATCCTTTAAATTCCAAATTGGAACTGTAAATTGAAATTGGACATGGACACTATTCTGTATAAAGTACAGGGGGCCTACAATGAAAAGTAATTTAAAACTGAATCTTTATCCCCGTCGCATCACCGTTTTGCCTCTTATGTTTGAATGCGACAGGTACATTTTCTTTCTTTAGAAGGTTTATGTTGTATATTCCCGAAGATATCGAATGTCATAATTTTAAAATTACATATTATCTATAAATATTTTTCTCTATATGTGTAGGTGCAGTCGTGTGCACTAATAAGTATACAATCTCATTCAAATATGTATCTTATTGCTCTGCCTTAAGAGTCGAGGTGTTTACATTTCATTGCAGGCGACATGTATTTTAAAAATTCAGATAGTAAAATGCAATTTTAATGAGATGTATTTACCTGATACACCAATTATTGTTTTAAGTAGTTCATTGCTTTGCGGGTTATCTGGTAGAAAACGCTAATTTGGGATTAGGTTACCTTAACGTTACTAAGGACTAAAAAGACGCTTTTATTTTTAAAAAAGGCATTTATTTTATGGATGATGGGTCTTTTTACATGGTGTTAAGGACCAGTACCTATAAATCTATTTACAAAAGTTGGATACGATTTTTATCTTCATATTCAGCCTCCAATCACCATAAAATGGACTAGACCTAATTATTATAGATGTTATGTCAATGGACGTCGTGTTATCTTAGAAATGGAGGCTTAGCGCGAACCGAACGTTTCGACCGAATGGGAGTTCCCCTCTCTTTCGCACGCGCAGTGTGTATCTTTTGTTTGGATGGGACAGGTATATTCTGTTTCGTTACGGGGGAAGTCTTCGCACTAAGGCCCCAGAATTGGGCCTCTTTAGCCGACTTCAAAAAAAAGAGGAAGCTTCTCAATTCGTCGGGATCTTGTTTCTTTTGTCCCAAAATGGTTATTCCTATTGGACGAAACGAAAAGGTCTTTAAAAGACAGATGCAGGTGAAACATAAGACACAAAGGGATTTTAATGATGGTAAGTGTTGTGTTATATTTAACATAATCCTCCTTATTGCAAATCGCGAAGTAAGGACAGTCCTGGAACAAAACTCGTGTCATCCTCTTTTAACAGAACGGGATGACATGAGCTTTAGTACGGTAATAACTTAAGATCGCGATTTATAATTAAGTAGTACAAGACAATGTTTATAACTATTATATTGTCTGAAACTCCACTATTGCATAAAATTCCATTGTTGTTAATGTTAAGACTTAGATATTAATAATAATTAGTAATGTGACTAAGGCCTTATTCGACCAATCTTATTCTAAGAATAAATCTATGGAATAGCGTCAAATTTGTATGGTATGACAACGCTATACCATAGAGTAGTTCTCGGATAAAGTTTGATCGAATGGGCCTTAGAGTAACATACGCCAACATCGACGTACCCTAAAGCACAATAACCAAAATCAATTTTAAACTTTATATCCAAGTGCTAGAGTTCAATATGGAATGCGATATATTGGATTAAGGTAGTTGATCTGTTGACGTGTGTACAGTTAGCGACATATCAATCTATGCAAAACTATTACAGTGCAACAAGGATTTTTGGCTGAAATATTTTTTTTTATATTATGGCTCTACCCGAAGCTATTTTGCCAATGTCAAGTAATTTATTGAGAATAAGTGGTAAAGTCAACATTCGAAGTCAATGTCACAGTCATTCAATAAAACGCCGGTGTTTTACGTATTATCAACCTGCGGATTTTTCCGATACAACTCTAAACACGATACCGGGTTGTAAGACTATTAGGTTCAAGCAGCTTGTCACGTGACAACTCACTCGATACACATTAGCAGTGTTAAAAACGATACAATTCAATGATTCCTATTATTAGGATCACTTCGCGGCATTTGACTGCACAAATAAACACCAAAATTGTACACTAATAACCACTACATACTAATTTAAAACCTTTGAATTGCATCAGCCCACGCGGTGTGTTTGAGTCCCAAAAAAAAGCCGCTAGAATCCCAAAAAAAGAATACCTGTGCGGATAAAGAATGGGATCAGAAATGGCGGCGCATCTATTCACTTCTCGCTCGCACACTATTTGCGTCTATACTCGCACCCCACGAGTGCGTCACTACACGACACTATTTGCGTCTATACTCGCACCCCACGAGTGCGTCACTACACGACACTATTTGCGTCTATACTCGCACTCGTGGGGTGCGAGTATAGACGCAAATAGTGTACGAGCGAGAAGTGAATAGATGCGCCGCCATTTCGATTCATCGATCATTGTCGATCATTGTCGAGAGATTGGTTCTATAGAAGAATGTCAAAAACAAGAGCTAGTAACTTTTTTTAAAACCACATTTAGTTCCAATTTTAGCCAGCGGCCTAAACAGAGGGCTACAACGAAACGGAATTCGAATCTGTCCCTTTCACACGCACTGTGCGTCTCTTGCGTGCGTTTGGATGTGAGAGGTATATTTATCGTTACGTGACGGTTCCGCTGTAGACTCCCAGAATTGTGGCACTGTAATGAAACTTGAATGGACTTATATTTTTAACATTTAAAATTCATTGAATTGTAAAGGTTGATATGGAGTTGATCCAAATTGAGTGTACATAAATTATGTCCAAAATCGATTTTTATTCTCAAGAACAAGGATATTTATTATTAATGTATTACAAAATAATAGTATAAAAGCTGTACCTACTTGATTTTTTGAATATAGGTACAATAAGTATTTTTTCCCTAATTTCTTCATGAGTTTTGTTCAATGTAAACTTTCACTAGTCTTTTGTACATAAGTGTGGAAGGTATCTTTGTATGAAAATATTTTTAACAATAAAAATGGCATAAGTGTATGATTCAGTTGTATTATTTTTAAACTTTCATTGAAATTGTAAACATTTCAGACGCTAGATGCTACTGTTCTTCTCATTTGCTATTATTTCAGCTTCCACACACAAACAACCACACACATACACTTAACAAGAAACACACACATACACCCACCACACAAAACACACCCACATATTAAACCTTGCCCTCTGTAATGAACAGATCTCTTGTATTTTTGTTAGATGTTTTGTTTCTCGCATATTATGTTAAACACCTAACTTGAGTTCCTAATAATATATATAATTTTCTTGTTTTTTCTCCACAAGTGCCGTAAATTTACCCTGTTAATCGTTTTCTGTTCCCCACAAGACAGGCTTGCCTAGTGTGGGGACCAGCAAAAATTTATATGCATGTGCAATTTATGGTTAATAAATACTTATTTATTTATTTATTATTATTTAGCGTGTAATTTCCAGTTTTTTTATATATTTATTAGAGACAACAAATAGTTACATATTACAAACTAAACAACCTTCAACGACACACTACAATTGCATTATAATTAAATGTATAACCAACAGCGGTAGGGCACACTAGCGACGCCAATCGATTTTAATTTTTAGCTACTAAACTGGATCTCATTTTAAACAATTTCGGGGTTACAACCTCTGCACAAATGTTGGGTCCATTTTATATAAAAAAAATGATTACCGCCAAACGCCCAAACGCGGCCACTTGGCGTAAATCAATTTTTCGCGTACAGAAACGGACCCAAAATTTGTGCATGGTTATTTAATAAATAGTATAAGTATTTGCCGAGAGGTTGTATTCCCGAAATAGATCCGGTTTAGTAGCTAATAATTAAAATCGATTGGCGTCGCTAGTATACCCTACCTGTCGTAGATTTGGTCCATTGTGCGTGTTGGGTCCTGGCTATTTTAGCGAGCCCAACTCCGCCCAGAGGCGCAGAAGCTTCCAGGGAGCTTCACAGGCTTTGCGGAGTGACCTCGCCGATCCGAGGATTTCTTCGCGTTGTCTGGTCACCGCATCGCACTCCAGGTTCACTTGTGTGACTGATTCCTCGGCGCTAAAGCATCCCCTGCATGGAGGGCTGTCGATAGCGCCTAGGGTGTAAAGGTGTTTGTTTAGGGGATAGTGTCCCGTGATTATTCTGAGGTTCTTCCTACTGAGGCTTAGAAGTCGTTTTGTGAGCCGCGAGTCTAATTTGGGTCGTGCGATTTTGGATTGATTAGTCTGAGTTAAGCATTGGTTATTCAGAAATGTTTTTTTCAGTCTTGCTGAGTATTTTGACTTCAAATCAGCGGCGTAGCTACCGCTGTATCTGCCGTATCAATTATACGGGGCCCCCAGTGTGTAAGAAAAAAAATTTTCTAATTTATTTCACAAATGATAAAATTCTATAAATGCAATTACTTTTTTTCGTGCGTTCAAAAGTTAAAAAAAAATATTTGTAAAATGGTTAAATTAGGTTATGATAAATAATTCTTTTCACATTTTTTTCTTTTGTGAAAATTCTTTACCCACCTAAAAGGGCCTCCAAACATTTTTTATACGGGGCCCCGACAAGGCTACGCCACTGCTTTAAATATTAGCTTTAATCTTTCTATTTCGTTATATTCTAGATAATTATAAGCTATAATAAATAGAGTAAGGTATACTCGTCTTATATATGTAGTGTTATTAAACATTGCATGCCTGATACGAGTTACTTGATACCTAGCATATAAAATTACCATCTATTTATGTTACACAGTTTTTTCAATAAAGATTATTCTTATTTTTAGGAAGGTTGGTAGTGCGACCCCACAGTCACCATAGGACCAGTGCCCACTGTTCGGCACACAGCGTGTGCCGTATCCTACATTTACGACCCCAAAAATGTCGAGAAGCTCTCGTCGAAACATCTTTTTTTTTCTGCTGGGTAGACTGTTCTATGCTTTTGAACATTCAAAATTGAGCCCAATATTGATAATAATTTGGTCTTGAGAGCACACTCAGAGCGTACTGTTTTTTAAAAAGGCCGGCAACACGTTAGTTAGGTATCTCTCTGATTTCGCGGATGTTTATGGGCGGCGTTGATTACTTTCCATCAGGTGACACGCTTGCTCGTTTGTTCGCCTCTAGCATAAAAAAACACACGTAGGTAAATACAGAACAGTGATCTCAGCATGGTTCGGCGTGAGTCAGAAATAGACCACAGATCACTATATGTAGCAAGCTACTAAACTCAGTGCGGGAGACCTATGCTATTTTTTTTAACCCCCGACGCAAAAACGACGGGGTGATATATATGCTGCTTCACGCCGCGGTTTTCTGTGAGGATTGATGCTATGATAGAGATAGGTCAACTACTTCATTATATTCGTTATCAATGTCAGCTAGAGACATTTTGTGCCTTGAGAGACACGAAAACAAATAAAACACAACACACTATAATAACATTAATTTACTAATTTTTAACATATCTATGTACAATGCTTAATGGTGTTCGCTCTTCGGATCATATTTGCCAAATTCCTTCTCCCAGTTAGCAATGAACTCTTTCTTCCTCTCCTCACGTTTTTTGAAATACTCAGGGTACTGAGCTTTTTCGAGAGGGTGCCAATAGTCCAGCACCCAGTCTGGGGATAGCACTACTCTATCGTAGGCTACACCCCCCGGACTGTTTGTGACTGAAACAAATAAAAAATTTAGTTATCCGCACGAAGTGATTCGCTTCTAGATTTATAATGCGGACGGCTAAGGAATGAAACTCCCTGCCGAGGTCTGTCTTTCTTGACCACTATAATCTGGACATCTTTAAGGCAAGACTTAACAGGCATCTTTTAGGGAAACGCGTATCATCCTAGACCTTGTCGCTTTCCATCAGGCAGGTGCGATTGTGGTCAAGCGGGATATTAGATATTAGCTGGAACAATAGAAACCCTTCATCAAGATAATAAAGGGTTTTTCGTCGCTCCAATGGCCTTGTAAACTGAAACTTTAGGTTGGCCAAACTTTTTATAAATCATAAATAAATATTTCACAACATCACATACATTGATCTGACTCCGAGATAGGTAGCTCAAACATCTGTGTTACAGATATCAGAATCAACGGTGGGATTACAAATAAATATAAATAAATATTTCACAACATCACATACATTGATCTGACTCCGAGATAGGTAGCTCAAGCACCTGTGTTACGGATATCAGAATCAACAGCGGAATTACAAATATATACATATAATACTTTTCTTTTGTAAATACATACTTATAATACATACAAACACCCAGACCAATACTAACAGACATGTTCATACACACAAATGTTTTTACTGTGCGGGGATCGAACCCGCAACCCTTGGACCAAAGGCAGCGTTCATTACCACTGTTTCAAACGGGTCGTCATCCTACAAATATCCTATAAATATATACATAGAATACTTTTCTTTTATAAATACATACTTATAATACATAGGAAACACCCAGACCAACACAAACAGACATGTTCATGCACACAAATGTTTGTACTGTGCGGGGATCGAACCCGCAACCCTTGGACCAAAGGCAGCGGTCACTACCACTGTACCAAACGGGTCGTCAAACATTATGTGAAATCTTTAAATTAATCTTAATCCTGGAGAGTTCATATATACCAAACTTTACCTACTTTATGCACAATCATTTGACTGACCGGATGGCGCAATTGGTAGTGACCCTGCCTCTTACGCCAAAGGTTGTGGGTTCGATCCCCACCCTGGACAAACATTTGTGCGATGAACACTTGTGTTTGTTTGGTGTCAGGGTGTAATATATGTATTTAAGTACATATTTGTGTTCCTCTGTTGGCTGATATCTGTAACACAAGTGCTTAAGCTACTTAGTACAGAATTAGGTCAACGTATGAGATGTTGTGAGAATCATTTTTTCCACCTTAAACTAAGATCTAATACACCTCTAAATTCAATTTATAAATTATCTCATTTTGATGTTTTTGAAGTGGTGCAAAAAATATTAAAGCACAATTTTCATGTTTCAATCTTATACAGTAGTTATAATGATTAGTCTGTAGTAAATGCTGGTCCAATCAAGTGCTGATTATTGAAAACGGCTTAGTTTTTTTTATTATGATATAGGTGTCAGATGAGCCGACGGATCACCTGATGGTAAGCGATTACCGCCGCCCATGGACACCTGCAACACTAGTGGTGTCACAAGTGTGCTGCTTACCTTTTAACCCCCCTTCCCTTGGATTGGGGTTCCGGCACCCTCACTCACGCAGCGAAACACAGCGTATGCACTGCTTCACGCCGGTTTTCTGTGAGTTTTTTTAATACCACACAATCCCAGATTAACAATAGATTTATGTCGCACCCTTAGTAAAACACCGACCTAACTCAAAATTTTAACATAGATGCTAAGTGAAAATAGTATCGGCTAAAATCCTGGGATGAAAGGTCATCTAACAACAATTTTGAGTTAAGTAAATAGGTACACTCACATATGAACACGAGATGAAATTTGAAGTGCGTTATTTACTTACCTACTCAAGAATAAATTGCTATAAAAATTTTCAACCATTTTGAGTTAGGTCAGTATTTTACTAAGAGTGTGATGTAGTAAATCAAACATGTTACATTTCCTAGGAAGGGGATGTTGTGTAAGAAACAGTTCCTCTTCAGCTGCCTTCAGCAGTTCCTGGGACTTGCGTAGATCCTTTTCATTGATGATTGCGTCGAAGCGCTCACGCATCAACACAGCTCGGTAGCGGTAGACTTGACTGCAATTTAGAATGTTTAAAAATATTACAAACTTAAAATAAGGGCTAGGATGGAAGAACGCATTCTGCTTCTCCACAATTCCAAACTTAAAATAAGGGCTAGGACGGAAGAACGCATTCTGCTTCTCCACAATTCCATTACACCTATTATACAGCCTAGATAAGTACCGAAAAGATTCAGCCAAACTGTCTACACGTCTACAACAACAAAATACTATGGGCCTAATAACTTAAAAAAACAAGTGGAAATGAAGATAAATTAATAACAAATAGGGAACCTTAGAAGGATAAGGAAATGCCAGGGATAAAAACGAAATCTTCCGCAATAAAATAACTTGTAAACATCTGAAAATAAAGTAACAAAATAGGTTATATTAGTAAAATAAATTACGTAACTAAAAAACCCTAAAGGGGTATTATTTCAATAAATGTAAAACTTACCGATTATCGTAAAAAGCCTCTAAATTGCGTAGAGTACTCTTGTAAACACTGCAAATCTTTTGAACATGGGTTTTTATCCCAAGATACGGAATGCTCGCCATTTTTCTTGTTTTTCCCTGACTGACAGGAGCTGTCAATGTCAAAACTTCAATCTGACAAGAAACGGTCCGATTCAATCTTTCACAAAATGTATGTAAAGGAAAACTAAAATCATAGACATAAAGTCCCATGAAAGAAGAACCGTCCCAAGAAGTCCCGTGAAAAGCGCGCTTGAGTTGCCATCAACATTCAAATTTGGGCATTATTACAGACCCAAGGAATCTCTAATTTGAATTCCGTATTTTTCTGCGGGACTTTGGTGGAGCAGACTCTAATCACATGCTTTAAAATTATTTTTAAAGGATGGGTATTTGGGTATAAAACTCCTCCTCCTCGTCATAGCGTAGTTCCCGGTTACGTTCAAAGCTGTCGTTTTGGAGCCCAAGGTACGCTCAGTACCCTGACCTTAGTTAGACCATGATTCGGGATTTGGGGAGTCTGGTAATTACAATGAAGCGACTGCCTTTGACCTTTGCTTGCAACCCTTTAACAGGGGAATCAGACCAACTGAATCATGATCTGATCCTATGAGAAACGCACATAGATTCCAGAGGTGCATGCTTGGATTAGAACCAAGAACCCCCGCATAGAAGGCGCGTTCTTATACACTGTGCTACCATCGCTCAATGGGGTAGGTAGGTAAGTATGTAACTAACTAAACAGTTATTTTAAAAAATTGGAAGGAAGTTAAGGTGACAGGTAGGATACACTAGCGATGCCAGTCGATTTTAATTTTAGCTACTAAACTGGATCTATTTAAAAAAAAATCGGGGTTACAATCTCTTTGCAAACACTTACAACCTATGCGGATGCTCGCTCACTATTTGCGTATATACTCGCACCCCTCGAGTGCGAGTATAGACGCAAATAGTGTGCGAGCGAGAAGTGAATAAACGCGCCGCCATTTCTGATCCCATTCTTTATCTGCACAGGTTGTATACTATTTATTAAGTAACCATCCACAAATATTGAACGCGAAAAATTGATTCCCGCCAAAAGTAGCCGCTTTTGGCGTGAATCAATTTTTCGCGTACAATAACGGACCCAACATTTGTGCATGGTTATTTAATAAATAGTATAAGGGTTTGCCGAGAGACTGAAGCCGCGAAATTATTTAAAGTAGATCCGGTTTAGTAGTTAAAAATTAAAATCGATTGGCGTGGCTAGTGTGTAGTCTTCCATATAATTTTGTCTTTTGGGAACTTACGTAGGTACGTATTACATTGAGGAATGCAACAATATTTCGTATTTTTGCTTTATTCCAATTATCGCCGCTAGTGGAGCGCGCATAATCTTAAACAAAACTGCATTACGCTGACGCACGTATGAATCAAGCACAGCCTCAAGCAGATGCCACATTTGGTACAAGGCCGGAGTATCGCGTGCATCGCCCGCAGAGAAGCTACCTTGACTGACGGGAAAGTGATAATTTGTGATCGCACGTACCGGCGAGATGATTTGGATGTTGAGTTTCTTATTGTTATCTATAGAATGAAATACACGTCTATAAGAATAAGTTATACCGCCACTGCACACTGCCTCTTGCGTCATCGTGATTAGCAGGTAGGGCAGCATTTGGTTACAGGTTCCTCCAGTCCGACTTTTACCGACTTCAAATAAGGAGGAGGTGCTATGTTCGACTGTATTTTTTATGTATGTTCATCGATTACTCCGCCAATTAACCGATTTGCAGAATTCTTTTTTATTTGAAAGTACACACTCCCAAGTTGGTTTCAATGTCACCATGTCAGGATATAATGATGAGAGCTCTGAGAAAACAAGGGCAACCCTCAAATTTTAAAGGGTATGCCTTTAAAATTTGAGGGTAATGTTTTTCTATCTTTATTCAATGCTGCGCCAATATTTATGCCTAACTGTATTAATTTTGTGGCTCTGCTGATGATGGATGGTCAACTGCTCAACGGTAAGGAGTTAAAAGATAACTCTTTCAATACTGTACTTACAATTAGTTTGTTAGTTATAGTATTTGGCGGGGGTGGGGAGAGAGAGGGGACTCCCAAAAAATGAGATACTAAAAAGTATGAAAAAAAATTCTACGAAAGAAAACTACGAAAAAGAAAAGGACCACGCTAGTGTGCCCTACCCGTCAGCTAACTACTGTTACCTTCAGCTAACTAGGTACTGTTCAAAAAACACATTTTGGCGATATTTAACAATCTCAATCTCAACTTTTTGGTCTGCTTTTGTACTCAAAATTTGAATTACCGCCAATAACGGCCAATTTCAAGTGCAAAAAACAGATCAAAAAGTAGAGCACAATAAATAAATAAGTATAAATGTTTGCTTAGAGACTGGAGCTGCGAACTTATAATTTACCAGTTTATTCGCTTTCCAAAAGGTGACGGTTAATACTTATGGTTAACTGTTTGGTCTGCTTTTGCACTCGAATTTTGGATTACCGCCAAAAGTGGCCGCTTTTGGCGTGAATCAATTTATCGCGTACAAAAACGAACCCAACATTTGTGTATGGTTATTTAATAAATAGTATAAGTGTTTTCCGATAGGTTGTAACCCCGAAATTGTTTAAAATAGATCCGGTTTATTAGCTAAAAATTAAAATCGATTGGCGCCAATAGTGTGCCCTACCTGTCACCTTAATGGTCGCTTGCACAGAGAACATTGAATATTTCTAACTATAGCTAATTGACGATTTTAAGCCTTATTGAGGTCAATAAATTCCATCATTACTAATACTTAGTTAATGGATACTAAGGAATCTTTACGTAATTTTTTATTAGCAGAAATTTTGCGTCACGGCTTTAAAAATGCAATTCCATTCAAGTAGGTACAGTGGCGGACAGTTCAAGCTATACAAAACTGTCAAATTTCCTCAATCGATTTCGAACTCAATATGTAACCATATAAGGTTTATAATCGAATGAAGAAATTTGACAGTTTTGTATAGCTTGATGTGTCCGCCACTACATACCTACTTATGAACTATCTATCAATATTATTATCATTAACGCCCTGTAGGTCAAGTGGTTTAACAACCGGGCTGTGATCTTGGGGTCCTGGGTTCGATTCCCGGCTCAATCAAAAATTATGTTTAATTTTTTTCGAACATAACTCGGGTTTGTGATCACCAATCCGCATTGGGCAAGCGTGGTGATTAAGCCTAATCCCATTGTAGTAACGATGACTTGATTTCTGTGATGGAGGCCTTTTTCCTGCAACGATACATCTACTTGGACGCGAACTACCTACACACAAAGTCAATTTTGTCTATTGTAAAAGACAATAGCCCGCCGTGTTTTTCGAGTTTCGGAAATTTGTCGAAAATGTTTTCGACTCCTCCCCATAAACCCATGGCATGACCAAGGGTTACCTACGCCATATCGAATGCCAATTGATCGAATATCTAATGATCGAACACTGTTCATCGAAAAGTAAAAACATCGAACGTTCTAAAAATCGAATTAACAAATGACTGCACGTTCAAAATATCGAATTATTATTATATCGAAAGCATATTACATCGAATGATTAGTTTATCGAATTCAATAAGTTGCAATTTATTACATACAATATTTAGCTGGCCAGGTGAGGTGAAGTTAGAGAAACTAATAATAAACCAAATTAATAAATAGTACAAGAGTTTGCCGAGAGGTTGTAACCCCGAAATTGTTTAAAATAGATCCGGTTTATTAGCTAAAAATTATAATATATTGGCGTCGCTAGTGTGCCCTACCAGTCACCTTAAGTGCCTTCTGATCTTGGTCGGTCTGTACGGTCAGCATCAAAAGTAGCTTAACACTTTATTACCAATGTCAAAGTAACTGTTCTGTCTAATAGGTATAGGTAGTTTCCAAGGGGTTCATAAAATATATGTTACTTCGACATAGTACTAAACTGTACTAAACTGTGGTCCCCGGCAGAGTAGAATAGGCCACCCTCACTCTTACCGAGGTGTCGTAAAAGGCGACTAAGGTAAAGCTGCTGGCATGTTCATCAGCACCCAGAGAAGGAAAACTCTGCATTTATATCGAAACCCTCGCCAACCCGTCTTCCAAGCGTGGTGAGTATGGCAATTACCCCTCATTTGATTGAGGGACAGCAGTGGGGACTTAAATGGGCTGATGATGATGATGATGATGTACTAAACTGTTAGGCGGTCTTGTACCCCCGTGCCTCGGAAAGCACGCTAAGCCGTTGGTCCTGCGCCCAATTCCTCTCTGGTCGTGTCACCCTGGTGTCCCATCGCCACCGCATTTGCGCACACACTCGAGCACTAACATATCCTGCGTACTTGGCTGATCGTTGAGATTAGCCGCCGTAGCCGTAATCGATTGGAGGATAATTATTTATTAAAGTGTTAAGCTACTTTTAATGCTGTCCGTACATACTGTTTTTTACCTTACTCTTTGGTTTGTTTGAACCTACGACCTTCCGAAGGCGTACTTTCTGCCGAGCTACTATCGCATTATAATAATAATAAAATAGGTAGAAAATACCTAGAGACCTATTGCGTAAATTAATTGAGTGGTAGACTATTACAAACTAGCATTAAGCAAAAAAGAAAATCAACGATCCACCCAACAATAAGGCTCCACATAATATAATTTATACAACATTATTCAACACCCACATAACGCTTATAAGGACAACTCAACTAACAAGCAGACTAAATTGAAGAGCATTAAATAAAAAGTGATACCAAAAAACGTAACAAGCAATTCGGGTCAAAGAAAGTTGGAAGATACAGCCAATCGGAACCGGTTTCCGTCCCGAGAATCGTAGTGAATTTGAAATTTTAAAAATGGAACAGTGCAGTTGGCAATTTACTTTTCTGCATTTTGGTAAAGAAAAGAGGTTGTCTAATTATGATTTCTGTTTTCCACGTCTAGTAAGTAGAAAGTCTACAATGTTAATAGTCTTGCCACTGGGTAAAGCTAGAGTTGTCTCGCACGCCAGTGTTATGCCGACACTCGGTGCGGTGGGTAGCCATCGCTCAACTTTTACTATAGTTTTCTAGAGCAACTATTTACTCGCGGCCAGTTCAGTGTTCTAATATAAAATTCAAATATTGAACTAGTGAAAATACCTTAAGTGGGCAACGTCACTAAGCACTTTGGAATTTTCCTTCTGCAACGGTTTTTTTGTAAGTATTAATTCCATTTTGAATAAATTAAATTAGATTAAGTAATTCTCTACTTTATGTTCATTAATATTGAGTTTTTAACTCAAAAATAGGAACTCTTATATATTTAAACGTTATTTTAAAAACATTTTGTAAGGTAAATGCACAGATTAAGTGCACAACTCATTGGTTGATATTTTTCAACAAAAAAAAAATAAAAATTAAATTAGAGAGAAATAAAGAGAATAAAATTAAAATATAAATCCAAAGACAACAAATTGAAACAATAGGTAAAAGGCGTAGTCAGTTTACAATTTTCTTTAAATCCAAAAGGGTCCT
This sequence comes from Marasmia exigua, assembly GCA_019059595.1. Lineage (NCBI taxonomy): Eukaryota > Metazoa > Arthropoda > Insecta > Lepidoptera > Crambidae > Marasmia > Marasmia exigua. Next base: position 11,114,581 of record CM032486.1, read on the forward strand.
TAATTCTTAATTCTAGGCCAAGGGCCTCAGCCTCATGTACGGACAGCCACACTACAGCGTATACAAATTTTATTAAATTTCGTCAATCGATTCTCTCTTATGTCAAACAATTGAGAAAAGACAGATTGTAAATAACCTGATCTGTACCCAGTTTATGTCCCGTATTGGAATTATGGTTCCGCGTTGGAAAGTGGGTGAAGTGGGCCCGATCAGTGCTACAGGACCGGTTGGGATAAGGAAAGAGCTGCGAGTGTATGGGCACATCGAGCACGATTACGTAAATAAACCGCGTATAAAAATATCGATGGTTCACGGGTGGAATTATGCAATTTAGTATCGAAAATTACGGACAGCTGTTTTACAGACCCATGACATAAGATATGATATAGGCCCACTAAACCAGATTTCGAAAAATAGGTAACTAGGCTAACCTAAGGTATTTTATATTATCTTATCTCTTAGGGGCCATTTTCATGGGGCACGTTGACCCTATGGTATCTTTTATAGCTCCCATATCCTTTATGAGGTACCTATTTATAAAAATGTGACATTCTTTGTTAGATTTCGACACATCAACGCAGGATATAATGTACAGGTGTGTGCGCAAACACAAGTGCTCTCTCTATTCCCTTACCCTCATAATCCGATGGTACACCAGTGTGACACGACCGGAGAGGGTTTGGGGGCAGGACCAACGGCTTAACGTGCTTTTCGAGGCACGGGGGTACACGACTGCCGACATCTAGACCGAAAACTTAGGTACAATTTTTTTTCTCCCGACCCGGGGATCAAACCCGGGACCTCATACATGCTGTCGGTTCAAAGTGCGACCCATTAACCACTGCGCCACCGAGGCAGTCATGGGTACAATAATAAAGACAGTGCCTACAACAAGGCGGCTATTGCTTGTAGCGAGACAGCCTTCGGTCGGGTAGAGGAGAGAACCAGTATTGACAAAGCGGGTAATGCATGCATAAGGAGGCATTCCCCAGCGTCAAAAAAAGAGCAAAGCAATTAATCAAAACGCATTTTCATATCCACTGAGCTAGCATCGGTCTTAACGCTTGACAATAATGTCTCGAAGGTTAGTCATTGCCTGGCAAAAGTCAGCCGGGCCACTAGCTAGTGATGAAAGGACTTGAGGTTTTAAGCTCTTTATCAGGAACTGGACTCGAGTCACACGGTTAACAACTCAACGAGTCTTTAAACTGAACCTTAAGCCTTATTTGAGTTTAAGACTCTAGACTCTGACTGTGTACTTTAAGACTTGAGTCATTTTGAAATGACTCTGAAGTTTGAATGGAAAAGGTAAAAAGACTTATGTTTGTAATAATTTATTATTCCGATAACTATCTTTAAATAGTCTTACTAAAAAAATATAATGATGCACAATTTGAAAATTTTATAAAAACAACAATGATGAAACACTATTATTTTATATCTCAAGTATGATTTTATAATCTCATGTGAAATCGCGACTAAGTCGTTTTTAAAAGACTCAAGTCGTTTTATTTCAGAGATGAACTCTAATGATGTCATAGACTTGAGAGTCTTCTATTATTAGTAAAGCCTCAAGTCGTATTTTGAGTCGAGTCCTAATTATGGCAAGTTTTGAATAAAAAGGTTTAAAAACCTTCAGTCCTTTGATCACTATCACAAGTAGGTTTGCCAAATAGTAACTTATCAAATCCGGAACAGTTCTAGAAAAACAATGTCAAAAGTTTTTTCAAAGGATTCAGTAAAAAGAAAAATGCCATTTATTTTCAAATACAAACTTATTAGATGGATGTAGATATGTAATTAGAAGGTTATTACAGCCAGTTATAATTCTAAGATGAATTTTTTATAGTACCTAAATAAATTTGTATTTGAAGCGCTGTGATAGTAAATTACACGTTAAACTATTATAGATTTGAGCAAATTTAAATTTTGGTGGACAATGAAAACTAAATAACAAATTAAATAGTAATAAACTGAAGAAAAAAGCAGTAATAATAAGATACTACCATAAAAAAATTTAAACATGAAAGAGTCAAACAGTTTATTTTGTTAAAAATAATAAGTTTTCAGAATCCGCGACAATAAGCGCTAATTACTGGACACGGGACAAGAGGCAAGATTCCGGGACAATCCCGGATTTCCCGGCGGTCTGGCAAGCCTAATCACAAGCTAAAGTCGCTGGATTTCGTTGTCATTGTGAATCTTATTTCGTAGGACTTACGAGACAAAAAGTCAGCCACTTACTGTTTACACTTGTAAACAGTAAGTGGATTTAATGTGCTCAAATGCCTATAATCACAGAAAAGTTGAGGCACGTAACCATAATATCATTTCTTTGAGTTGTATTACACGTTATTATTGCCTACCTATACACGCTTGTTACGTCATCATCATCAGCAGAGTATATCGGCTCATTGTTGAAACTAGGCTTCATTGATACTGCACCACAGGTTTCTACTCATATCCTAATATACTAGAAATAAACACAAGCTTGCTGTTCCACATCTCAGACTTCATAAGATTGGTAATTCATTCGTAGGAATGAGTATTAAAATATTTAATGAGTTACCACAAAAGCTTGTTGATTTACCAATGCCTAAATTTAAAACACATGTTAAAAATTATTTAATGGCAAAAGCCTATTATACAGTTAATGATTACTTAAATGACAAGAATTTGTGGAAATGATAAACTGTTCGCCTACACCCATGATACGGTACTTAAAAAAATTTTGGTGATTAAAAAGAGTAACTGGCGAGTTTCTTGCCGGATCTTCTCGTCAGTATCAACTTTCCGATTCCGGTGGTAGAATCACATTATATTTATTAATTTCTTAGTATATTTTTTGTATCGACATATATGTTTAATTACATGTATAATATACATAGCTATAATTTCTATTTTTTTTCATGTATGACGATTTGTAAGAGCTGTATATAAGCCTATGCAAATAAAGTACTTTTGAATTTTGAATCCCAGGCATTCCAAGTCCAGCCACTGCCAGTTGTCTCTTTAAAGAGTGGCAGGGCGTCCTACTCTATAAACTTGCCTAGAGTTTGCGCCATCTAAGAACTCCTGCGATTGGTGCCACTTCTGTCACGTCAAAATTTAAATTTAAGCTTTGTTGATATAGACACAAGGAATCCCATTTTTTTATGAACTATAAACCAACGCAACGATTGCCCACAATCACATCATATGTAGCCGTGTGGTCCCCAGCAGAGTAGAATAGGCCACCCCCACTCTTACCGAGGTGTCGTAAAAGGCGACTAAGGTAAAGCTGCTGGCATGATCATCAGCACCCAGAGAAGGAAAACTCTGCATTTATATCAAAACCCTCGCCAACCCGTCTGCCAAGCGTGGTGAGTATGGCAATTACCCCTCATGTGATTGAGGGAGGCCCGTGCCCCAGCAGTGGGGACTTAAATGGGCTGATGATGATACTACGTAGGTACACACGGCATCTCATGTGGAGTTACTTGTTGGACTTCTACCTCATGTCTGAGACACAGTACTATTATTGCACTGCGGGGTGGAATGAGCTGATGCCGTGTGTAGGTACATGTTTTTGGTAATACCTACTCATACTGCCACACTCAACTTCGGTGATTCAATTAGCATAGACACTTATTTTTGACGACCCGATTGGAACAGTGGTACTGAACGCTACCTCTGATACACCCGGGTTGCGGGTTCGATCCCCGCACAGTACAAACATTTGTGTGCATGAACATGTTTGTTTGTATTGGTCTGGGTGTTTGCTATGTATTATAAGTATGTATTTACAAAAGAAAAGTGTTATATGTATATATTTGTAATCCCACTGTTGATTCTGATATCCGTAACACAGGTGCTTGAGCTACCTATCTCGGAGTCAGATCAATGTTTGTGATGTTGTGAAATATTTATTGATATGAAGTATATAAAGTATATAAAGCAATGCAACTCAACTAGACATTATATTATTATATTTTGATACGCATAAAGACTACCGATACTAAAGTTAATGAACATTAGCTTAAATGACGTCTCTGAGTGCGGCCGGTAGAGTGCATTGTGTTACGAAATAAAAAGTATTTTAGGAAAACTTTTGCTATTGTTCTCAGTATCGAGTTCAAGCATATTCAAGCTACGAAAAGTTACCAGATATAAGTAGGTAAGACCTACTTTGGAAAGGTCGTGATTATTTTTAGCGCTGCTAATAAGTAATTCGTCAAAAAAAATCGAAGAGTTATGGAAAAACTGATTTTTTTTTTCATATAATGGCTGCTACTGTGTCTTTCGACACATCTATAATTCTGCGAATGTCGAAAGATTAGAGAGACACGTTAATTAATAGATTGACCGGTGCGACGAGTGGAATCTATTTTAATCGGTTTTGACATCATCTAAAACGAAACAAACATACACATGGACAATACAAACAGACAACGTAAAAATGTAAACATATGGACAGTATATGTATATAGGAAAAACTGAAGTGCACTAAAATCCGTAAGCTCAATTATACGAGTAATTCAAGGTTGTAGGTTGTATTACTACCACCTATTCAAAAAAGTTGCAGAAATAAAAATTACCAAGGTTTACTGCTTACTTTACTAAGTAGGTAAGTGGTAGGTACTTACATAGGATGTCGAGGTTTTGTTCGTTTGCACCTTCAATTAGCACAATTGGTAAGCACTTACAACCTGTGCGGATAAAGAATAGGATCAGAAATGGGTGTGAACCCCGCGAGTGCGAGTATAGACGCAAATAGTGTGCGGGCGAGAAGTGAATAGATTCGCCGCCATTTCTGTTCCCATTCTTTATCCGCACAGCTTGTACCTTACTAACCTAAATTGTACATTGTATCTCTGTATACCTAGCTTTTAAGTTTTGTAGGTTGTACAATAAAGAGTATCTATCTATCTATCTATTGTCAAGGCTGCTGGTTTGTTCGATCCAGGGGGCCTTAAGGTGACGGGGAGGGCACCTTAGCGACGCCAATCGATTTTTATTTTTAGCTACTAAGCAGACGATACTACCGAATCGGAGTTTCCCTCTCTTTCACGCGCGCCGTGTGTCTCCTTTGTTTGGATGCGACAACTAAATTCTCGTTCGTTACGTTTTTTTATTTTTATTATTTTCATTGAATTGTAAGGAATTTAAAACATAACCCGCGACACCAGTGGAGTCACAAGTGCACTGCCAACCTTAAAACCCCCCTTTCCCCCGGATTGGACCTCCAGTACGAGGGTACTGGAGGTCCAATCCGGGGGAAAGCACTGTGCTGCTTCACGCCGGTTTTCTGTGAGGCCGTGGTATCACTCCGGTCGAGGCGGTCCATTCATGCCGAAGTTTGGCTCTCCCACGGTCAATATAGTTACTTTTCGCCGTTAGGTAGGTATTGCGCTATAAGCGGTTCGTGAGAAATTCTTTTGTTTTTCAAAATCTTGTTCTTTTTTGGATTTAAAAAAACTTTTCTAAAAGAGAAAATCGTGGCCTATTTTGTTACCTTTTTGGACTTTGCGTTACGCCAAAGTGATTGTTGCAAAAAAATCTTCGCTCCGCAAAATTTTGCGAATGCTAAACCGCGGTGTATCTAGCTTTTAGAAAGTGAAAACGATTGCTCTCTCTCGTATAGGCTTGTAGTTTGGCCGTTGCTTTCGTTTTGACATGCATCTTGTGCGTCTGATACTGCAAAACTAAGTGGATAGAGAACGCCGGCTGCCTATAATACGAGCTAATCAGGCGTACATATTTTGGCGTGGTTCGGATCTAGGCAGAGATACTTCTACAGACAGAATGCTACAAGCATTGTAACTAAATAAATAAATAAATAGTTCACAACATTACATACATCGATTTGACTAAGACATAGGTAGCTCAAGCACCTGTCTTACGGGTATCAGAATCAACTGTGATGTATGACTGTCTGTACTACCTATCTATTCTATAGTCCTTTTCACAAAGCATGATCTGGGTGACAGCAGGACAGAGCTATACGTGAGTGATACGTTAGAAAGAGACTAACGTGAAAAATGTATAGATTTTGACATCTGTCACACATATCATGCTATGTGAAAAGGACTATAGTACCTACGTAGTAGGCATAGAGTAAGGTAATAAAACTCTGGTGTGGTAGGTATTTAGGTCAGGCCATGTCTTGTAGACTGTATCTTTTAAGTTACACGACATCCTATTTTATTGGTAGTTTTGCCAATAAGACATTACAAATGACTATTCTTGTGTAAGCTTCTAAAATGTTTGTGGTAGTTACATCTTATTTTATGAGCGTTTGTTTGGTGATGAAAGACTCGACTCGAGTTACCTATCATATTAATTCTTCTTTATCTTAGCGTGTAATTCCCGGTTGCGTCCAAAGCTGTCGCTTTGGAGCCCAGGGTACGCTTAAACCATGATTCAGGATTGGGGGGTCTGGTAATTACAATGAAGCGACTGCCGTCTGACCTTCGCAACCCTTTAACAGGGGAACCAGACCAACTGAATCATGGTTACACGTTTCAGAATTTTTTTCCGAAACGTGCAGGTTTCTTCACGATGTTTTCCTTCACCGCGCCGAGCAGATGGTAATGGTAGAAATACGCAAATAGATTTGAAAAAACCATTGTTGCATGCTCGGATTCGAACCTCAACCACCTGCATGGAAGGCGCGTTCGTATCCATTGAGCTACCATCGCTCACCTATCATATTAATTATACAAAACTATTTCGTAATGGGTTTGTCAACGCATCTCCATTCTCTCTGGTGTGGCTGATGTCCATGGGCGGCGGTGATCACTTACCATCAGGTGAGTCGCTTGCTCGTTTGCCTCCCTTTCTCATATAAAAAAAGTTAATGATAAGAAAACATATTTTCCAAACCTAGGGTAAATGCACCTAACATCGACGATGAGAAATTAACGAGAAGGATTTAATAACGAGTGACGTCTTTTAAAATCATTCAGATCATTGCATCTGGTACTCGATCGATACTTACAGATACTCTGTCAAATAAGTCGTGAAGTTTATTTTTGAGGAATTGAAACGGAGTTCCTTTGATTTATAACCAAGGGGGTTACCATGTCCTATGACGTAAGCGGCAGTGAGACGCCATCATTTATTTTCACAACTTTACAGAGTATAATGGCCTAAAGTCCGTGCTAGCTACCAAAGAGAAAGAAAAAACGAGCTTGAGTCGCTCTCAACATTCAAATTTGAGCTTCATGCTCATAAACAACCCTGGACAAACATTCGTGCGATGAACACTTGTGTTTGTTCAGTGTCTGGGTGTAATATATGTATTTAAGTATATATTTGTGTTCCTCTGTTGTCTGACATCTGTAACACAAGTGCTTAAGCTACTTAGTATGGAATCAGGTCAACGTATGAGATGTTGTGAGAATTATATTATATTATATATTTATATATAAACTCAAGGAGTCACAAATTTTAGTTCCGTGTTTTTCGACGGGATTTATTTTGGGTAGTTAGCAAATTTTCGGAACCAAAAAGAAAATATTGAGAAAACGCCCATTTGAGAGAAGACTAGACGCCATCATACTGGCAGACTTATCTTCATTACCTACCTAATTAAAATATAATAAAATGGACGATGAACACACCACTCTCAATATAAATTAGTTCAATCCATTGTTGCACCATGAATACTAAAAGACATTGGACCATAACTCCAGAGCCATAAGGCTCACCGTATGTAAAGGCTTTGTGACCCGGCTAAACCCATGGAGTTGCTTAAGCCGTTAGCGTAACTCTTCGATGGCTCTGTCAACATACATTATTCATGAGAGCTATAAAATTTGAAGGTCGGCATAGAGAAATCTCAGGTGTTCAATTAAATAAGATTATCGTGAACCACTAAAATTGGTTGTCTTGTAACTATTTGATATTAGTAGGTAACAATCAAAAGGTTACATTAGATATTGTATAAGATGTGTAATTGTAGATACAATCATACGGTATACGGTACCCACCTCTGTTATATTTTCTCAATTGATGTATTTAATAATATTGATGGTTTAATAATGTTATTATTCTGTTAAAAACTTCTTTTTTGACAAAAATATAATTATAATAAGTATGACATTAAAATTTTATTCAATTTAATATTGCATGATTTAATTTAATAATTTAATTGTTTGGTTATGTACCTATGTTAATTTTATTACTGATGTGTTTGAATTTATTATAGAGTTTAAGCCAAAATATTTTGTACGCCTTAAGAGGCAGGTCACAGTAGCTCTTTAAGAATAATCTATGTAACATCTCCTACACCTGTGGTCCACAATATAAGATTATGATTATAAAAAAAATATATTTATTACATCCGTAGTTAGGTAAAGTAGTGTAGGACGCCCTCAGGCCAGATAGAATGACGATTTGCGCAAGATGACTAGTGCGAGTAGCCAAAGATCGATTGGAGTGGCGAACATTTAGCCTGTTACCTCAGTTTTTAGGATTTGTTCGCCATCTCGCCCGAAGAAAACTTGCCCGATCGGGCGACTTGGCACCTTTCGAATTTACCTTTAGACGTATTTAGGGGCCACGACTGTTGAGTTGACTGTTTGATTTGAGTGAACTATTATTACTTCTAATAATTCACTGGACAAGACACGATGATTTTGACATTGGCGGGTGCAAAATAAGCTGAAAAATCACATATCCTTATTCTTTTATTTAAAGTATACAATCATGTCGAATTGAGAACCTCCTCCTTTTTTTTTGAAGTGGGTTAAAAATGTCATGAATATTGTTTGAAACTATCGCCGCCAATTTATATAAACTGTGGCGAATATCAGAGATTAAAAAAAACATCTTTAAATACCTAGCTAGGTACTTGAAGGTAAGAGCAATACATTTTTTGAGGTGCATAACAATAATTTTTACACGCGACAAGTAACAATATTCATCATAATTTTGTTAAAAGTAGCCCATTTTAGCCATTCTGAACATACATTTAGCCACAATTAGAAGGTTGTCTCAAAATACCTTCCTCAAGTATTTAGAGATACTTTTTTATAAAAAATCACTCATACTTAATCAACACAGTCAATATAAATCTATTGGCGGCGTTAGTCTCGTCGATGTAGGGTCTTAATAAACAAATCATTACAAAAGAGTAGTCAATTAATACAGTAATAACTTTTATCAACCTGTGACGGACACGAAATCGATTTCCCATTACGCTTTGTTATGCTTTGTCTGCCAGACTATTCAATTGTTATTGTTGTGTTTTATTTTTCGACGGCTCCACTTTTGATAACAATAGTGAGTTGTCAGTTGTCAGCTATGTGAACTGTTGGCACATTAAAATTGGTACAGGGTTATAATGAATACAAGCCAGCCTGACCATGATGTGCCGTGACCTCATCTAAGCGTGTAATTCAATTTGCGTCCGGGACCCTTACCATGAGTTTGAAAAACTGTTCTCGCTATCGAAAAGTATCGCTTTGTCCCTTTCATTGTGATGCATGTGAAAGAGACAGAGCAATAGTTTTAGATAGCGAGGATACGAGTTACATGTTAAAGAACTTGTTAAAGATTATTTTCAATTTGCCGCCAAATCGGAAAAAAGAGAATCGAATTAAATGCATAGACAATAATATTGGCAAAGAGTTCCATTTTCAAAATTTAAATTTTTTTTTTTTTACCATCGTCTTATAAGTGGCCAGTTCTAAAAACTTTCAGTGTCGCCCTCGTAGTATTTCAAACTCATGGTAACTATTATAATTATAATTCCATCTTCGCAACCCTTCTGCCAAGCGTGGTGAGTATGGCAATTACCCCTCATGTGATTGAGGGAGGCCCGTGCCCCAGCAGTGGGGACTTAAATGGGCTGATGATGATGATGATGATCTTCGCAACCCTTTAACAATGGAACCACATCAACTGAATAAAGGCTACTCGTTTTAAAAACTATGCGAAACGTGTAGGTTTCCTCACGATGTTGTCCCTCATCGCCGAGTTAATGATAGAAATACGCACTAGATTATAAAATTCCAGAGTTGATGCTCTGTTGATGATTCTGAACCACTGAGCTGAACTATCGCTCTAGGAAACCGCATAGGCGGATAGCAACATGGACAACAAATGTCAGGCCATGCCACCACACCGTTAAGTCCGTAGATGGTAGACCCAAAAAGGCTCGGATGACGTCATAAGAGGTCATCTCTTATGACGTCAATCCGAGGCTTTTGTGCCAATAACCTCACCACAACGGTCACCAAAAGCGTCTCAAAACTATGCGAAGTGGAGGAGGTATGAAGTACGAATGCGGACTGAGAAATTAAACAATAATTATGATTTCTACAGAATCGTCATCGTCATGCGTCCAAAGCCGTCGTTTCGGTGTCCGGTGTATCTAGGACTTGTGACGTCTGGATATTATACTGAAGCGATTTCATATACCTAATTAGGTATACTATACATTTCAAATCACGTCGGGGTCACCAATTTGGATATGATGATTCCATCTGTGAAACACTCTTGCTCTGGAGATAACAGCCTTTATTCTTCTCTTGTTTTAGACACTGTATTGTTAACAATATAGGTTCTTATTCGTGAATCAGAGGACCGACATGAGATCCAAACATAGAGAGAAGGTGTCTCTGGTCAAAGTTTCCCTCTGTACCATAGACACCTTATCTCTGTGGAAACAATATAGGGCAGTATACATGCGCCCACAACTTAATATGTAGCATCACTGTACATCTTCTATCGCATTTACAATGGGCAATGTTCCGATGCTGTTCGCCCTTATTGCGCCGCTGCAATTTTTTACCACCGCACATCACGTCAGAACGCCAAATTCCATCCACATCACATGGATGGAATAAATGGACTACAGTGGGTTTCTCACGTCATTTCCTAGCACGCACAGTAAAACTGTGGAACTAGCTGTCATCGGTGGTGTGTTCGAAAAGATACGACCTGGTTACCTTCAAGAAAAGGGCTTATTCCTTTCTTAAGAGCCGGCCACGCATAAGTGATGATATCTCTGGCGTTGCAGATGTCCATAGACGGCGGTGATCACTTACCATCAGGTGTGCCGTCTGTATATATTTAATTAAGTAAGTATACAGAAAAATGAAATGTATAGTTATTCATATCAATTATAAGAATCAGTCTGTCCTTATTGTAATAATAAAATATTATCTTATATTTTCAATGACTAAAGAATGACTATAACCCTGTATGTCTCTTTACGATTTGGTGCCAGAAAATTTAAACCAGTTTTTGATAGGGTCACAATGACCTTTACGATTTAATTAAAATCCGGTACAAGCGAAACCGATGCCAATATTGTACCAGTCTCTATGATAAAAGTCAAGTTTGCTAATATTTTAGGCAGTTTTTTCCTGAATGATGATTATTTATTAATCAAAGTTACACACATACATAGAGAACACACCATATTAATAGAGAAAGAATTGATTATTTATTCATGTGTACCATCACATAGAGTTATCCGAAGATGATGAAATTCAAGTTCAATAAACCTTTGCTAAAATGGTGTTTATTTATTTATTTATTAGAATTCATATAACACGGCAAATACGGTGTTATAATATCTAGAGCAGTTGTGACGATTTTTCTCGCACCTCGACACACAACACTTACAACCTGTGCGGATAAAGAATGGGATCAGAAATGGCGGCGCATCTATTGACTGCTCGCTCGCACACCCACGAGTGCGAGTATAGACGCAAATAGTGTGCGAGCGAGAAGTGAATAGATGCGCCGCCATTTCTGATCCCATTCTTTATCCGCATAGGTTGTACAGTATCTGGCCGCGAAATGTCAAATTACTTAGTTTGGTTTTACGGTTTTTACATTTTCGAACCACTGGATTCCAGACATTTGACAATTTAAACCCACCTACACGATTAGTGAGTTACTGCCGCACTCAGAGACGTCAATTAAGCTAAATTCTCATTAATTTAATCATGGAAAGTCCTTATGCGTATTGAAATAAGCGTAATTTTATTTTCGTAAGGTGACGGGCATTTTTCGCGTTCGCGTTGTACCCAACATTTATGCATGGAAATACCGTATCTATTAAAAAACAAACACAGCTCAGCTCATTAAGGTGACGGGTAGGGCACACTAGCGACGTCAATTGATTTTAATTTTTAGCTACTAAACCGGATCTATTTTAAACAATTTCAGGGTTTCAACCTCTCGGCAAACACTTATACACACCTACCTGACATGCTGTCAACGATGACTGGAATTGCATAAATCCTCGACGTGTCCATTGCAAAATTCTCCGCCATTTTCTTCGTGCATTAAATAAAACATGACTCGTTTTGTATCATGTTTTTAAATGACACAACCGTGGTTTCACAATCCGGAATATTCATTGGTCACTTTAACTTTTGGGAACATTAAATATTTTCACTATAAAGTTTAAAAACTAAAACCTGACTACCAAAAAAACACGTTCTATTTTATTATTATAATGAGTCTGTTTTGTTGCCGTGTGGTCCCCGGCAGAGTAGAATAGGCCACCCTCACTCTTACCGAGGTGTCGTAAAAGGCGACTAAGGTAAAGCTGCTGGCATGATCATCAGCACCCAGAGAAGAGATGTCTCTGGCCGGCTTCTCATCAGGATAAGCTCTCGCCTCTCGGCAAGCACTTATACTATTAATTAAATAACCATGCACCAACATTGGGTATTTGTTCGCAAAAAATTGATTACCGCCAAAAGTGGCTACTTGTAGGGTGAATCAATTTTTCGCGTACAAAAACGGACCCGACATTTGTGCATGGTTATTTAACAAATAGTATAAGTGTTTGCCGAGAGGTTGTAACCCTGAAATTGTTTAAAATAGATCCGGTTTAGTAGCTAAAAATTAAAATCGATTGGCGTCGCTAGTGTGCCCTACCCGTCACCTTAATAAAAACAAAAATAACTTAATATACTTACATAAACCACTTAATATTTGGAATGCTGTGGCATCACCTAATTACGTGAACTAAGTATCTAATGTAAAAGTAATCACTCGCAAACATCGCGAGATCTTTATCTTAAAAATAGAGCAGATTAGAAAACTTCCCTAACATTATTACGCAAAGTCGCAAAAAAAGTTTTACGTAAGAAAAGCATCAGATTAATATTGAATCAAGCATAGTATAATAGCTGTCGGCAGTTGCTCTAAAAAGGTTTAATAAAAAGAGAAAAATAAAAAACCAGTGAAATGAAATGAAAACCCAGTGAGAATGGCAATTTACTCTGGTTACCTACTGTTTGTGGTTTGTGCTTAGGTAACTCGGTAGTTTTAGGGTGACCACAGGCGGTTAGATGTTCTCATTAAATAGGGAGTTTATTTAACAGTGGCGGATTGCGAACGTTTTCAAAGCGGAACGACGGCGAAGCTAACACGTTACGGCTGCGCAGCGTTCAAGCCGCGGATGCGCAACGGATGCGCGACGGATTCGCCGCGGAGATAAGTCTGAACGCCATTGTTCGCCTTTGTCGTCGCTCCGCATTGAAAACGCCAGTGTGACAACTCCCTATGTTATAGGCCGGGGCATGTAAGCTTGTAAAATAGCTCACTTTATACTAAAAAACTATTGGCATCTCTCACTTCGCTTCGGGACTTTAGTTCCACTTTATACCAATAGATGGCGCTAGATGTCGGTTACCTCGCGCAAGCGTTTTGTGTATACGGCTTCGTTGCCGCTGTCTGTAGGATTTACCTCTTTATAGATAGTATAGAAGATGATATCTATACCCAAAGGACGTCTCGATCCAAAATTTCATCAATACTGAGTTTTACTTAACTCGAAAACTCGAAAAGACGCGCTCGGAAATTTAGTTTGACAAACTGTGTGTGTATGATCCAGAATCCTAGAATCTCGCAGAGCCTGTGATTGAGGTGTTTGTTGTGCAGTATACAGCTTTTGCTTAAATTCTGCTGCAAAATTAAACTTATTCCCGATGCTAAGAAACGGAGAGTGACATTAATTATCTGATTAAACAAATAGTTGCATGTAGCGGATTTAATACAGATTAAGCTGTATCTACCAGTTAAGCCAGTTTTTTTCGGCAGAAAATTAACATCCGGCCAGATCGAAAGCTGAATTACTCGAGTGACACCAGTACCTAATGTGGGGAAATTTTGATGACCTAGGTTTACGTCCAGACTGATGTAGGAAAATCTTACCGCGTGTGGCCACCTTTATAGTCGGAATGCATAGCTCGTAAGGTGGACCACTTAACTGGCAAAAAGTGGCACCATGCTGGTTGGTCAACCACCCAGAAAATTCTTAGATACACGATGTATAGAATTATCGTTACGACACGTCCCTTGGTGAAGCAATGTTTAGACTAGAATTATGGCGTTTAAGCTTTGCTATACGATTTGTAATTTGTTTAAAATCTCTTGCTGCAACATTAAACGGTCCTAGTTAAGTAATTAACAAATTAATCATAGACTAGCTTTCACCTGTTGCTGACATTTTCCCCTATTTAGATCAGCAGTAAAAGTATTCAATAACGGACAAGAATTTATTTCTATATTATATTCATATTCTATATTGTTCCATGTAGGTAAAGCTTAGATCAAATCTAGGTCTTAAATTAAAGTGCTTTCAGTGTTGACATGGGTCCTGTTCGGGCACTACAATACTTGTACAATTTATAAATTGCGTTATGTTATTTTGAATGAATAAAGAAATAAATAAAAAATGTTACATAATGATTTATTCATTCATATAAAAATTACAATAGATGCAATTAAGTTAACATAGTTTAGTGATGTTACGATTTTAATTTATATGAGTTACATATTATTTTGTTGATATGGTATACTTATACTATGCTATGTAATGGCTATGTGATCAATCAATGAACTGCTCAATTGGTTGGTGGTATAAGATGCATCCAAGACGCGGTCTCCACTCTAGAACTCGTTTACCCCATCGGCTGTCGGTTCTGCGGCTAATATGGCCAGCCCACTGTCACTTATGCTTGCTAATCCGGTGAGCAATGTCGATGACTTTGGTTCTCTGCCGGATCACCTCATTTCGGATTCGATCTTCTTGCGTCTGGTTTCGAGCGTCTTGGCAAACGTAATGTAGGGCGCCCTCTGGCTAGGTGGGGGGACGATCTGCGCAGGATGGCTGGCAAGAGTTGGATGCGAGAAGCCATGGATAGATCACAGTGGCGAACAATTGGAGAGGCCGACGTCCAGCAGTGGACTGCGATAGGCTGATGATGTTGATGATGATGATAAGATGCATAAAAAAATATTAATCAGATTAGGAATCAAAAGGTCACGAAACCAAGATCACTTTACTTTTTCATCATTTTTATAGAGATAGGTTTCTGCGACACGGGACGCTCTGGAAGACAATGGGAGGGCCCTACGAGTATGATTGGCGTAGGTACCTGGAGTCCGCGCTACCAAAGGTGCCCCGTGAAAAGGCTTCAGTCGTTATCAACACTTAAAATTGGGCTTTTTGTCCATGAACACTAGGAATATAAATAAACTAGTAACCTGCCCTAGTAAATCACTTCGTTTCGGGACATTCGTTTCGGTTTATACCAAAAGATGGCGCTAGGTGTCGATTACATCGCGCAAGCGTTTTGTGTAATTGGGTTACATATAAGCGTCGCCGCTGTCTATAGTATGTACGTCTAACCTCAATATAAATAGTATAAATAACTTCCATCAGCTATGCCACTGCTTGTTGGAATGATACTGTGGATGTTTCTCAGCTGATGATGAATTTTCATAAATTTATTTATCATGCATTTTAAGTAGTTATGCGCACGTGTCTAGTGAAAGCAAGATAATGGGTAAATTACACAATTTACTCCATTACGTTAAATTACTTCTCGGAATAGCATCGGATATTAGCATTCAATACTGTGCTAATGGATTTCCTATCGAGATAGGAAGTTCCAGTTGATGTTCATTTAGTATCTACCTATAGCCTATTTTTTATGCTAAAGGCAGCAAACGAGCAAGAGTGATACCTGATTGAATAGATCGCCATCGCCAATGAACCTTTGAAATGAAAACATGAAAAGAAAAGAAAATATTTATTTGGAGCAAACACTTGTATTTAATGTGGGACCAAATGTGAATATACCTAGTAGAACAAAATGGTCACCACTTAGCAATGTGTCATTACTTCGTGGGAGAGCCAAGCTTTGGCATGAGTGGGCCGGCTCGACCTGAGTGATACCACGGCCTCACAGAAAACCGGCGTGAAACAGCATTGTGCTGTGTTTCGCTGCGTTAGTGAGGGTACCGGAGGCCCAATCCGGGTAATAGGGGGTTTAAAGGTTGGCAGCGCACTTGTGACTCCACTGGTGTCGTGGGTGTCCATGAGCGGCGGTAATTGCTTACCATCAGGTGATCCGTCTGTTCGTCTGCCTACCCAATACATAAAAAAAACCAGGCAAAGTGATACCTATTTAAAAATCAAAAAGTATACATATATTGCGTAAAGTAGTAAATTGCTGATATATCGAACCGTTATCGTCAGTATACAAGTTGTATCTGTGGACACTTACATCCCTTCAACCACGTGTTCTACCAACCATTCTGAACAACATTTGTTCTACGACTTTTCCAAATTAGTCGAACATTTTTTCGAATCCCCATACAAAATGACCAAGCCACGTGACCGACTTTGTAAGAGAAGTTGACATTTTTTTATCCGAATTTCCGAAATCCGAAGTCATAGAACAAATGTTGTCCTGAATGGTTGATAGAACACGTGGTTAAAGGGATGTAAATGTTCACAGATACACCATGTATATGTAGTAAAAATTTTGCTTTAAATAGTACAGAAAAGTATTATGTGTAAGTGTGTACTGTTAGAGTAGGTTAGGTATATTTTTCGAGATCGAATGAGTCACTGCTGCGCTGCTGTTTTTTTAGGAAGGAGTAAATGGTACCTTTTTTTTTTTTTCTTCTCGCTGGGGAATGCCGCCGGCCCGAAGTGCAATGGCCGACGTCGCCGCCTAGTGGCGACGCCTTATGCATACCCTCCTGCTGGGGAGCAGGAGGGTTATGTCGGGCTCTCCTCTGGCGGGGGCTTCTCCTAACGAGAAGCCGGCCAGAGGCATACCGACTAAACCCCAGCGGTTTTCCCTCATCGCCCTTAAAAGGGAAGGCGTCGTGGGCTGTAGGACGAACCTATTACCCATACGGGCGCCACGACCCTCCCCGGGCGGTGCCCGCCTACACGGCGGGCCAGGCGGTTCCTCCCCCGGCTTGCTGGCCGGGAGAGGGGGTAGGGACGGCCGGGAAAACTGAGCCGTCCCTACCGGGCTGCTGAGGGAGCCCGTGCAATGCCGGCGCTGGTGACCCCCTACCATGCGCCAGAAGTAAATGGTACCTTTTTTTTTTTTTTTTTTTTTGTTGACCCGGTGGAAATGCCGCCGGCTCACTGACAGGAGCCGACGTCGGCGCCGGTTGGTCGGCGCCGCCTTATGCACACCCGGCCGCTGGGAGTCGACCGGGTAGTGTGGGGCTCTCCCCTGGATTGGGCCTCTGCTAATCAGAGGCCGTCCAAGGGCATACCCACTAAAACCACCGGGGCTTTTTCCATTCAACGCCCGCTAAGTCGGGACGGAACGCGGGATTACCACCAGGCTGCCACCGCGAACCGTCCTGGGCGAAGAGGCTCGCCAACACGGCCTCTCTTCCAAACATCGGTCCTTAGGACCCAGGGCCTCTCCCACGGCCCACCAACTCCACCCCCCGAATGGCATCCACACTGCTGGCTGCAGTGCAGAATACCGCCGGGAGGAGAACTGCAGGTACCCCTCCCCACCCATACACTGCTGGCTGCAGTGCAGAGTGGGTTGGGGAAACAAAACCTGCAGGCTTCAACACGAAGCCGCCGCAAGTCCCAACTCCGCTGGATGCGGAGCCAGGAAAATTGGCAACGCCGGACTGCCGCCGAGCCACTCTGGCTGAGAAACTCGACGCAGAACCTCCGAAACACGGCCTTTCGGCCACCGAGCCCGCGGGCTCTCCACTCAGGAAGGGGCGGCACCTGACGAAGCGTGGCCAGACTGGGAGGGCTGGACTGGACACTGAAGCCCTCAGTCGTCCGACATCCCCCCAGCTGCCACTGGTCCTGAGCCGCCTTAAATGCGCAGGCAATTTCGGCACAACCACTTTCGTGGGGGTGCCGTAGGGCCTTCACCGGCCAGAGACGGCATGTCGAGGAGGATAACAAGGGGCAGGGTTCACCCCTAGCGCACTAGGCGTGAACCCTAACGTCCGACCTCGGCCGATGGGACGTGGGAGTCCCCGGGATTTATGTCCGAAGACTACTCACTTCTCGACCCCCGCCGGCCGGTTAAGGCAAGCGGGAGGAGCAGGGCCCTTAACGGCTCAGCCCATCCGGATAACTGCCGGTGGGAGGCCCAGGCCCGCGCATAGCCAACCAAAAACTCCGGGGGTGGCGGAACACCCCCCCACCAAACGCCTCGCTCCGGAAGGAGCGGTCCACTCAGAGACCTAGACCGAGCCCGGCCTAGGTCCGTAGGGGGGGTTACAAGCCATAACCCCCCCTCCATGTGTGCAGCCGTCGGCCGTCGGGCAGCAATATGGCGAGCGCGCCAAATTACTACCCGCCGTTGCCCAGGGACGCCAGGACCCCTTCGGTAGCAGCTCCAAACAGAGCAAAAATACTACCGAAGGGGCCACACGAGGAGGCCGCCGCACCGTAGTCCCCAATTAAATGGTACCTACGTAATCTCTTGAAGGTCCTTAAGTCATCGAAACACTCATAACCATCAGGAAGTACAGATGCAGTCAAACCGTTGGTTCCACAACACAGTTAGCTACACGTGACCGCCATCTTATCTAGATAGAATGAAGGTGTAACGACAATGCGTGTGGTGCGAATGGGCGATGTAAGAATCCATTTTTTTTTTGTTTCGTAGGGGGAATGTCGCCGGCTAGAGATGAGCCGACTACCTTATGCATACCAGACCACCAGGGGCGGCCGGGTTATGTCGGGGCTCTCCTTTGGCGGGGGGCTTCACCCAAAGAGAAGCCAGGCAAAGGCGTATCCACTAAACCCCCTGCGGTTCTCCCTCATCGCCCATATTGGGGCATATCATGGTGATACAGTACTCTGAAAGTACACCTACAAAAAGTGGATCGAAAAATTTAACCAGACTTTTTAATGCCTTACTTTATGGAACAAGTCCTCAGAGCACTAACTACACGTGCACAGCGAAGCCCTACGTTGATAGCGGTTAAAAAGAAGCTGAAAATGGAGATGGCACAGTAGGTACTCACGCTCGGGTGGCGCAATAAGAATGAAAGATGTCCGTTTATACGTTTATTCCAAGGAGATCTCTAATAAAATTGTTATAACACTAACAGGCACTTGCACTAGTCATACCGCAGACACGACTCCTCCGAGAATGACTGCTATTCCGGAGGTCGATCTAATTGTACCCTCTATCCTCAAAGAGTTAAACTTCAGGAGTGACCATAGCGATCTGTGGGAGTGACCGTAGTATATTCCATAGAAAAAACATATATAAGTATCTTCTACTTAGTTTGTGAGAGGGACCCAACATCAGCTCTGTTGGCCATCCCATTGACAAATATCACTCTTCAAACATTGAACAAATGTATTTCTTTTACATAATTGGCCATAGTGTTAATAAAGCCAGCAACGAAGGATTTCGTCATCAGTACCTATCTACTCAATAGGGCTTTCAGAACGAATCATCCTATAGAAGCAATCAGTAATATTTGGGAATTTTAGTAGGTAGGTAGGTCGGGAGAAGTCACATCAGCGGAGACTTGCCATGCTCATTGGGAAGAGTCGAAGTTGTTTTCCGGGAGATTTTTTACTTTGTCGGGAGTCGGGAAGGCATAGAAAAAGTCCGGAGAATCCGGTCAATTCTCAAACATCTGGCATCCATAAAATATTCATATTTTTTTTATGCTAGAGGCGACAAACGAGCAAGCGAGTCACCTGCTGTAATCTTCGCCGCCCATGAACATCCGCGAAATCATGAGGCCGAAAATTTAGTTCTCTTACTTTGGTTTATCCTCCCACATACCTACTTATAATGCGTCAAGAAAGTTGTGACAACGGATGTTTGAGTTCTAACTTAGTTCCCAATCTAATACCAACATTGCTACCATTACTATATGACGTAAGCGATATTGGCGTCATCATTTCTATTGATAAATAGATTCGTTTTGGGTCATTAGTTCCACTTTACCAATAAATGACGCTAGGTGATTACATCGCGATTCCCAGAAAGACTAGCGCGACAGGGTCGCTGGCAGGCCACAACCCGGATTTCGATCCGCAGAGTCGGGAGGCTTCCGTTCCCAGAGGAGCAAATACACCGCGCCACGAAAAGGCGCAAGATGCAGCCCTGGTAATAATGGGTTTACCCCGACACCCGAACCGCACCAAGTGCGAGGAAACCAATACCTATGTATATATGCTCCTTTTTCCCGCGTTCGTCCAAACTCTGGAATGACCTTCCAGCCGCGGTGTTCCCTGATCGCTATGACATGTCCTTTTTTAAACGAGGTTTGAAAAGAGTTCTTCTCTCACGGTAGGCAGCGGCATGACTGCGCTCCGGCATTGTTGATGTCTATGAGCGGCGGTTACCGTTTACCATCAGATGGGCCGCAAGCTCGTCTACCTACTATAAGTAATAAAAAAAATATATATATATGCAAGCGTTTTGTGTTTTCGGATTACCTATAACAGTTGCCGCTGTCTATAGGATTTACCGCTTTATTAATAGTTTAGAAGATAGTCGCACTCCATGACATTGGAACTGCATTTTGACTCCAACTGCAACGAGCACCAGCTCGGCTGAGTCAGTCGGCCCCATTCTGCTCCGCTGGGCACAGGCGCGACTTTCACTGCGCACGAGACGAATCTGAACGCGGCCGAACGGGAAATTGTTCTTTAAATAGGACTTAGGCATGTCTTGGAAAATAGTTAAGCAAAGAAAGAAAAATAATTAATGAATAAGTGGGGCGATAATAGGTACAGTTACTTAACAAGTATAACGTGAAGACTACTGAACGGGAAATTGCTGCACATTATGATGATTTAATTACCTACTATAAAGTAGAGTCCCACAGCCTAGACGTCTCACTTTTGAAGGGACAGTCAAACATGCTTTTTATGTCCAGAATATGTCTCCAACGAGAACCGAAATTGGCCAATTTCGGATTTAGAGTGTCTTCCTCATTTTTAGTCATGCTCATTGCTGTGCTTACAATTATCTCTTTCATTCAAATAATATTAATTAAACAATTTTAATAAATTATTGCTGAATATAACAGAAACATTGATTCGATGAATAATCAATTAGCATGTTCATTCCTCTCGGTCTTCTACCGGATTCATTTCGGGCAGTGTGCGGAGATTCTACATAATTTGATCCCCTCCCAGCCCATTCCATCACCGGACGACAAGGCGCGGCGAAGGCTTTAATCCTTATGTTGTAGAACACCCCTAATCCGCGCGAAGCGATTCGCTTCCACATTTATAATGCGGACGGCTAAGGAATAGAACTCCCTGTCGAGGTCTGTTTTTCCTGACCACTAAAGAGTGAACACGCATCTTTTAGGCAAACGCGTATCATCCTAGTCCTCATCGTCGCTTTCCATTAGCCTATTGACCAAAAAAAATGGTAGAAATATGCACATGTATTTGAAAATCGGATTCAGATCTAAAGTGTATCTTTGTGTAAGTATGTTCTTCTTAGTTTAGCGCTACCTTAACATTATTGTATAAAAAAACCTTAGACGATATCAGGCACAATGTCTTATTTGATTTGATTTTTAATTTTATTGTCAAAGCTAGCAGATAGGTACGCGGGACACCCATTAGTTACGCGATATTTTACGTGATAGGTGGCAGACGAGCTGTAAGCGATTGCCGCCGCCGATGAACACCCGCACCACCATGCGCTTACTATGCAATCTAAATAGGTCTTTTAATGAATATTACTGAGACATGATCGATAGCCTAAAAGGGCGTAAGGCTACAAATCTAATAAAAATAACAAAACAAAGAACAAACCACGACATGCCCATGAGCAAATCAATCATCTTTATAGCTGTTTTCCTGCGTCTAAACTGCATATTGTTTGTATTGTAATAGCTCCTTAATATGGGTTAATGTTCTATGACAAACGGACATGCGTTCTATAATGTGTGACGTTTTTGTAGCTAAATTATTGTAGCCTAGTATTATATCCTGCTATAGTATTCAGACGTGATAGTAATGTCCTGTAGCCTTATATTTCGGTTACAGTGGCCAGGGTCATTTCGCTTAGTACTATTTCTTTAGTATGAGAAAAATTGTTCAGCGGTTTTCGTTAAATGGAGCTTATAAAACCAGATCTGCTAGGACGTCGTTGTTTCGGTAGATGTCACTATGCATTTTTACATCGAACTAGTAAAGCGTGTTTCCGAAACGATGGCCTCAAGCCGCCTGCCCACATCAGCAAAAAAAGGAAAAGGAACCAGAAAGCGAGAAGAAGAGAGGAAGGTTTTTGGATATAAAATGATTTCTGATATTTTATTTAATCGTCTCTCTGACTGATTCTTGAAGGTGGCCGTTTTACATAGCCGTAGAGTAGCTATTGGTCGTTTTCCTCTAGATGGCGCTAGCACTGGCTAACCTGGCTGATGCCTCTTTCTCAGTATGTGCAAGTTACTCTATAACAGTGGCCAATCCAAGTACCTACCCGTAGGACTAATGTCTGTGTAGTGGTGTGCACGGTAATTAGTACACGCCAAGTAGGTACTAAATGCGCAAGCACAGGCAATTTATCTTGTAATGATTGTTATTATTTGCTTGTGTTTACTACCATTCGTTCCACTTTGTACAAATAGATGGCGCTAGGTGTAGGTATATTACATCGCGCAAGTATTATGTGTTTTCTGATTACCTGTAAGCGTTGCCGCTGTCTATAGAAATGACTTCGTTTTAAATTGTATAGATTTTTGAAGGTAAATAAGTAGGTCTAGGTAGGTACTAATTGGAACACTGCTATATTCGCTGAATGTACCTACCTAAATACTATTAATATGCGTATTTAATATTAATGATTATGAGTATGTAGACCAATTTATTTTTTATTAAACCATCAGCCAGTTGGTATAATGCCTTTAATTTTTTCATCATCTGCCCATAAGTATCACCAGTATTACTATTGCAAAGACATCGTAAATGCGAAACCAAATTAAAATTACTGAGAAAAGATACAATGGCAAGCCGATCAATATTCAACCATGTGCTGGGGGCGATTCTTGCACATTCGACATGAAGTCGAAATCGAATCGAAATACAATAATTAATTACATATTAAGTTATTAATTGATTATTAAGTTGAAAATAATAATCCTGTTCTTAAATAGCTGTGATATAAAAGTACCTATAAGTAAGTAATTGCCTTAATATGTTTTGCATTTGTATTTGCTCGCTTTTAACTAAACTTTTCAAGGGCATTTAGCTGCCATTGCTCTGAACTGAACAAAGGGTCAACCGTTAAAAAACATCTTTCCATACAAAATGATCGCCAGAAAAAGCATTTTTTTAAATACTTAATACCCTTTCAAGATTGTGTTTTGATTGTTTCGGTGCGCAGTGGTAGTGGGTCACACTTTGACGGCTGCGCAAGAGGTCCCGAGTTCGATCACTTATGGAAGGCGCTTTCTAACCACTGAGCTAACATGGCTGCTCATATAAGAATCGCACCCCGTTGATTCGGCCTGGGTTCGGTCATTGCATCGGCGGACGGAAGTGATTCGAAACGGGTCCTCGACAAAAAACCGTGAAGAAAATGCACTTTTGGCTGCGTGGGTTTTTTAATTGAGGTTCCGTACGTTTCGATTGAAACTTTTTTACGAAAACGTCAAATTTTTATTGACTTCAAAAAACGGGAGACGTTTTCAATTTGTCGAAAAGCCTTTCGTTTTTTATATCTTCGGTCCAGTGGCAGCGCCCAATATACTTTTATTAAGGTGACGGGTAGGGTACACTAGCGACGCCAATCGGTTTTAATTTTTATCTACTATACCGGATCTATTTTAAGCAATTTCGGAGTTACAACCTATCGACAAACACTTAAACTATTTATTAAATAACCACGGCACAAATGTTAGATAAGCTTTTGTACGCGAAAAATTGATTCACGCTAAAAGTGGCCGCTTTTGGCGGTAATCAAATTTTCGCGTACAAAAATGGACACAACATTTGTGCATGGTTATTTAATAAATAGTATCAGTGTTTACCTAGAAGTTGTAAGCCCGAAATTGTTTAAAATAAATCCGGTTTAGTAGCTAAAAATTAAAATCGATTGGCGTCGCTAGTGTGCCCTACCCGTCACCTTAAGTAACTATTGGTCCGCCCTCTCTTCGTTTTGGGACATTAGTTCCACTTTATACCAATAGATGGAGTCAGGTGTCGATTACATCACGCAAGCGTTTCGTGTTTTCGGATTACCTACGTGTACCTAGCGTTGCCGCTGTCTTGTGATGAATAGGGTATTTGACTTAGCTCGAGATTTTACAAAATAAAAATATTTTATCAAAATATAGGTAAATAATCCAATAGCAAATAAACTCAATTAAAAATATAACGTCTTGTGTTCTAGCTGGTTTAATGGTCATTCAAAGATTCACGGGCAAGTCCATTTTAAAAGTATGAAATTATTAAAAAAATATTATACCATTGAATAACCCATACAATTTGCACCAATTATTATAATAGAACCATTGACATAAACGAAACATTTGATACATATAGCTACCATACAAAATTCAAATGAGATGCATAGAAAATAACTTGTTTGTGACGTCACATCTTAGTAGCCATTTGTATGGAGCGTTTTGGGTTTGCCCAAAATAATGTGACTTTAAAGTTGTGATATAATATTTTTTTCAACGATGTTTCTATCATTGAGAGGTCTTTTTGACTCCATTGGTGACGCGCGTGTCCATGGGCGGCGGAAATCGCTTACCATCAGGTGATCCGTCTACTCGTCTGCAACCTTTCACATAAAATAAAACAAAGGCTTCTTGAAAGTTTATTAATAAAATCCACTGTCTTCTTGTTAGTTAATTCGTTTTTCGAAATAAAACTACGGAATGAATTATCACCTGCGGTATTTCCGGACAGATACGACCTGCAAACTTTCAAGAAAAGAGCATATTATTTTTAAAAAGTCGACAGAGCACTTGTGACCTCTGGTGTTGCGGTGTCCATGGGCGGCGGTAATCGCTTACCATCAGGTGATCCCTCTGCCCGTTTGCTCCCTATCTAAGGATAACTATGAAGTAAAGTAGGTATCCCCTGAGTTTCTCCACATCTGCGGGTAGTTTTTCCACTCAAGCCTCTCAGTTAGGGGTCCCCAAACGAGTTGGTCCCGCAGGAGAGCGCGATTCGGCGGTAACGGTCCGGCCGATGACCGCATTCGACTTGCACTTTTTGCAATCCCGCATTTATTTTCTGGCAGATGTGGACGTGTAACACGTGTTTGAATTCTTGTCAGTTTTTATTAAACCTTATCCACAACTTATCTGGCACACGACTTTTTAATTAGTGCGTAGGTAATTCAAATTCAAATGCTTTATTGCATAAAGGTTCCAAAGTTGACACAATTTTATATATAAATAGTTCCATAGATGGAACCCTGTCTGGGCACAACAATATAAAGTGAATAAGTATTTAAGCAGTAACTAAATAAAATTAATAATATAGGGTGTATCTGTGAACATTTACATCCCTTTAACCACGTGTTCTACCAACCATTATGAACAACATTTAATTTTGTTCTACGACTTTTCGAAATTAGTCGAAAAATGTTTCGACTCCCCATACAAAATGACCAAGTCACGTGACCGACTTAGTATGAGAAGTTGACATATTTTTATGCGAATTTCCAAAAGTCATAGAACAAATGTTGTTCAGCATGGTTGATAGAACACGTGGTTAAAGGGATGTAAATGTTCACAGATACACCTGTATCCAACGGGGCCTAAGTCATCCTCACCTGCACGTGGCGCACCCTGCTGCACAACGGACGAGGCTCTGGCGTTCCCCACCAACCCGCTCTGGGCCAGCGTGGTGGGTATAGCCCCCTTTGATTAATAAATACAAAAAAATCTGTGAAAAAAACCGCCTTCAAAAACCAAGAACTAAAAAGTGTAAAATAATATTTCTAACATTTTATACACTTCAAATAACATTTTATAACTCACTCGAGGAAAGGTGTCGGCGGCTTTCTTCTAAACATATGGATGTTTTCTAAACATTTTTTGTTATTTGGGATGCTATTGTAGATATATTTTTAAAGCACTGACTTGGTGTTTGGTCTCGGTAGGTAATAAAAATCTACATATACCATTTTACTATTGCCGTGTGGTCTTACCGAGGTGTTGTAAAAGGCGACTAAGGTAAAGCTGCTGGCATGATCATCAGCACCCAGAGAAGGAAAACTCTGCATTTATATCTAAACCCTCGCCAACCCGTCTGCCAAGCGTGGTGAGTATGGCAATTACCCCTCATGTGATTGAGGGAGGCCCGTGCCCCAGCAGTGGGGACTTAAATTCGCTGACGATGATGACGATTGATGAAAATAAATATTTCACAACATCACATCACATACGTTGATCTGACTCCGAGATAGGTAGCTCAAGCACCTGTGTTATGGATATCAGAATCAACAATGGTATTACAAATATATACTACCTGTGAGGATAAAGAATAGGATCAGAAATGGCGGCACATCTATTCACTTCTCGCTCGCACACTATTTGCGTCTATACTCGCACCCCAAGAGTGCGTGTCGCACCCGTGAGTGCAAATAGTGTGCGAGCGAGAAGTGAATAGATGCGCCGCCATTTCTGATCCCATTCTTTATCCGCACAGGTTGTACATATAATACTTTTCTTTTATAAATACATACTTATAATACTTAGATAACACCCAGACCAATACAAACAGATGTTCATGCACACAAATGTTTGTACAGTGTGGGAATCGAATCCGCAACCCCTGCATCAAAGAGGCAGCGTTCACTACCACTGTTCCAAACGGGTCGTCGCTTTATTTATTAAGAGGTATATCCTACAGACAACTCAAAACGCTTGCGCGATGTAATTGACACCTAGCACGATCTATCGGTATTAAGTGGAACTAATGTCCCGAAACGAAGTAAGGGCGGGCCACTAGCACCTAACCTAATATAGAACGTGCGCTTTCAAAACGGGAGATCAGGTGGCTTAATTTAAAGCTGTCTCGTCACGAAAGAGGACATATACCTGTCGCATCCAAACAAAAACCTCGAGAGAATGGCAGAGGATCGTGCAGTAAAAAGAGCGTACCTGGGACGGCCAAATGGTCGAAGGCCAGTTGGCCGTCCAAGGTACAGATGGAGAGGCCGAGGTCGAAAAGGATTTGCGTACACTTCTGGCGGATGACTGGCAGGAGGTGGCGCAGGACCGACCTAGATGGAGACTCTTAATATCGGAGTCCAAACTCACTTTGGGTCGCTGCGCTAACCTAGTTAGTTAGTTTTATCCAAACAAAGGAGACACACAGCGCGTGTGAAAGGAAGGAAACTCCGATTCGGTCGTAATGTCTGCTTTAATTTAGGCCCTCAGGTTCAAATCCGAGCGTGCATCATCATCAGCCTATCGCAGTCCACTGCTGGACGTAGGCCTCTCCAATTGTTAGCCACTGTGATCTATCAATGGCTTCTCGCATCCAGCTCTTGCGAGCCAGCCTTCGCAGATCGTCCCCCCACCTAGCCAGAGAGCGCCCTACATTACGTTTGCCAAGACGCGGTCTCCCCTCTAGAACTCGTTTACCCCATCGGTTGTCAGTTCTGCGGCTAATATGGCCAGCCCACTGCCACTAAGGCTTGCTAATCCGGTGAGCAATGTCGATGTCTTTGGTTCTCTGCCGGATCACCTCATTTCGGATTCGATCTCGGAGAGAGACGCCGAACATTGCTCATTCCATAGCCCGCTGAGCGACTATTAACTTGTGGACCAGCCGTACCGTAAGTGTCCACGTTTCGGCTCCGTATGTCATAACGGGTAGGACACACTGATTGAAGACTTTCGTCTTTAGGCACTGTGGTATCGACGGAGGGTTCTCTGTGTGTCGACGATACGAAGACACGATCCGAGCGTGCACCAAGGGCTTTATCAAATCTGCATAAAGAAAGTCTTTGGAAGTCACGTAGGGTACCGTACGTGACTTCAAAAACTTTTCTTGGAAATTGATTCTCGACAACTTTACATCGACGAAATCATTATTCTTTTTTATGTGATAAGTGGTAGACGAACAGACGGATCACCTGATGGTAAACACTTGGACACCCGCGACACCAGTAGGGTCACAAGTGAGGTGCCGGCTTCTGCAGCGGTGCAGCGCTATGCACTCACCGAGGACGTGGATAACCGTTTCCTCGTCCTTGCGACAGAACCTGCAGATTTTGGTATCTGAAAGGCCCATGTTGTGCAGGTGCTTGTTTAATTTGCTGTGCCCTGTAGCCTTTAGTTCTTATAGATATAGATACATTAATAAGTGCAAAAACAATTATAATGGTAAAATCCGCGACCTCCATTTTTGTAAAAGCAGCAAGAGGTTGACAATGAAATATTATTTTATTAGATTGCAATTCTTAAATGTGGAAGAGCCACGCTTAGGCATGAATGGGCCGGCTCGACCGGAGTGATACCACTGCCTCATAGAAGACCGGCGTGAATGAGCGCCTGCGCTGTGTTTCACCGTGTGAGTGAGGTTACCGGAGGCCCAATGGGGGGAAGAGGAAAAGGTTGGCAGCGCACTTGTGACTCCACTGGTGTTGCGGGTGTCCATGGGCGGCGGAATTGGTTACAGGTGATCCGTCTGCTCGTCTGCCACCTTTCATTAATTTTTTTTTTATATGATAAATTAAATGATTTTTATTTATATGATAAATTAAATGATTTGCAACTCAATGATGCAAGGTAACCGTTAGCTTCAACATTAAGTTGTATTTTATTTTCGTTACATCATGTAAAACGAGGTTAATATTAGCTATTTTCTTACAATATCACAGTTGCGTGAGAGCAATTACCAATACCTATTCACCGCATACAATTTTAAACAGAACATGGTTATACAACCAGCAAGACTTCGTTACTATTATTTGCCGATAATGTAGACATTGTATAATAATAACTTTATGTTCACATTCGTGTGATGTTAAATATTTCATCACATTTAGAACTAATTTCGATGATTTTTTACTGTTGAGTACGTACTACCTGTGCGGATAAAGAATGGGAAATGGCGGCGCATCTATTCATTTCTCGCTCGCTCACTATTTGCGTCTATACTCGCACCCCACGAGTGAGTGAGAGGTTGTAACTAAATAACGCCCTGTAGGTCTAGTAGTTTAAGTACTGGGCCGTAATTTCGGGTATATAGTTATATAGAGATACTTTTTGCTCGACCCAGGAATCAAACCCAGGACGGGTTTGATTCCTGGGTCGAGCAAAAAGTATCTCTCGAATTTTACGAACATTGCTCGGGTTTGTGTTCACCAATCCGCATAGGGCAAGCGTGTGGTGATTAAGCCTGATCCCATCAAAGTAGCGGTGACTTGATTTCTGTGATGGAGGCCTTTGCCCTGCAGTGGGACAGTATATAGACTGATACTTTATTGAAGTCGGCGAATAATCCCTGTTGAACAATTGAATAAAGTAATAAGTAATTACAAGATTGTCTTGGGCGCCGACTTCGGTAACACCTTTTCTCGAGTGTATTGTTATAAAATGTTATTTAAAGTGTAAAAAAAAAAATATTTTACACTTTTTAGTTCGTGGTTTTTGAAAGCGGTTTATTTTTCGTAGATTTTTATTATTTACTTAACTTTTTTTTATATATGAGAGGTGGCAGACGAGCAGACGTATCACCTGATGGTAAGCAATTCCGCCGCTCATGGACACCCGCAACACCAGTGGAGTCACTAGTGCGCTGCCAACCTTTTCCCCTTCCCCCATTGGGCCTCCGGTAACCTCACTCACTCGGCGAAACACAGCGCAGGCGCTGCTTCACGCCGGTCTTCTGTGAGGCAGTGGTATCACTCCGGTCGAGCCGGCCCTTTCATGCCTAAGCGTGGCTCTCTCACATTTAAAATTGTAGATTTTTTTATTTACTTAACTATGTTACATTTACAAAATTTTTATTACTATAGATCTAAAGATCATTTTTCTGTGACACCAATCGCGGTCATTCTAAACAAGCTACATTTTACGGTCTATAAGTATGTATAAAAGGTTTATTTTAATAAATAATTTACAATCGAACATAGAACCTCCTCCTTTTTTGAAGTCGGTAAAAAGGCTTGTTGATTTATTTACCAGCGGGTGGTACTTGTTACACCAATCTTAATCTCTCCCTGCATTTTAATTGCTACAATCAAAGGTGAAGTACCGGTGCTCGGTGCATGTTCATGATTGGGGGCCAAGTGCTGTGTCGCAATATTTCGGGAGCTAACGGTGGGCCCGGCCAACGACCGCAGTTCGACTCGCGCCTTGTTTGTTGTCCGACGTGCCGTCCTCAAAGTGGTCTGGTGCCGTCCTCAAAACACGGTGCCGTCCTCCAGGACTGGCGATGTCTGGAGATGTGACTCTGTAAGTGGCAGTGACTAATATCTATTACTAGTGATACGTACCTACGGGTTTGGTCGATCGGTACGATGTGACTCAATCTAGGTACTTACGTCTTACCTGTAACACAATGCGAGCTAAGTAGGTAGGTAGTTATTATTACCGTATTAAAGCTCAATATCTAGAGATGTGACTGAAAGTGGCAGTAACTTTTACCATGGACTATGCTTTTATATACATGTAGCGATGCCTACTAGTGAAGTCCGAGAGCTCCGGTGTGACTCTATCCACGTCTTATTACAAACATAATCTTAAGTTATTACCGTACTAAATCTCGATATCAAGAGACGTGACTGTAAGTGGCAGTGACTTTTACCATGGACTATGCTTTTACCTACATCTAGTGATACCTACAAGTTTAGTCCGCAAGCTCCGATGTGACTCTATCCACTTTTTATTACAAACGTAATCTAAAGTTATTACCGTACTAAAGCTCATGTCACCCAGTCCTAACACGCAATGTTAAGGGTGATTCACCGAAATTCGACCTTCTGATTTCTACGCGTCTCGATTCCATGGGCTCAAAAATATTGTTCAAATTAGAAGTTTATATTGAAATCAGAAGAAGTTTTATGTTGAAAGAAGGGTAGGTATCATATCGTGTTCTTATTTAAATTTAAAATTCTAATTTGGACAATATTTTTGAGCCCATGGAATTGAGACGCGAAGAAACCGAAAGGTCGAATTTCGGAGAATTACTCTTAAAAGGGGCTCGAACGAGTTTTGTTCAGGAATTAGGTATTCTTAGACCGCGTTTTATACTTATTATGTCAAGTAAATGGCAGAGATTACTCATCATTTCCACCCATACGCGTCCACTGCTGGACTGGACATAGGCCTCCCCCAATTTTCTCCACACAGATCGGTCCTGCGCCGTGCGCATCCAATGGATTCCCGCTCCAATCCAATTCAAGATCCAATGGATTAGAAACCACTCACCTTATGCTAAAATTCATCTACGTAGGTACATACGAGTACTATAGTATTATAATGTCTGTGATACGAGTAATCCGCGAACCGGGAATTTGTATTTTGTTTCACAATACTAAACGTATCAATTTGCGACATTTAAGCCAGCTATGTAACAGATGTATTTTTTTATTAATAAAAAAAAATTGAAACAATCTCTGAAGAATCGGGGGCTGAGGAATATTATGTAAAAGGCCGCTACGATGACCTCGTCGTTGGTCGCAATTGATCTATTGGCTGACCATCTCCTAGTACGGTAGAAATAATCTAATTTTAAAGTGCTTTATTTGTACAGTAACCTAATGTGTGGTTATCTGTCCTAAATGACGATAGCTGGGAGCGTAAGGCTCTGCTCCGGGTATGCTCCGCCATTTTTATTTAGAGAAGAGGAGCCCAATTCTCAGGATTTTCGATATGAAAAAACATGGCGGATCTCGCATGAAATCTATACAAAATAAATAATAATGTCGTATGATAATAAATGGCACGAGCACGTGAATTGGGCTCCTAGATTCGAACCAAGAGCCTTCTTATCCACTACGCCATTGACTTTGTTCAATTTTATTGAAAGTATAAAAATAAGGATCTGAAAAAGCTATTTTAACCGACTTCAAAAAAATTGGTTCAGTATCCGCCCGTATGTAATAGGTTGTGCTAGTTTTTTTGTTTACATACCTAAGTACACTTATATCTCCAGTCAAGACTTAGGATGCCACACTGTAACCAAACAGCAGAGGCAGATTTTAAGATTTGCTGCCCCTGAGCAATCTAAAATTTCCTCCCCTCACCAGTGGTGTAGAGAGGGTGTCGCCCCCCTTATGAAGGCGAGATTTTGCCGCCCGCTTATCTTCCGCCTGAATATCCTCACGCTGCTCAAGTCTCAACAGTCAGCTGTTATTTTCAATCGCCTTCAAGACACTATAGAGATGCAACGGAAGCCATAATCAGATAAGTAATCAATTTGAACCAACGAAAGGGCGAAGAAACTATTAACAAAACAGCACGGTAATATGCATCTTGTGCCTTTCGAGATAAAGTTAAAATTGTATGTAGAAAAACAATGACGTGACCATGACGTCGCCGATACGCTTGTAGACTCCAAATGGGCGTATTGATTCTGGCATAGAATATAAAACAGTGATTTGTCACTGGCTGGCGGCTTAAGTGTTTGGTCTTCGATTTATGGCTTATGAGAAATTATCTTCTTAGTTTGTGGGAAAATTATTTTCCCAATAACAGCAAAGGGTGGATTTGGCACTAATCCTGCCTGCCTCAAATGAATAAATAAATATTTCACAACATCACGTACATTGATATGACTCCGAGATAGGTAGCTCTCAAGCACATGTGTTACGGATATCAGAATCAACAGTGGGATTACAAATATATACATATAATACTTTTCTTTAAATACATACTTATAATACATAGGAAACACCCAGACCAATACAAACAGACATGTCCATGCACACAATTGTTTGTACTGTGCGGGGATCGAAACCGCAAACCTTGGACCAAAGGCAGCGTTCACTACCACTGTTACAAACGGGTCGTCAAAATGCCAAAGGCTGAGTTCCATTCCCACTGTGGGCAAATATGTTCGTGTGATGTGTTTTTTTTTTCAGTGTCTGGGTGTAATGATATCTAAATATTCGAGTAGGTACATATTTGTAGCTACTCTTTGAGTATGATAGCCATACATTTAATATAATAACCATAATATCACAAGTAGGTAGTTCGTAGGTACTACCTGTGCGGATAAAGAATGGGATCAGAAATGGCGGCGCGTCTTCTCACTTCTCGCTCGCACACTACTCGTGGGGTGCGAGTATAGACCATTCTTTATCCGCACAGGTTGTAATCTACTTTAATAATTTAGGTTCAACTCGACGGTCGTGTTGTGGGGTGAGGCTTCGAGCTATCACGTCTGATGTTTATATATTAAATATATTTTTGTGTCTAATTTGAGAAAACAATAAACTCAATTGAGATACATTGCACATAATTATGTGTGTCAGTAATTGGCGACTTACGGTAAAGAGATAAGTACCGTGCCATTGTCTGTCTGTGACCGTGATTTTCTGTTGGCCATTTTGAAAGTTGAGAAAAGTAAAGGGCTATTCTAAAATTTCCGAAAAATACTTTATTTCGATCCGAGCAGATATTTCCAAAGAGATTAAAAAAAAAAGAACTTATCTCAAAATGATCTCACATTTGAATTACATAATATAATGTAGACCTATTTTAAACCCTAACTATAATATAGATGTCATACATATAATAATTTAAGAAATAATATTTGAAAACAATTAAGTACCTAGTTATAAGTTTTGTTAATTACAGTATACGCCTGCTGGCAGGCTGGATACCGTGTCCATGATACTTTTTATAACATCTTTGTATCAAATTGTGTATTAAGCAAATAAATAATGTTTCTGTTTCTGAGGACTTTAGTGGTTATTCAATCCAAATGAAGACATCATGACGTAATTATGTCGATCTTAGCCAATTGTATCAACCGTCTCTTCGAAAGCGCGAGTGAAAGTCGACGAGCTCAACAAGTTTGAAGGTCACGATTTGCGACTCGGCCTGACACCCGGAATAGAAATTAAGTACCTACCTCCTACGAGTTTGCAAATTGCTCACTTTGTGTAGGTAGTTACGTTGTAACGTTGCAAGAATGAGCAGTAGGCCAATTTCGAGCGGTCAAATATAATGTGTCAAGAAAGTTTGTGACAACGCTTCTTTGGGAATCTCCATCCTACACGCGAGTGGGAGGAGGCCAAATCCGGGAGAAATTGGTGATTTAAAGATTGGCAGCGCACTTGGGACTCTAGTAATGTTGAGCGTTCAGTATCCGTCTGCTTGTCTACCACCTATAACATAATTATATAGTTACCTAAAAATAAATGTCATGTAAAAGGGGGTTTCCATTAGAGATGTTACGAATATTCGTTAATGCGAATGATTCGCACACAGAGCTCAAATCTGTGGATACCTACGCATAAATTTTAAACGTTCGCTTTAACATTCGTGCGTGATGGGTTGTCGACTGCGTGGCCGCCTTGTTACTGAGTCTTCTCCTACCTATATGTATACATATACTTCACTATAACCTAAAATAGTATATATATCTCTGTCTCTCTCTGTTGGCAGTAGTCATTATACTTTTTTCTATTGATCTCGCTACGTACCTAATAAAAATTATTAGTTATTCATAAACTCGTTTTTTTTATACTTGATGACACAACAGTCATTCGCACCCCAAACATTCGCATTCGCGAATACAGGGTGTATCTGTGGACATTTACATCCCTTTAACCACGTATTCTACCAACCATTCTGAACAACATTTTTATTCTACGACTTTTCGAAATTAGACGAAATTTTTTTCGACTCCCCATAGGTACTTTGTATGAGAAGTTGAAATTTTTTATGCGAATTTCCAAAAGTCATTGAACAAATGTTGTTCAGAATCGTTGATGGAACACGTGGTTAGAGGGATGTAAATGTTCACAGATACACCCAGTATAGAAAAATATACATTCGTATATACATATAATATCTGTGACATAGGTAAGCAACCACAGTAAGCAACAGTGGTGCCATAATTTATTTTCAATTTGACGCACATTGGATTGGCATCAGGATCCTTTTAAGTTAGCGCATGATCATCAATATTTCTCCAAGACAATCTATGACTTTTGATGTGATGACGTCTAGTAAATTGATGAACGCCTGGCTGCATGCACAAAAATTATCTACTTACTTAAGAAGTGATCATGCAAATAAAATTATCATCCGTAACCCGACTTTACAGGCGGCCATTTTTTTTTCATAGACAGAACGGTGGTGCATGCAGTTGAGCAAATAAATATTCGGTTGCCACCAGTAGACACCATGTTTTTAAACATCCAAAATTTTAAAATTAGAATCAGAGTTAAGATAATCGGTTTAAAATCAACACGTGTACTTGATAATGAATGAGTAAATAAGAATGAGTTTGTGAGCAGAACACACGTTATATGTTTGCGCATAAATAATGTCTTGTCGGGCTAAGGGCCTGCAACGAAACCGTTTTGTAACGAACGAGAATGTACTTGTCTCATCCAAACAAAGAGACGCAGCGCGTGTAAAATTGACTTGGATAAAGATTCGGTCGTGAATTCCTTTTCACTGTAGGCCCTCTATTATGGATGGACAAGTCCGGAATTTACTTTAAGACTGTTTACGAATGTATAATTAAAAGAACACTAAAAGCTAAAACTTATTATTAGTTAGTATGTTACGTACCTACCAGTTATATAGCGCTAATCTTATAGGTAAGATACTACCTAGTGTAGTAGTAGGCTACAATACTAGGCTTAAGATGACGACGGGTAGGGCACACTAGCGGGATATCTTTTTAACAATTTCGAAGCTGCAGCCTCTCGAGAAACACAAACTGTTTATTTTTAATACTTATATTTAACTTTTGGGTCTGCTCTTGTACTCGAAATTTGAATCACCGCCAAAAACGGTAACTTATAGCCTTAATCCAAATTTCGAATGCAAAAGCAGATCAAAAATTTTGCTCTATTCTGTTAGGACTTTGTCCCCCATATGCTCAAATGTCCAGATTTGGCATAACAAAAAAAAAATTGTTAGTTAATTCACTGAAAAGGTATGTAGATGTTGATTTTTGAACTCCAATAGAACCAAGGAAAATGACGCTACAGATTCGGTGCCATAAATTAAATACACAGGGGACAATTCCTACAGAATACAGCAACAAAAGAAGATGTTCTTTGTAATCCAGCCAGACAGACTCAAATTAAAATTACGACGAGTTTATTTTCTAATTGTCAACCATTTTCCTCCTTTCCAGATAACCGAACATGGCGACATCAGTCCTCCAACCAGAACAATGTCGGAAGCACGAGCCCAAACCCGACATAGAACCTCGAATGACCGAGGAAGAACGGCTTCAGATCCTGGAGGGCAAGGAGAGGGAGTCCGGGGATCTGCCACAGGAACTGCGGGAGAAGGCGCGGGTCGAGCTGCGGGAGGAACCAGCGCTGAG
This sequence comes from Marasmia exigua, assembly GCA_019059595.1. NCBI lineage: Eukaryota > Metazoa > Arthropoda > Insecta > Lepidoptera > Crambidae > Marasmia > Marasmia exigua. The sequence goes on from CM032486.1 coordinate 11,151,323, forward strand.
GGAGCAGGCACTCACGCAGATGAGGCACTTCATTGAGAAGCACCCAGCGATCAAGAAGTGTCGTACTGGTAAGGAATAATCGTCAACCTCAATCCTTTGCTCGACAAAGACCTCTTCCAAGATTCAGCTTTTCACCCTGTCTTCGGCTTGACAAATCCACGCTCTATCATCGATTTTTTGCTGTGTGACTCCATCCAGCATCTCCACTTTCTAAGTAGCGGTTCCCATCTAAAATACCAACGTGTGTGTGTGCGCGTGCGCGTACGTCTGCGTCTGCGTCTGCGTTTGTGCGTGCGTGCTTGCGTGCGTGCGTGTGCGTGTGTGTGTGTGTGTGTGTGAGTGTGTGCAGCGAGTGTGAGTGTGTGCAGTGCAACACTCATTCTCAGCTAATCATCATCATCATCATATCAGCTCACATCCACCCACTGCTGAGTATAGGCCTTATCACGCCACTCCCTTCCGTCCTTTGCCAGCCTTATCCATTGTAATACTGAACTGGAACTGTCATTTTTACTACTTAGAAACGACATCCTACTTACTATTCTGGCTGGCATTTTTAAAATGCTATCGATACCTAAGATTGATGCTAGTGATTGCATTCAAGTAGGTCCTAGTCAAGGGCTACAGTTGCATATAAACCAGAGCTAGTCATCATTCTCATTGAAGTGCATTGTAAATACATAGCGTCGAATCGCATTGCTATGCTCTACCGAGGGTAATGTTCGAACTTGCCTACGTGACACGGGTAAGGCAATTGTTTTAAAGTGTACAACTTATTAGAATGGGGGGCAAGCGAACACGCTTGCCCCCCATTCTAATAAGTTGTACACTATATATAATTAAAGCCACTACATGTATGTATGTATTATATGTATTACACATGAACTATTAAGGACAATCAGCCAGAGCGATGGTAGCCTAGTGGTCTAGAACGCGCCCTCCATGCGGAGGGTCGATTTCTCTAGATTTTTCAAATCTATGTGCATATTTCTATATTTACCTCGGCGGTGAAGGAAAACATCGTGAGGAAACCTGCTCGTTTGGGATAGTTTCAGAAGCGTGTAACCATGATTCAGTTGGTCTTGTTCCTCTGTCAAAGGGTTGCGAAGGTCAGACGGCAGTCGCTTCATTGTAATTACCAGGTTCCCCAAATACTGAATCATGATCAAAGCGTACCCTAGGCTCAAAGCCCAGCTTTGGACTCAACCGGGAATTATACGCAAATGTGAAGAAGAAGAAGAAATATTAAGGACAGTCATAGTAAAACCATTTATTTATGCAAATCAATTTGTGTTTTAATATGTGTAACAAGTACAATCATTTAAAGAAAAGTAATTAATAAACATTAACACGTATAATTACGTGATTAAAAGAAAAAGAAAATAAGGGCTTCGGCACAAGTATCGATGCTCTAAAAGCCAACAGGCTTTTAGAGCATCGGTTGAACAGCAAGAATTAACAACGGTAAGGAACGTGTAAGAGGTCCATGTTTGAATTATTGAATACGTGCGAGAGTGAGATAGAAGACGAATGGCCGACGACGAGTAAAAAACGTAGCTAAGAAGATTAATTATAATTATAGAAGCACTTATTCCTAAATCCCTGGTTTGATTCGAAACCCCATCCCACACTGTTAGCTCAGTTTAAAATACTTAACCTATATTTTAAGGAACATTTAATTCAAAAGATTGTAGAAAGCAGCGATGGTAGCTCATTGGTTCTGAACGCGCTTTCCATACAGATCGAGGATCAAATCTGATCATGCACCTCTGAATTTTCAAATTTATGTGCGGTTTTCTATTGTCGGCGGTGAGGGAAAACATCTTGAGGAAACCTGCACGTTTAGGATAGTTTCTGAAACCTGCAACAATTATTCAGTTGGTCTGGTTCCCCTGGCTGTGAAGGTCAGACGCCAGTCGATTAATTATAATTACTTGACTCCCCAAATTTTGAATCATGATCTAAGCGTAGAGGTACCCCGGACTCCAGGAGCCCAATTCTCGAGCTTGTGATATTTTGAGAACATGGCGGATATCACCCGAAAACCATACAAAAAAACTATGTTTTAATGATATATGTCGTATGAAAATAAATGTCACGAGCCCGAGAATTGGGCTCCAGAGCGACAGCTTTGAACGCAACTGGGTATTACCTACACGCTAAAAGGATTCTAAAGATGTTGAAGAGTGGGTCTTCCAAAGGCATCAGTAAAGTAGTGTAACCAATTCAGAAGTCACTGATAATATCTTTAACTTTTTCCAGACTCGCCGTTCCTCCTCCGTTTCCTGCGCACCAAGAAGTACTCCATACCGCAAGCCTGCTCCATGCTGGAACGCTACCTCACCATCCGACAGATGTACCCGCACTGGTTCCAGAAGCTGGACCCGCTGGACCCGAAGATAGCGGCAGTTATCGACGCGGGGTACCTGGTGCCACTGCCGAAGAGGGACGCGGAGGGGCGGAGGGTGGTGCTGTCGTGTATGGGTGAGTGTGTCTGTAGAGCATACAAAATACAATGTGGAGACGGGACACCCGGAAGGACGGATGGATACCGAATGTAAGGACCCAACGTTAGTCGCAGTTAAGAAGTTGAACTCAGGCAAACCATTCCGCGGCCCTAGAACCATACCACCTTCTCTTCCTCCACTTTTCAGGTATCATCCATCCATCTATATTTATAATCCAATCATCAGAATGTCGTACCTATAACGAGCTAGTTAAAGTACATATGGATATGGATCTCTACCGGTACAATTTTAGTCAAATCAAGAGGTACGTTTGTGATGCATTGTAGAATACTCTGTCCCTCTTTTCTATCCAATTTTGTATGTGAGTGGGTTAGCTGTGGATTTTAGTTTTAGTTTTAATTATATTTAACTGTTATCTTTCTTTTGTGTGTATACGTGTACCTATACGTTTTTTGTCTGTGTATACATGTTCTTGTATTGCAGTCGGGAACATAAAAAATAATTTACTCATATAAGATTGTAATATGTTTTGTATACTAAAATAAAAAATAAATCTGAATGTGACTCACTACTAGCCAAAGGATTTGATGAAAGATACACACTTCAACCGAGACACAATAATGACGCTGATGAGAAGAATCTTCCGTGAGTAGGAGTGCAAAAGGTAGAGGAGGCGACCCTATGGGATAGGGTATAGGTGGTCCATGAAAAATCTAGGTAAGGGTAGCTCAAAGTGGAGAGAAATACAGTTATTTAAGTATTTCTCGACGGCTCTCATGCGAAAGAGAAACTTTAACATGATTGAATATAGCAACGTAGGTAGGTACAATTAGTACTCGTAGCTATCTATATCTGCAGTTTTCTCAACTCGTCCATTTTCCACAGGTCGCTTCGACCCTCACGTGTACGACAGTTGCGTGATGGCGCGCGTCCACTCCATGATCGTGGAGCTGCTGTTGGACGAGCCGCGGTCCCAGCTGCTGGGCTACACGCACGTCAACGACGAGGCTGGCATGCAGATGCCACACGTCAGCCTGTGGTCGCTCAACGACGTCCGGATCATGCTCAACTGCATCCAGGTGAGACAGCATTATTAGCCAGGGAACTGTTGCTGGACGAGTAATGTCTTAGCTGTTCGGCTACACGCATCACAATTTAACGACGAGGCTGACACATTTTAGCTTGTGGTCGCTCAACGACGTCCGGATCATGCTCAACTGCATCCAGGTGAGGCAGCATTATTAGCCAGGGAACTGTTGCTGGACGAGTAATGTCCCAGCTGTTCGGCTACACGCGTCACAATTTAACGACGAGGCTGACACATGTTAGCTTGTGGTCGCTCAACGACGTCTGGATCATGCTCAACTGCATCCAGGTGAGCTATCATCATTAGCCAGGGAGCTGTTGCTGGATGAGCCAGGTCCCAGCTGTTTGTGAGCTATCATCATTAGCCAGGGAGCTGTTGCTGGATGAGCCAGGTCCCAGCTGTTTGGCTACACGCGTGACAATTTAACGACGAGGCTGACATATGTTAGCCTCTGATCGCTCAACGACGTCCGATTCATGCTCAACTGCATCCAGGTGAGCTATCATCATTAGCCAGGGAACAGTTGCTGGACGAGCCAGGTCTCAGCTGCTGGGCTACACACACGCACGTCAACTACGAGGCTGGCGTACAAATGCCACACGTCAGCCTGTGGTCACTCAACGATGTCCGGATCATGTTCAAACTGCATCCAGGTGAGCTATCGTGATTAACCAGGAAACTGTTGCTGGACGTGCCAGGTCCCAGCTGCTGGGCTACATCCACGTCAGCGACGAGGCTGGCGTGCAGATGCCGCACATCAGTCTGTGGTCGTTCAATGACGTCCAGATCATGCTTGACTGCATCCAGGTGAGACAGCATCATAAACCAGTCGCAGTTCACTGCCTGATATAAACCTCTCTAATTGTTCGCCAATTTGGTCCATCTGGTTCCTCCGCCATAATAATGACCATGGTGGTAGGCCATGGGCTCAGGATGGGGCAGTCATGGGCTAAGGGTAGGGCAGCCATAGGCTCGGCTTGACACAACAGTCTAAAATAAAAGTAAATTTAGGAATGAAATGAGCTATCGCTAACTGTATTTTTTTTATGTGATGGGTGGCAGACGAGCATACGGATCACCTGATGGTAAGCGACTGCCGCCGCCCATGGATACCCGCGACACTAGTGGAGTCACAAGTGCACTGCCAACCTTTAAACCCCCCTTTCCCCAGGATTGGGCCTCCGGTACCCTCACTCACACAGCGAAACACAGCACAGTGCTGCTTCACGCCCGGTTTTCTGCGAAGACCGGACCTATGACACTTTTTGTTTGGTAATCCATAAGTACCTACTTAAATGAAGCCCCAATTAAATAAATGAAGCAATATTAATAAATTGGATATTTCCTTTCCAGAATTCTACGCCGATGCGTCACAAACGGACCCACTTCGTCAACATCCCCCATTATGGAGTACGATTCTTCGAATTCGCTGTATCGTTACTTAGTGACAAACTAAAGGATAGAGTTATGGTAAGAAAGCAAATAGTAAAATGTTAGGGCAAAAATATGCTAAAATTTGCAGTTGCTGAATGACCCTAAATATTCCCGCCATAAAATGCCGCGTAAATTGAAATATTGTAATTGTACCAACTTGACAATACTAAGTATTACTTTTTCTATAAGCAAAGAAAATTACTAAATACAGCCTATCGTAATCGATATCTTTTTATCGATCCTATTATTTTATTTCTGATAAATATTACGTTATTACTATGCAAAGTCTATGTAAGTTCCTTATATAAATCATGCTTGTTTTTTTTTCACAGTTCCACCGCACAAGTGAAGATCTGACTAAGCACGTCGACCCAGCAATACTGCCCAAGGAATACGGTGGTTCCGTACCTCTTAGGGATATGATCGAAGAACTAAAACGGAATCTTCTGAAGCGCCGGGACGATCTTCTGGCCTTAGACGACATGAGTGTGGATCTGTACGCTTTAGAGAAGAATGACCTCACCCAGGACATACACTCTACCGCAGGCTCCTTTAGAAAACTCGAACTTGATTAGAATAAATAGAATTAATGCATCGGTACAGATTATTTTAAGATCTAACTATTAAATCAATTCTAGATTCGATAAACAAAATGGAAATGTTTCGAATAGTGAGGGTCTTTCATAAATAAATAAATCTGTAATTTTAAGTGATCACAGTGTATATTATGAAGGCTCAAAAAATTATGAAAAGCCAGCCAGAAATCAGGTTTTCTTGTAAAAGCCCATAAGAAAGTTGTAATACATTCCAATAAGACATAGATCTCAAGCATTAATCTTTAGCTATAATTGGATTTTTGAAGGTTCTATTTGGGTTTCTTGGGTAACTATTTTTAACTAAAAATATGGCGAAGCTGTCTTAATTAACACTATCTTTTCTTTGTTGTAACCGTAACTTAAGGTGACGGGTAGGGCACACTAGTGACGCCAATCGATTTTAATTTTAATCTACTAAACCGGATCTATACTTTAACAATTTCATGATTACAAACTCTCGGCAAACACTTATACTATTTATTAAATAAGCATGCACAAATGTTGGGTCCGTTTTTGTACGCGAAAAATTGATTCACGCCAAAAGTGGCCGCTTTTGGCGGTAATTCAAATTTCAAGTACAAAAGCAGACCCGAAAGTTACGTATAAAGTATTTAATAAATAGTATACGTGTTTGCCGAGAGATTGTAATCCCGTAATTATTTTTATGTATTAAATGGACCCAACATTTGTGCAGAGAGGTTGTAACTCCGAAATTGTTTAAATCGAGATCCGGTTTAGTAGCTAAAAATTAAAATCGATTGGCGTCGCTAGTGTGCCCTACCCGTCACCTTAAAGGCAGCCATTTGTTTTAAATGAAATTAAATGATACAATCCAACTGCCAAAACACCCTTGTCGCAATATGTTTCCATAAATTGCAGCTGAAAATTTATCTCCCATATTTTCTGGTCTAAATATATCTTTTCATATTTCCAGAAGTATTTTTAATTATGTTTACTTAACTAATAATTACCTAATAAGTGACTAGAGGGCGAGTGGCAGCCGTCGGTGGTGTCACGTTACCAATCTTAACTGTTTTCCTGCTAACCGATAATTTAATATCAGTTTGCAATCATAACGTAGATAATATCCTATCGACATGACAACCTGACTGCTGCGTGATTTTGAGTAAAGTGATGGCTTCTCGTTGTATAATACTCTAAAGAAATGAATATAATTTATAAGCCTTTAGACATTATGTACTTAATACTTACTGTTTTTTTCTTTACGATTAGGGCTTTTATAAATAAAGTGTTTAGGACAAAAGGATGTTTTTCTTAATTTTTTTTTCCTTTCCTTTTCCCTAAATATATGGTGTATCTGTGAACATTTACATTCCTTTAATAATCACGTGTTCTACCAACCAGTCTGAACAACTTTGTTCTATGAGTCGAGTTTTGTCGAGAGTCCTTGACTGATCGCTTGAATCTATGTTGCAGTCATCTTTGGGATGGAACCGCCAAGTATCAGCTGGCAGCCCTGCAATTATTTATTTATTTATGTTAGTCACATGGTTATTATTACAGTTGGATTCTGTAGAAAAGCGTGCTAGAAGATTCATTTGCGACGCAACTTCGACATGGCTAACATACAAAGCCTTCTTACCTTCAAAAAGCGTGCATGACAATATTCTACAGAATACACTTTGAAGAATGTTCTATGGAGCTACATGAGCTAGTTCCGCCGGCTCCATTTCACTATCGGGATACTAGGCGAAGACTGAGTTACCATCCCTATATGGTTGAAGTTCAAGCCATCCGAACTAAGCGCTACGCAAACTCCTTTCTGATGCGAACAGTCAAGGAGTAGACTCGCTGCGCGCCGATGTAATTCCTGAACAATATACTTCACCTGGGCCTCTTTAAGGCAAGAGTGAATAGGCTTTTCACGGCCAAGCATGGCCGACCTTAGACCTTATCTTCACTTGACATCAGGTGGGATTGAGGTCGAATGCGTGTCTGTGGTAACACAAAAAAAATCTATATTACAAGTGGAAGAGAAGAACCGATTGATGATTGAGTTGAGATTGAGGAGGTATTTTCTGTACCCAATATAATTAGAGAGACCAAATATCTGCTAGACTGCGTTGGCTTGGGCATCTGGAGAGAATGCAAGACGTTCGATCGGTGAAGAGAGAGAGTATACATGGGACGACCTAACTGGCGGCGCCTGGACGTCCTAGGTTTCGCTTGAAGGATGTGATGAAAAAGGGCTGCTGATCGACGATTGGTCGGTAAATAGCGGAATGACGACTTTTTGTATCGGAGGCTAATGACCACAACGAGTCGCTGAACGCTCAAAGTAAGAAATTTAACTCATATTTCATTTCATGTTAATCAAAATATTATTAATCACACACACACACCCCTAGTTCTCTACTCAAAGGTTCATAATTTGGATTTTGTAGCTCCTAGCAACTGCTAACGAAATCCAGATTAACATAAATTTTCACAATCTCAATAAATTTACTGCGTTTCTAATCATTCTTCCGGTTCCATCTTGGCTAGATGGAGAGCCGGACGGAAGTTCAAAATGTCGAAAAAAGAACTAAATGAGTGAGAGGATTTAGAAAGAACCTTGGAAAGGGAACACTCCCTAATGTCTGTTTTCTTTGTCAAAAAGTTTTACAAAATAATAGACAACTGTGATAGTAGACCAGTGTTTGATCCATAGACAACGACATGACCTTGAATTGCACGGGGATACGTTGCTAACTTCTGTGTAGTTTTTCCCGCAGTTTGGCGTCCACAAGATTGAAAAAATTATTACAAGAAATTTCTATGTATTTAGATCAATAGGACAATTCAGAACTTACATGATTTATTTTCCAGTGTCGTTTTGATGAGACGATTATGTTATTTCTGTGATCGTTTTGTTTGTTTCCGTGTGCTGTGGTGATTTTTGTAAACATCGGGAGGAACATAGGCCCACGTCTATGACTTCTTGTACGTATCCTAGCCATTATCGGCAATACTTTAGTGTTTTCATGTTATTAAAACCAAACTTTTATGTATTTTGTGAACTTTTCACATGATTCATGAGGATTAACCTCGAAATTTTGATGTTTGTTCACGAAAAAATGGGCCTCACATAATCATGATTGTTTGTTGTAAAACCACGATAGCAGTTTTGTTCGGGTCTACAATGCACTTGCAAATGTGTATAATGTATGGTGTGGCTTTATGGTGGTATTGATACATTGTTTTCACCGTAAACGACTATGGTTTGTGCTCGTAATGTAAAACATTGGGTAACAAATAACTGATGTCTGATTTTGTTTGGCAACTCTAATATAATTGAGTGAGGTTATTTGATAGTAATCAATAAACAGAGTGGTTTATGGATAAATAAAATCCTATTGCATGCCTCGGACGGGAAGATAATAAGCTAACCATATAAATTACCATGCTGCAATGAAAATATATACATTTGATACTGACAAAATATGCTGTGTACTGATGTCTCAATCATTGCTGTTGAATAATATTTTAATCATCAGTGTAAAGCATTATATCTCGATAAAATTATAAGCCTTCAAAAGCTTTAGAAAGTTATCTAATTTGTTTATTTTGTTGCCTGGACTTAAGAATAAAAATTGGAATGGTTAAATGTATTTCCCATTAGGTGTATTTCCTAAAATTTTTATACTGTTCACTATAGGCACTAAGAGAAAGCCGTATGGGGTTCAGTGGGCCTGCCTCTGGGTAGCATTTTCTCCAAAGATGCATTTGTCTTTCTGTCTCAACCACCTCACAAAATGTAGCCTCTACCTTACTGTTTGAGCCATGCACAATATGCTGATTCTTCTAAAAAGCTATGCACTCTGTGGATGCTAATCTTGAAAAATTTATAAAATCTACCAACCTTAATGTCAAATATATCTTTATTATCATTTTACAGGCAGTAACCCAAAGTAAACCAAAAAACAAATCTACTTCATGTGGACAGCAATGCCAGCAGGTTTCTAGGATAGATAGTATATTTACACCAATCCTACGATATGATAGCATTCATCAAAACTTATATTTAATCAGCAAATTGAGAAGTGCCAAATAACCAGTTTAAGAAAACTCCTTTTTGCGATTTAGTTCATTAATTGTCACATAACTCAGAGGTAACTCAACTTTTGTTTACAAGGACCACAAATATGTTATGATCTCATATGCTATGAGCAAAATGTATTTCAAAATTATTTATGACAATGCTCAATGCTTTCCTTCATGGTAGATTTATCTTAGGTACCTAATTATTTACTCAGTACATCTGCTGTATCTCATGGGTTTGACATATTAAATGGCTAAGTATTTTGTTTTGTAACTCAAGCTGGTCAGCAGTATGTAGGTTGAGTATCACTACCATAACTTGTTCAGAAATTACCCATTAAAACTGGTCATTCAAGATTGCCAATTCATTAGTATTTGTGATTATGAAAAGTGCAATGAGTAAATTTATAGATCATGGAATGTGACTACTACTATACTATTGTTCTTCTTGATTAGAAAGAATCATTATGGATATTCAAGACTTGAAATGAATTAAATATTCCGTCCATGATGACAACATAAAAGCTAAAATCAAATAATTCGTCAGCTTCATCTTTCCATAAAAGTAATAAAGGCTCAGAGTGTTGTCTCTAAAACCTGAACCCGCTAAAGGTTCAAATCCCACAGTGGACATATCACTTTGAATAAGTGGACACTTTCACCAATAGTTTCAATTGGACACTGATAGCTTGAATCACTTGATTATCCATAAGAAAGTTGATTTGGTGCATACAGATAATGATGATAAGAGATATCCAATTTGACGATGATGACCCGTTTTTAACAGTGGTAGTGAACGCTGCCTTTGGTCCAAGGCTTGCGGGTTCGATCCCCGCACATTTTAAACATTTGTGTGCATAAACATGTCTGTTTGTATTGGTCTGGGTGTTTCCTATGTATTATAAGTATGTATTAAATGTATATATTTGTAATCCCACTGTTGAATCTGATATCCATAACACAGGTGCTTGAGCTACCTATCTCGGAGTCAGATCAATGTATGTGATGTTGTGAAATATTTATTTATTTATATTTGTATTTATTTTATCGCAGAAAAATTTAATGCTGAATGAAGAATAAAGGCCTTATACTTAACATTTTTTTAAAGACTTAATATTACTGATGCATAGAAAATTAAAAAAATGTTTTTACTACAGCTTATCTGTGTTTACTAATTTTAATGTATCTCAGTCATTAAGTTCAGTGATAAGCAATCGTAATGCATCCATCAAAATTCAAAATTCAAAATTCAAAAGTGCTTTATTTGCATAGGCTTATATACAGCTCTTACAAATCGTCATACATGAAAAATATAAATTATAGCTATGTATATTATACATGTTATTAAACATATATGTCGATACAAAAAATATACTAAGAAATGAATAAATATAATGTGATTCTACCACCGGAATCGGAAAGTTGATTCTGACGAGAAGATCCGGCAAGAAACTCGCCAGTTACTCTTTTTAATCACCAAATTTTTTTTAAGTACAGTGTCATGGGTGTAGGCGAACAGTTTATCATTTCCACAAATTCTTGTCATTTAAGTAATCATTAACTGTATAATAGGCTTTTGCCATTAAATAATTTTTAACATGTGTTTTAAATTTGGGCATTGGCAAATCAACAAGATTTTGTGGTAACTTATTAAATATTTTAATACTCATTCCTACGAATGAATTACCAATCTTATGAAGTCTGAGATGTGAAACAGCAAGCTTGTGTTTATTTCTAGTATTTAGGTTATGGTTGTCGGATTTTCGAGGGAAGTTTTCTAAATTTTTATAAACATACATAATACAGTCAAAGATGTACTGTGATGCTAATGTTAAAATGTTAATTTCTTTGAACAAGTTTCTAAGCGAGTCTCGTGGTCTAAGTCCGTATATGGCCCTGACAGCTCGTTTCTGTAGCACAAAAATAGCTTGAATATCAGCCGCAGAGCCCCATAACAGCAGACCATAAGACATAACGCTATGGAAATAACTGAAATACACAAGTCTGGCTGCTTCAATATCGGTCAGATGTCTTATTTTTTTGACTGCATATGCAGCCGAACTAAGTCTCCCTGCCAGGGCTGCAATATGAGAACCCCACTGTAATTTTGAGTCTAACGTGACGCCTAGAAATACTGTAGAATTAATTACTTCAACATTTTGACTATTCATATTAATCCTAGTGCTGACCTGTCTTACGTTGGGCAATGTAAATTTGACACATTTAGTTTTTTTAGCATTGAGAAGTAAATTATTTACAGTAAACCAATGTAGCACTTGAGTGAGAGCATTATTTACATCGTCAAAGTTATCTTTATGTCTATTAGTTTTGAAAATCAAAGAAGTATCATCTGCAAATAATACTATGTCACACAAGTTTTTACTAAAGTAAGGTAGGTCATTTACATATATAATAAACAGTAAGGGCCCCAATATCGAGCCCTGGGGCACTCCCATCTGTAAAAGGGCGCCAGAAGAGTTAGTTCCATTAACATTGACTTTTTGAATTCTATCACTTAGGTATGACCGTACTAAGCTCAGAGAGCTATCTGTGAGGCCGTAATGCTGTAGCTTCATTAATAATGTTTGGTGATTAACGCAGTCGAATGCTTTGGATAGGTCACAAAATATACCTACAGCATCTTGCTTATTTTGCCATGCATCAAAAATGTGCTTGATGAGTGCAACTCCCGCATCAGTAGTAGATTTGCCTTTAGTAAATCCAAATTGTTTATTATGCAATAATTTGTTTAGATTAAAATGACCCAATAATTGATGGAATATAACTTTTTCATATATTTTACTAAGGGCAGGTAAAATGGATATTGGTCTGTAATTAGATGGGTCACTTCTATCACCTGATTTGAAAAGTGGTAGAACTTTGCTATATTTCATCAGATTTGGAAATTGACCAATATCTACGCATTCATTAAATATTACAGCTAAATATGGGGCAATGATTTTTATTATATTTTTTAATATTTCTACTGATATTCCCCACAAATCTTCTGTTTTCTTTACGTTGATCTCTTTAAAAGTTTTAAGTATAGTTTCCGGGTTGATGTGATGGAAACTAAAAGAAGTCAGGCACTCGTCCACACTCGATTGAAGAAGACAATTAGCAAGCTGAGGACTAGAATTTAAGTTACTAGTGGTAATAAGAGGTATATTAGCAAAGAAAGATTCAAATGCCTTTGCTATTTCTACGTCCTCGTTGAGTTGTTTATTATCAATTTTCAAAGAGTACTTGAGGTCTTGAGTAGTATTTTTACAAGTCTCTTTATTAATCATATTCCAAGTGGCTTTGATTTTATTATTTGAATTTTTAATTTTATCTTTTAAATAATTAGCTTTTGCTATTGCGCAGACTTTTTTAAATAGCTTGGAATAGTTTCTAACATGTTCAGTTATTGTAGGATCATTGGAGTTAGCTTTAATGTCATATAATTCAAATAAAGTGCGCCTGCTTTTGAAGATGCCTTTAGTAGCCCAATCGCTAAATATTGTTTTAGCATTGTCTACTTTGACTTTTTTCTTAGTAAAAATTACTTCAAACTCCTTTTCAATAACATTAAACAAAGTATTGTATAGTTCATCAATATTAGCATACTTACTTACTTGCATCAGGGAAACGTTGTTTTCAACATTTTCCTTAAATTTTTCCACACGACTAGTGGTGATTGGCCTATAGACAAAAGAAGAGGAAGCAGTTGCATGACGGTGTTCAAAAACAGCTATCTGTCCTGTATGGTCTGAATTTATAAAATTTATTATTGTTTTTTTAATTGCCTTACAATTACAGAAAATATTATCAATACAAGTAGCTGATGTGGGGGTAATGCGTGTAGGGTCATTAAACAGATGGCGTAAATCAAAAGATTTAAATAGATTAAGAAGCATACCCGAGCTTTGACTGTGTTCTAAGATGTTAATATTGAAATCCCCACATACAATTACTTGCTTGTTGCAATTAGTTGCTTTTCTCAGCACCTCCTCCATGGCAGACTCAAAGTTATTGTAGTTACCAGAGGGAGGTCTGTATACACAAATAATGATAAACCGTTCAATCTCTACACAAGATAGTTCAATAGTTCGTTCAGTTGAAAGTGCGACTATGTCTTTGCGCTCCTTTGCTTTTAATGAATTATGTAATAATATAAGTGACCCACCCCTAATGGCCGACTTTCTTGTGAACGCACTTATGACTTTATAATTATCAATATTAATAATAAGTTCATGTTGCCTTAACCAGTGTTCAGTTACACAGAGGACATGTATATTCATTTTATTTAAAAAAAGTTCCAATTCCAAATCTTTACCGGAGAAGCCCTGTATATTTTGATGAACAATATTTAAATGCCCAGACTTCCCCTTTGTCATTAAATCTAGTGTGCAAGAGGTGTTCTCTATTGTCTCTAAATTACATTTAAATTCATTGGAACTAATTCCAACGTCTGATTACACATGTCATATTTTTTCTGCTCAATAGGAGCAGATATGGTAGCCAAATTTTTGGCTGAGCAATCTAAATAATAAGATAGCGACATTGCTATTAGTCGTTTACAGTATTTATTAAGATAATATTTATCCTTTGTCAAATGAAAGTATGACTTTATATAATTATTTATGTCAATAACATGGATTTTTTTTACATTATATGTCAAAGTATTCAATGTCATATTTAAATTATATCTATAAGTATTTTCTACCTGTGGCAAGCTGTTATTATAGGGAAGTGTAAATAATACAATTTCATTTACATCTAATAAACTAAGAGAGTGTAGGTACTTAGACAAAATGTTTTTATTTACATTTCCCCTATTCCCTACCATAATTACTATTGAGGTATTCTTATGGAAAGTTGGTCTTAACTATTCTTAACTATTTAAAAGTAAATATTACCAATTAAATACCAGTTTTAGGTTTATGTCATTGATATTATAGAAGAAGGGAGCTTCTACAGGAGTTCAAAATGTAAAATATTTTGAAAAAATGTCGCATAGTATTCCTTACACAGTATGATATGTTTGACATTTTGAGAAGACTGGTAATTAACTTATTGCTGAGTTTGATCCCATTTATTTTTTAGAACAAACTTACAATAGATAAATTTAAAATGAAAAATGGGAGTTCTTAAATACTTTGTTGTCTTGTTTACACTAAAAAAGTGATAGTATTGAAGCCGTGACTGTGATTCTACCATTGCTTGGCCAGTTATTACATCAAAGCAATTGCTGTCTTGGACAAGGTAAATAGGCAAATTGGTGCTATATGCACATTGCACATCCTGTTATCTGTGTGCATATGGGATGCCTGTTTTAACTATATTTCAAGGTTCCTAAAGTTTCTGTTGAAGATAAACTTGTGGTGTGTCAGATATCACAGTTCAATTCAATTCGTTTAAAACGTAAACAAAACTAATGGTTTAAAAAGTAACCAATGGTAAAATATCACAAAAAAGAGTTTTATAAGCAATAGTTAGCTAAATAATTAGTTCTATAAGAAGGAATTATGTCACTTTGACTATTGGTTAGACAGTTAACAATAGTTAATTTAACCAAAAGGTAACAACGGATCAATAAATGACGACCCGTTTGGAACAGTGGTAGTGAACGCTGCCTCTGGTGCAAGGGTTGCGGGTTCGATCCCCGCACAGTGCAAACATTTGTGTGCATGAACATATCTGTTTGTATTGGTCTGGGTGTTATCTATGTATTATAAGTATGTATTTACAAAAGAAAAGTATTATATGTATATATTTGTAATCCCACTGTAGATTCTGATATCTGTAACACAGGTGCTTGAGCTACCTATCTCGGAGTCAGACCAATGTATGTGATGTTGTGAAATATTTATTTATAATAAATCGGCCCTTAGGGGTGTCTTGATGTGGTTTGTTGAAAACGAGCTATAAAACTGTATAGATACTTTAAAATTGATCTCATACTTTAGTAGGCCTACTCATTCATAATAAAATAAATAGCGTATATAATTTCTATAAATATATAAAGGATTTATCACTTTAAAAATATTAATAAAGTATGTTTGTTAACAGATTGGCAGCATGGCGGAAATAGTGTACCCGCAAGGCTGCCGCCCTATTACCGATGACCTAGGACCTGATGAGTTGGTCCGAAGACTCAAGGTATGTTAAAAAATTTTTTTTACCCTTAACCTAGAGCTGCTCCTATCTGGTGGTTTCCAACGAGCCATTCTAACGGCCGCACTCGGAGACGTCATTTAAACTAATGTTCATTAACTTAAGTGTCGGTAGTCTTTATGCGTATCAAAATAGGGTCAATATTTTTTCTTAAGTAGCTAACTAAGTTAATCAACGCCTTTGTGTGGCAGTAAGTGACGATAAAGGCAGCCAACATACAGAAGTAAATATGTACTGCATTTACAAAAAAGACCACCCGTCTAAAGAAAAGACCACAACATCTAAAACGAAAACATGGTCAAATAGATCTTCAAATGGACCAGGAGAAGTGAGGACACTCTCCTGTGTCTTTTTCAACTTATCCATTCCTGGTCTTAGGATAAAAATGACTCCACATTGTGACAAAAAGGTTAAAACCATTGGACTAGACACATTAAAGATACATTAAGTTTAATGTGTGTCTACATTAATTAATTACTTAGATGTGTAGCTAGTCAACTCATTGTGCGTACACCCTATAAATGAGAAGCCGGGTTTCAGCTTACAAATTAGGCATAAAATTATAAGTAAGTAGGTATAAACTTCGGTCGGTTTTCGCATCAGCGTGTGTCTCGGAAAACAAACATGGCTTTGACAATTTGAAGCCTATTAATTATTTAAGTACACAAGTATTATTACATAGGTATATGTAGTAAGTGGTATACTTAAACTATGGGCGAGTCACTCAACTCGCACGCAAACAATACAGAAGTAAACATATGCATAGTGGTCGCTAAATGCAACCTAATATACACATTTCTCATAATATAAGACCTGGGCTGTCTTTTGGCATGTCTGAATCCTGGCCACTCTTGGTTTTGGCCCTACTTGCTGATTCTTTAGGTTTTAGACAGTTTTCCGTGTCTTTTTTTTTTCTGCTTAAGGTTTCTTGCTAGGAAATTCATCAGCATACACATTAACCAAAATTGTTTTCTTATATAAAAGTTAATGCTAAAGTTGTAGGTATCGACTACGAGGCACCGTAGGCTAGGCCTGTACTTACAATCTTTAATCACGGATTACTAATTGAATAATTAAATACGCGACTTAAATCTAACAACTAATGGCCGCACGCAGAGACGACATTTAAGGTGACGGGTAGGGCACCCTAGCAACGCCAATCGATTTCAATTGTTAGCTACTAAACTATTTTAAACAATTTTGGGGCTACAACCTCTAGGTAAACACTTATACTATTTTTTAAAAAACCATGCACAAATGTTTGGCCCGTTTTTGTACGCGAAAAAATGCTTCACGTTTTTGTACGCTTTTGGCGTGAATCAATTTTTCGCGTACAAAAACGGGCCCATGTATTTAAGTATATATTTGTGTTCCTCTGTTGTCTGATATCTGTAACCCAAGTGCTTAAGCTACTTAGTACGGAATCAGGTCAATGAATGAGATGTTGTGAGAATTATTATTATTATTATAGGCCACTCCAAATGTTTGTCACTTCGATCTTCGGAATTTAGTTATAATTTTATGTTAATACATTGGTAAACCTGATTCGCTTGTCTATGAATGTATGAGTATGCCCTTTAGATTCTGCAAATCTTAGACCAGTGCTTGTCAAACTTCTGAATATTTTTTAGTTATCAATATTTTGTTGTCCATAAATAGCTAAATTGAGACTCTTTGTCTTATCTATCTGAGTTATCGTGTACTTATCATTTGGCAGGCTTTGAAAACTTATTCGGTGTTATCCTGTACACCAACAGCTAAAAAGTTAGCCAGATTAAGTCTCTTTTCGTGGCTCTATTTATACCAAAATAAAACGTTCTATACTCAAGTGTTTTTGGTCCCACATGGGTCTGGACCCTGGGTTAGTTGGTGGTGGATACTAAGGTTCTAATATCGTGAAGATGCAAGAATACTGATGATTGTTCTAGCGATTTTATTTTATCCTAGGTTTAAAGTTATGAAGGTCTGCAAATTCATCTTGTGAATGAAATTCTTTGTTGACCCGGGAATCGAACCCAGGACCCCGAGGTCACGGCCCGGTATTTATACCAATAGACCAACATGGCTCATTATCTATACTTCTATACTAATATTATAAAGAGGAAAGATTTGTTTGTTTGTTTGAATAGACTCCGAAACTACTGGACCGATTTCAAAAATTCTTTCACCTTTGGAAAGCTACATTATCCCCGAGTAACATAGGCTATATTATATTTAAAAAAAATAGGGATCCTTACTAAAACTCCAATAATGTAACCCAAGGTGAAAAAAATTCGTTTGTGTGTGTGTGTATGTACCAGTGCGAAGCCGGGGCGGGTAGCTAGTATAGTAATAAGTAACTTTCGCAAAATAAATACTTTGAGATTCACGTTAAAGTTTGTTACTTTTAGTAACTTTTAAACCCAAGGGCCAATGTGCCGATTGAGGAGGCTCAAAGTAACCCAGAGAGCAATGAAGAAGGCTATGTTCGGAGTCTCTCTGCGTGATCGTATCAGAAATTATGAGATCCGCAGGAGAACTTAGGTCACAGACATAGCCCAAAGGATTGCATGTCTCAAGTGGCAATGGGCAGGGCACATAGCGAGGAGAACAGACGGCCATGCAGAAAGGTCCTCGATTGGAAGCCACGTACAGAAAGTCGCAGCCGTGGCAGGCCCCCCACAAGGTGGACCGACGATCTAGTGAAGGTTGCGGGAATCCATTGAATGCGGGCGGCACAGGACCGATCTGAGTGGAGAACATTGGGGGAGGCCTCCAGCAGTGGACGTCTATTGACTGAAATGATGAAGGGCCAATAAACCCACTGGATTTTGAATCTTATTATTGTGAATTAAGATTGAGAACCAATGAAAGATAGATTTGCATCGAGTATTGAATTTAATATTGCACAAGAAGGTGTATGTTTATCTTGACGATTACATATTTGTAAATGAGTGACCGTAAAAGTATCGTTTATGAAGGGGAAGCCGTAATTTGACCCCGAAGATCAGTCAGCTTTTCCTTTTGTATCGGATGGATTGCGACATGTCATGTGTATACAGCGCTCGATGTTTGTTTGTGTGTTCGATTGTCTAAATAGCGTCGTCAGCTGTTTCGCTTGCTTTGTTTTCATTGTCAATATTTTAGAAAATTATCTTTATTGCCCATATAGGAGCATCCACAGTACATCGCTATTCCGAACGGTCTTGAGCTTCGCGTTCTACTTAGCACCAAATTAGTCCTATGACTTTCGCTTCTACGATGATCGTCCACCGCCAGGATTGCTTTGGCCGGAAACGTTTCTGTTTTCCTTTTGGATTCCAGTCTTGGGCTTGCCTCGGTATGTTTTTTTTTGTGATAGGTGACAGACGAACAGACGGATTGCCTGTACACTCGCGACACCAGTAGGGCCACAAGTGCGCTGCCAACCTTAAAACACCCTTTTCCCCCGGATTGCGCCTCTGATACCCTCGCTCACTCAGCGAAATACAGCACAATGCTGCTTCACGCCGATTTTCTTTGAGGTCGTGGTCGAGCCGGCCCATTCATGCCGAAGCGTGGCTCTTCCACGGTAGATCTGGTTCTTTTTATGTGCGGACAAATGTTCAGAACATTTTGGGAAGCATAGATCTACAAAGGAGGTTGGTTTCCGAAAAGTATTCAACATCTTAAAGAATTACACCCCATTTAAATTCCAATATCTTATATCAAGATTACAAAGCTACAAAGAATGTGCACAACCTTGTGTGGAATCATCAAAACCTCCAATCAAAATTCAACCTTACTGCTCTGGGTTAAACGTAGAACTTGATCATATTTCACAAAATCTACATGTCATATTGTAACACACACCCCACGCGCTCCCAAATAATGGACGTGCCAAAATAAATGGCTATTTATTTTTAAACTAATGAAGAATTTTCTTTGACACAAGATTTTAATGTACGCTAACAGATTACTGACCTATATAATAATGTATGGTAATTGTGATAGCAGTCTATGAATCATCGGAGAGACAGATAACGTATGGTAGCTAGCTAATTATTTACAACTAGTGGCCCGCCCTCGCTTCGCTACGGTAATTTAATTTTGAAACAAATGATTTAGAAATATAATGGACATCATTTCAAATTTTTAACATGTCCATATTGTTTTTTTTTATATGAAAATAGACATAAAATGAACATACCCTTATTTTTTATTTTTTCAAAATTTTTATACATAAATTAATTATTGAAATTCTTTATATTCTAAATAGACGTAAGCGCCAAATGACGTCATCGGACGGCTGAATACAGCGATATTCCTTTGCTTATCATTACTTAAATAAAAAAAGGTACTACTGTCAAAGGTAAAGAATACTAGTGTCAATATTGTTAGCGTCATTCATTCATTCAACGATGACAGTTGTCTTCTTTTTTTGACAGTTGCATGTCATGGGTTTGACATTTCGTAAATTTAAAACTATAATGCGCTAAGCAAAGAAATATGTTACATTCTGCCGTCCGATGACGTCATCTTACGTTTTTTAGTTTTAAATTTTTTTCTCAGTAAATAAGCAATAAATAAAATATAAAAAAAATTATATTCGAGAAGCGGAAAAGTAAATGAAGAATTGGTATTTTTTGTTTCATAGCTCAGCAATTTTTAAATGTTGTCCATTGTTTTTTACTATACGAACTTGACTTGTAGTTAACCAATTCTGAGATTATAGGTAAGTAGGTAGGTATTAAACGGAGACTTAAAATACTGAAATGCCTTTCATTCATTTTGCTAATATTTTCATGACTTATGAGCACTAAATATGGCGAATCTTTCATACAACGTTTTAATCCCACTCTTTTAGTAGTTATATAAAATAGGCATGCTAAATAATTTATATAAAAATAGCAATATAATTATCATGACCCTAGCTTTAAAAATAACTACGCTTCTATATGGCGTTTTAACCCCCTTTTACCCTTTAAGAGGTTGATTGAAATGAATGTTCAAATTCTAATTTTCATAAACTCGAGCATCAAATATGGCGAATCACCCATACAACGTTTCAACCCCATTTCACCCTTAGGGGGTGGAATATAAAATATGCTGAAAGTACTCACATAAATTTTGTATCAACAGTACAAATACCAATTTTCATGACTCTAGCATTAAATATGAAGAATCTTTCATACGACGCTTCGACCCCCAATTTTACCTCTTTGGGGGTTGAAGAAAAAAAAATGCTCAAATCACTTATCTTTAACTTTTATGATGAGCCCAAATACCAATTTTCCTGACTCTAACTTTAAAAATAACAAATTATCCATACAATGTTTCTACCCTTATTTTACCCCTTTAGGGGTTGAATTAAAAAAAAATGAAACAGATCAATTTTTTTTATTAATAAACATAATCCGAATTTTCAAAAATAACATCAAAAATGACAGACTTTCATACTAACCTTAACCCCCCATTTCACCCCTTTAGGGGTTTTAATTATTTTTAAAAACCCCTTCTTAGTGCGCGTCTACATAATAAAAACTACCTATGTTTAAAATTTAATGATTTTTGGTCCATTTAGTTTCGGCTGTGCGTTGATAGATCAGTCAGTCGCCCGCCGAGGCGTAACCTCTTTATTAAGGTGACGGGTAGGGCACACTAGCGACGCCAATCGATTTTAATTTGTAATTTCTAAACCGGATCTATTTTAACCAATTTCGGGGTTACAATCTCTCGGCAAACACTATTGATTTAATAACCATGCACAAATGTTGGATCCTTTTGTGTACGCGAAAAATTGAATCACGCCAAAAGTGACCGCTTTTGGTGGTAATCAATTTAAAAAAAATCGGATTTAAGATTTATGCATGGTTATTGAATAAATAGTATAAGTGTTTGCCGAAAGATTGTAGCCCCGATATTGTTTAAAATAGATGCGGATTAGTAGGTAAAAATTAAAATCTATTGGCGTCGCTAGTGTATCCTACCCGTCTCCTTAATAGGGCTGGCGAAAGACACGTATTTCGTATAGATACAGACAGCCGCTCATAAGGCAACATTATGGATATTGAAAAGATATTGAACCGAACGTGTTTGACATAAAGGTGAGAATCGACGGATGAAATGTGACACTTATGTATACTTTGATGTGTGTACGTACTATTAGGGGAAGCAAGAAATCCCACCTTTAACAACATAGGTATTTTTTTTAGTATTTATTTAATTTATACATATAACTATCACACTCTTTTGAGAGATATTGATATTTATAATAATACCTACAGTAAAACTTGTTAATATTTACAAGATGGTTCTCTTGTTTGATTGTAATGCTGTGTACACATATTTTTGGTGGCCACCTACCATTTTTTCTATGTTTTGTTTTGTGTTTTCATGTATTTTAGTAACTCTGTTCTGTGTACCAAATAAAGAAAATAAAATAAAAATCACCGTCTAACTGTTCCAATATCGGTGATCGGTGGCGCAGTGGTAAGTGGGTCGCACTTTAAGGTGACGGGTAGGGCACACTAGCGACGCCAATCGATTTTAATGTTTAGCAACTAAACCGGATCTATTTTAAACAATTTTGGGGTTACAACCTCTCGGCAAACACTATTTATTAATCAATTTTTCGCGTACGCGTTGAACCCAACACTTTTGCATGGTTATTTAATACATAATATCAGTGTTTGCCGAGAGGTTGTAACCCCGAAATTCTTGAAAATAGATCACGTTTAGTAGCTAACAATTTCACCTAAAAGCGACGCCTACGCGAGAGGTCATTCGATCCCCGGGTGAACTCAAAAATGTTTACCTAAGTTTTCGGTAAGACATTCTTAGTGTCAGTCCGGAGTCTGGAAGTTGGCGGTCCTGTACCCCCGTGCCTCGGAAAGGCGTTGGTCCTGCACCCAATCCCTTTCCGGTCGTGTTACTCTAGTGTCCCATAGAAATGTGAGGGTAAAGGAATAGAGAGTGCTTGTATTTGCGCACACACTTGAGTAGTATAATATATTGTGCGTATGTAGCCGTAATAGGTAGTAGGATTATTATTATCACCGTCTGTTGTTATTATTCCTTTTTTTTTTGTAACGAAGGGAAAATGCATTAGGCACCTTCCCGTCAGGTCAGGGTCAGGCGAGGCCTACGGTGACTCAACAGTCCGTTTGACCTCGCCTACGACCAAGTTGTTATTATACCTCGCACAGGTGTTCCTGCAGGATGCGTTCCGTAGTTTTTGAACGCGGTCTAAATCATAGCAATCATACACATATGGCCTGTGTTCGTGGGGAGCAGAAGGGCATAACTAAATCAATAACAGTAAGAAAGCAGTTTACTTAAGAATAAGTTGCAAAAAAAGAAGAAAATTGCTATACCCAAAAAATCACAAGAAAGCACTTACTCACCCTAATTTAATTTACTTTGTATATTTGTTCTGTTCTGTGGCTACGGAAGCCGCCAATAACAGCAAAAATATGTAACAATGTTGTTACTTTATTTTTACTTTTTCACTGCCAACTTTAACTACTTTATTTCTATCAGTGAAGACCAGGAGACCAATTCTCATGCTCGTGATATTTATTTTCATACTTGATTTCTTGAGCCCAATTCTCGTGCTTGTGATATTTTGAGAACATGGCGGATATCACTTGAAAACCATACAAAAAAACTATATTTTAGTGATATATGTTGTATTAAAATAAATGTCACGAGCACGAGAATTGGGCTCCATAATATCTTATATATCGCTAAAACATAGTTTTTTTGAATGGTTTTCAGGTGATATCCGCCATGTTTTCAAAATATCACAAGCACGAGAATTCGGCTCCTGTTATTAGCTTTAAGATATTCATTATAATTGCGAATTCGCGACCGTATTAAATTGGTGTTCCGAATAAAACGAAATAAAATAAATAAATAAATACTCTATGTAACTTGAGGAACGCAACTGAGGAGATGATTCATTAGCTAATGAAATTAATAATCATTGCTTTTGATAGATCAGTCAGTCGCCCGCCGCACAGCACAGCCGAAACTAACTGGACCAAAAATTATTAAATTTTAAACATTGGTTTTTATACAAAAATTGTGCGGACCCTTGGTGAATGAATAGTTAGGAGGTAGGTAAGGTAGGTAGCTAGGACCTTGGTAGAATCGTTGCGCTCAACCTAGTTAGTTACCTACGTTACTGTTATCTTCCTACACTGTGCCGACAGACTGAATGAATACATCAGTGTAACATGTATTTGAATACACTGAGCTGTGTATACTATAATACATTTGTACCTATACAAAGTTATGCAACGCTTCACCGCTACTGGTGCAATATCTTATTGGATGCATATATATGTGAATGTATTGTTGCATGAGGCTATATGTATGTCGTCTTGTTTTAAACTTGTTGTATGGTTTATTTCTACGTTGAACTTTGTAGTAAAGCTTTTATTGTAGTTTTACCACATGCTGTAGTAGTCGTCTTTTTTAATTGTATTAACAAGTTCGCTGTCGTCAATGGTATAAGAGGGCCTACAGCGAAACCGTAACAAATGAGAAAATGCCTGTCGGTCGCATCGTAACGAAAGAAAAGAGACGCATAGCGCGTGGGAATAGGAAGGGGATACAAATTTGGTCGTGTATTCCGTTTCGTTGTAGGGGCTAAGGTCGATATATTTGTTTTATGTGATAGGTAGAAGGCGAGCAGACAGATCGCCTGATGGTAAGCGATTTCTGCCGCCCATAGACACCCGCGATACCAGTGGAGTCACAAGTGCGCTGCCAACCTTTAAACCCCCCCTTTCCTCCGGATTGGGCCTCCGGTACCCTCATTCACGCAGCGAAACAGCACAGTGCTGCTTCACGTCGGTTTGCTGTGAAGCCGTGGTATCACTCCGGTCGAGCCGACCCATTCATGCCGAAGCGTAGCTCTCCCACGGTCAAATGTCTTCATCAAATGTCATCATGTTTTAGATATTGATCTATAGATTCTTCCTTGAACGAAAAAACTTGCAAATATATCATTTTTAATAATGATCAAATTGCTCTGGAAAACAAAACACGCTTATAAGTGACTTCTTTATCGCTGTTATACGAGTATCTTAGTGGTGTCATCATTTTATCAACCACTAGCCTTCCGCTCGCTGTGTTTCACGCGTAGACTAAATTATGCTATCCCATAGGAAAGAGAGGTTTTCCCGTAATATGTAAAAACATTTTTCAAAATCGTTACTCGTTTAATCGTTCCAAATATAAAAATCTTACCTCTTTATTTTATTACTAGTCGCCCGCCCTCACTGCGTTTCGGGACATTAGTTCCATTTTATACCATTCGATGGCGCCAGGTGTCCAATACGTCCAGCAAGAGCGGATTGTCGCCCCCACTACTCTTAGCACCTCTTCTACCCCTTCCGTCACAATCACCAATGGTTGACTGGTAGAGAATGCTGTGCAAATGCACCTTGCATTTGTACTTTTTTTACTTCGTGCAATAAAAAATAATTATAAATAAATCACACCACACTATTTTGGGAATAGAAATAGGTCAGCAGCACACAACAGGCCCCCCACTCTACCTCAGCCCCCGACACCTCCGCATCCCCCTCCGGGTCCCCCCCGTCCCTGCCCCCGACCACGACTCCGAATCCTGCCCGCCCAGCAGAAAACGGAAGACGGCCAGCAATGGCTACACGGGTTGAGAGACTGACTGAGGGAGATGTACAGAATATATAAACAGTAATTAGTACACCGCGCCACGAAACGTGCGAGATGCAGCCCTAGTAATGGGTTTACCTGGACATCCGAACCGCACCAAGTGCGAAGAACCCATTATCGAGCAAGCGTTTAGTTTTTTCGGATTACCTATAACCGTTGCGTCTGAACAGGATGGCTGGCAAGAGCTGGATGCGAGAAGCCATGGATAGATCACAGTGGCGAACAATTGGAGAGGCCTACGTCCTGCAGTGGACTGCGATAGGCTGATGATGAAGATAAGCGTTGCCGCGTGCGTCTGTAGGATTAGTGATAGATAGACTAGACATCCACTGCGTTAAAAATAGACCTCCGAAATAGATATTAAAAGCGGTTCATTTTAAACGGTTAGCAAAAATAATAATCAGTCATAAGAGAAGTGTGCGAAGATGACAGGAAGTGGAGAGTGACAAGACGACCGAAACACATCCGTTTTGTAAACAAATATTGATCTTGTTAGGATTATTACAGTTAGCAGCTATGATAATGCTCGGAATATCTCTACGCGACTAGGTTCGAAATGAAGTAATTCGGGGAACTAGAGTAGTGAAAGGCTATCGCGCCGCTAAATTAAAGTGGGCATGGGCCGGCCATTTATGTCGCCAGCACGACGAAAGATGGTGTATATAGGTAGGAGAAGCATAGGAAGACCACCAACAAGATGGGCAGATGGTCTAAGAAGTCACGCAGGCACCAGATAGACTAATCATCGAGCCAAGTGGAGGTGCTTCGGATAGGCATATGCCCAACGGTGGACGAAAGAATGCTGATGATGAATAAGAAGAAGCAGCTATGATTTAGCTCTAACAGTATATCATATGATCATCATCGTGTTATGGCATAATAATAAGTCACAACGGCTGCTTACATCGCAAGCTAAACAGGCTACGCACACATATGTGCGCCTATAATGATCTTAGTATGGTTCGGCACAAATGACAGAGACGCATGTGCGGGTGCGACACGATACGATATACTGCTAACGCATGGGTCAACGAATTCTTCGATATCAATAACAGCTTGCTCGAGATGTTTGATAGGCACTTTCTGTATCTAAATACTTTATGGGGTCATTATTTTATGTGATAGGTGGCAGACGAGCAGAAGAATCGTCTGAGGGTAAGCGATTGCCGCCGTCCATAGACACCCATGACACCAGTGGAAACACTTTTAATAATTAAATCTTACATATTAGTACTTACATTTAACACGTACTAGGATGACATCATCTTCTAGGTAATCGTGCTACATCTTAGACTATATTATCACTTACCATCAGGTGAAATATGGTCAAACGCTTACCTATCTACAGTAAAAAAAAAAACATCATAAAATATATACTATAAATAGAGTTCATAGACGTCCTTGGTAAACAGGGGACCCCGACCAAGTATATCCTACCATGTGGGGTTCCGAGAGGTCAAAACAAACACTGACAACTTATCATGTCACTTGAAGCTGTGAACCTAACTTGATTTCTCGGAATATCTTGAAACCTGATAATGAATTCTGGTCAACACCTAACTTTCTACCATGTACCCCAGTTCTATAGAACAGTTAGGGTTTGATTACCTTCAAGAGACGAGTACTTCTGCGGTCACGCATCAGAGATCAGAGGGACCTCGTAGATGTCCATGGGCGTCTTTCGCTTTCTCGTTAACTTAATTAACAAGATTTTTATTTAAGTTTCTTATTTCCCCAGGTACTGGCCCACACCCTACAGGGTCTGGGCCAGGATGAAGGTATGTACCAGCAGTACATCCCACTGGCGCTGCACCTCGCCGACGAGTTCTTCCTGACGCACGCCTCGCGCGATGTGCAGCTGCTCATAGCTTGCTGCATAGCCGATGTGCTCAGGGTGTATGCACCTGAAGCACCGTATAAAGATCAGGAACAGGTATGTTAGCTACACTTGAGTATTACTAGCTAATTACTGGTATTGATCCAAACACAGGGACAGCAGGATTCCAATGATGTTTTATCAGGATGTTCTCGGCGTGGTGAGAAGTTCTTTCTGACGCGCGGTGTGCAGCTGGTTGAGATCAGAGCAGCTTAGAACTGAGCTGGTCCTTCATGACTAATCAGACCAAAGTCACGGGTCGCAAGATCAGTAATATACGGAGGATTTTCAAGCATTTTTACTCCAACATTTTGTGATTAATTCATAGTTTTACCCGACCCGAAGGTTCCCTAAAACTACAATAGGTATATCTCCCCCAAAACCGATCTTCTTTATTCATCAAACCTTTGTTCCCTCACCAGGTAAAGACGATATTCCTGTTCCTGATAAAGCAACTGCAAGGTCTCCGGGACCCGAAGGACCCGGCGTTCAAGCGCTACTTCTACCTGCTGGAGAACCTGGCTTATGTGAAGTCATTCAACATGTGCTTCGAGCTGGAGGACTGCCAGGAGATCTTCTGCGCTCTCTTCTCGCTCATGTTTAGGATTGTCAAGTGAGTATCAACTTTCCTCCCCAACGAATAGAGAGAATATTCCTGTTCCTCATCAAGCAGCTGCAAGGTCTCCGGGCCACGAAGTACCGCTTGCGCCACTACTAATACTTATCATCATCATCAGCCAATAGAAGTCCACTGCTGGACATTGCCCCCAAACCCCCCAATTTTCTCCACAAAGATCGGTCCTGTGCCGCCCGCATCCAATGGTTTCCCGCGACCTTCACCAGATCGTCTGTCCACTTTGTAGGACCACTACTGGACTGGTATTGGTGGTAATACTTATAGTCCGTGCCAAATATATTTGACCGAAAGGTCATTGACATTTTTTGACTTCGTAAATTCGAGAAACTTCTCGGGTATTACAAAAATTACAGTGTATTATTTCAATACTTACGTCAAAACTGTTATACCTACTTGGGTTTCCAAAGACAAAGTCTACACTCTGGTTTTAAGAAGACATTCTGTATGTCAATATGTCCATGTTCACTTGTCTCAACACCAATGCGCCTACTAATTTGCTCTTCTAACCTATATGATATAAATATATCCTTTTTTATTTTTTAAAGTCGGCTTATAATGTTGATAAATTTATTGATAATAATTAAAAATATATCTGCTTTCCGTGATGCTAATAATTATATTTATGTATTTGATAATGTGTAAGTATGTATGTTTAAAGTCTTCAGATTATTACTTATAATACCTTCCATATATATTATATATATGTATATATATATTCCACATTTTAAATATTTATTAGTAGTTATTAATATGTATTATGTAATATCATATTTTGCCGCCACAAATTTTCTGCTTCGCCCAATGGTTGACTGGTAGAGAATGCTGTAAAGCATTAAGTCCGCCAATTGTACTTTTTTTACTTTGTGCAATAAAGAATAAATAAATAATAAATAAATAAATATGAATAAATAAAACCTTTAACACAAACCATGTTCCACAGTACGGAACACTCGACAAAAGTGAAATCGTTCATGCTGGACGTCCTCTGCCCCCTCATCACGGAGTCGGACGTGGTCTCCAACGAGCTGCTGAACGTGATCCTGACGAACCTGGTGGAGCCGAACAAGCGCGGGCACAAGCACGCCTACTCGCTCGCCAAGGAGCTGATAGTGAAGACTAGTGAGACGCTCGAGCCGTACATACAAGCGGTGAGTCTTCAAGCCTCATTCATTCAGTCATTTCAGCGAGGCATTCTCGATTCAAGCCCTCATCACCGAGGATCGGAATAGGTAGACTATTAACAGTTGTATCACGTTTATAAGTTACATCGGCAAAAATCGTCTACGCAGAAGAGCAAGTTAAATGCGATTGATTACGATTGCGAAAGCAGTTGAAATAGAGATTTTATTGCGCTACGTTAAGATTTAATACAATAAATCCAGAGAGGAATGCTATCTCTCTTTTAACCGCACTCGCACCGAATATGGCGATGACGCATCAACCAATAGGAAAATTTATTTTCTGGTGCGCGTGAATGGAGCGTTCTGATTGGTTAAGATTTTGCCGCACTTTTAGAAAATAAGACTTCTGCGCAGGTACATTGGTGTAACTTATAAAATTGGTAAAACTGTACCTATATACAATTCTCGATGGGACATAACTTGGAGCTGGTAATACCACTGAATTTTAATTCCCAAAAGCTGAAATGTTATTTTGCCCTACTATAATACTATTGGTGCGGTTGGATGTGTTTAACTGGAAAACGATTGTTCCACTGTAATGGACAGACGAGAATAAAAAGGGGTTATCAGGAATTCAATGGTCATCCTCTTTTTTGGTCCAAGTGCCGGCCAGATTTTTTTTGCTGTATTCTGTAGGACTTGTCCCCCTGATTATTTATTACTATGGCACCAAATCTATAGGGACATTATCCTTGGTTTTATTCGAGTTCAAAAATCAATATCTTTATAATCATCTTTATATCAGCGAATTATTAAACAAAAAAAATATTCCCAATCTTGACTTTTATACATCGGGGGACAAGTCCTAACAGAATATAGCTTTTATTTATTGGGGCTAGCACTTTCTTGTTTGGACCAAAAATATATTCAAGTCCGAGGATCTAGGTATTAACAGCTCCGTGTTATATCCTATCGAGATTTGTAAGTAAATTTGGTCTAGCTATTCTGATTCCTGCTCATAATGGAGTCAGATGTAGGCTCCAACAACCTGCTCAACTTGATCCTGACGAGGCTAAAAAATTAAATCAATTGGCGGGGCTAATGTGCCTTGTCCTTCATTATCATTCAGCTGCTTCGGTAAGATACCTTAACGTTAAGATACCTAATAATCTCGAGAGCAATAGAAAGAAGCATATTTTCATACAAATGTTGAGTAATAGATACAATGTCGAGCCGAGGTCAGACGGTAAGACATGTGTAATGTTCGCATTGCTACGCCTCTCAGGTGAAGGACGATGTATGCTAATACAAGTTTTACTTTCCGTACAAATGTATTGTTATTTTTAAAATGTTCGTATTAGTAAAAGTTATAAAATATATAAATCTCCTATATACGGATTTCAGTGCTAATAGAAAAGGGAGCGGAGGGCTCTTGCGGTTCGAGGGAATATGCTGGTCCGTAGATTTTCCCGCTGTACTGAACAAGTTAGGGTCACGCTCTTTAAAGCGTATTGCCAGAACATGTACACGGGAAGTCTATGGGCTACGTATTCGAAAAGACCCCTAGACATTCAGAGTCCAATACAATAATATCTTCAGGATGATGTTGCGGCTGCCTCGCTTTTGTAGCGCGTCGGGGATGTTCGCGGAATACCAGATTGATGGCTTTATGGCCATTATCCGAAAAAACACCGCGTCCCTGGTCCGCAGGGTGAGGGACAGCCGCAACACCATCCTGATGACTCTAGCAGATAGAAACACCTCACCGCTCTGGAACTGCCTGGTGCGAAGAGTGACCACTGAAACCAGTTTCTTTGGTAACTCCTAGCAACCTCTCTCTTTTTAATTTTTAATTTCATTTTATTTTGTCGATATGTACCTACCAATATAATTTTAAGTCTTTTTGTTACTAACAATCTATGGACCAAAAACTATGGTCTGAAATAATCATTTTTTTTATATTTTAATATGTAACAACTTTTTGTATGGGTGCTAAATCAAATCTAAAAGAACAATGTTTGCCCGTGCGATGCGATTTTTTTTTTCAATAATAATAATCATCATCATTTTAGCCCTTTTCAATCAATTTGGTGAAGGCCTCCTTCAATCTTCTCCATTCTATTCTATTTTGGGCAGTTGAAGTCCAGTTGTGCCCGCCAATCTTTGCTATGTCGTCTCTCCATCTCATTTGTGGTCTTCCGATAAGTCTTTTCTGATCCCATGACCTTCCCTGGAGCATTTCCCTACACCACTAGTCTATATGTCCCGCCCATTGCCACATGAGTTGCACCACCAACTTGACTACTCCTGACACCTTACTATAACTTTTTTTCAATAAATACATACTAAATCATCATCGTCAGCCCATTTAAGTCCCCACTGCTGGGGCACGGGCCTCCCTCAATCACATGAAGGGTAATTACTATACTCACCACGCTTGGCAGACGGGTTGGCGAGGGTTTTGGTATAAATGCAGTTTTCCTTCTCTGGGTGCTGATGATCATGCCAGCAACTTTATCTTAGTCGCCTTTAACGACACCTCGGTAAGAGTGAGGGTGACCTATTCTACTCTGCCGGGGACCACACGGCTATTTCACATACTAAATACTACTTATCAAATAGGATTCGATTCCCGGTTCATATAAGCAACGGTGTATAAAAATTTAAAATCAGTACTATTACAAATCCAATGTTTTTTTTTTACAAAATTTAGCTATTTAGTATGTCTCTTGACATACCAGCATTAACCGTGGTCATATGACCTTCATATCTCGCGACACCGGCTCATCGTGACCCCACGCGACATCCGGCCACCGCCTTCCCTTTAAGGTGATGGGTAGGGCACACTAGCGACGCCAATTGATTTTAATATTTTGCTTCTAAACCGGATCTATTTTAAACAATTTCGGGGTTACAATCTCTCGGCAAACACTTATACTATTTATTAAATAACCGTGCACAAATGTTGTGTCCGTTTTTGTAC
Organism: Marasmia exigua; assembly: GCA_019059595.1. Lineage (NCBI taxonomy): Eukaryota > Metazoa > Arthropoda > Insecta > Lepidoptera > Crambidae > Marasmia > Marasmia exigua. The sequence continues at coordinate 11,183,391 of CM032486.1, forward strand.
GCGAAAAATTTATTCACGCCAAAAGCGGCCACTTTTGGTGGTATCCAAAATTCGAGTGCAAAAGCAGACCAAACAGTTAACTAAAAGTATTTAATAAATAGTATAGGTGTTTGCCGAGAGATTATAACCCCGAAATTGTTTAAAATAGATTCGGTTTAGTAGCTAAAAATTAAAATCGAATGGCGTCGCTAGTGTGCCCTACCCGACACCTTAAGGTGACGCATTGATGTAACTAGCACCGCTTAGTAGATTTTTATTCATTGTCGCTATTATGAGGCATTTTTAAAAAAAGTACAGCATTGAATCCATAAATACTTTCCGTATTAAGAAGTTTTTGAGACAAAATTGTGTCATGGTTTCTTCCTACAAGTAACCATTTTTTAGGGTTCCGTAGCCAAAATGGCAAAAACGGAACCCTTATAGTTTCGTCATGTCCGTCTGTCCGTCTGTCACAGCCGATTTACTCGGAAACTATAAGTACTACAGTGATGAAATTTGATGGGAATATGTGTTGTATGAACCGCTACAAAAATATGACACTAAATAGTAAAAAAAAGAATTGGGGGTGGGGCCCCCCATACATGTAACTGAGGGATGAAATTTTTTTTTTCGATGTACATACCCGTGTGGGGTATCAATGGAAAGGTCTTTTAAAATGATATAAAGTTTTCTAAAAAACATTTTTCTTAAAGTGAACGGTTTTTGAGATATCAGCTCTCAAAGTCGTAAAATTATATTATAAAATATTTCTTCTTTACTTTTTGTTACATATTCATTCATCCATTCGTGTCTTGGCACAAAGGCACAGTAGATGGATACGTACAAGCACCCAAACCTGGCACAAGTGTCTGATTAGATAAGTGTCTGACTGGTTAACAAATATTTGTATTTGTGTTGGTGCGGGAATCGAATCCGCGACCCTTGTATCTCAATCAGCGCGTAGATCTTATCGCTAAACGGGTCGTCAATATCATTGTAAAATGCTCTCATACGGACCTTCTGGGTCATGACGCGCTAGCTGCATAGTAAGGCTGTTCCGGGGTCGCCTGGACGTAGCTCCACCCTTAGTCCAAAACCATCCCGTGGCCGTATTGAAGCATGACAATAATTTCTCACTGACTAGCTGCAATTATATAAACGAATGTATTTAAATCACTATTTTACTTTACGTTACTTTACTACGATTTTATACTACTACTATTTTTACTGCTTCTTATTTCCTGATAAAAATCAAACTGATAAAAAAATACCTATAAACACAATAATCACAGTTTAATTAATTTATTTATTCATACCTATAACGAAGTCCCGAGTGGCAATCTCACATAAGCCAGTAAGTACTGAAAGCGTAGAATGTACGATTTTCTTTTTTTTTTTCTTCTTCTTTTTTTTCTCTCGCAAAGAATCTTCAGATTATTATTTTTTTTGCTCCTTGACGACCACTCCGTCCACATTGTACACCAATTATTTGATTTTATTACATCATGTTATTATCCGTTGACAAGACAATTGAAACGCGTACACGTTAAGCCGGAAACCAAGGTCAAATGCCGCTGCACAGCGAACGGGGTTCACAAACGGGCTCTGCGGGAATCGTCGCCTCGGTCCTTTTCCAACCCATGCGAGCATCTCGCTTTCACTATACTTGTTTATATCCCACCATAATATTAATTTGTATCTTATTGTATATTTATTTGTACACCTTTATTAGACAGAACATTATCTTTAATTTATTTATAAACTATTTATGTACACATACATATAAACTATTTATGTACCACATATATCGTCCGTGCGTCACATTAGGGCTCACATAAAACCAGCGCCATGGCCTGAAGGTACTCCTACCTAAAGCCATGGCAGAAGCTGAGTGAGCTACTTTTCACTGACTATCGCGACACACCTTACACACACACACACACCTGTAAGCAAATACTTAGTGCCCGGCTTGAGAAGCCATATTATTACTTTGTTTTTTTTTTTCTCTTTAATTTTTTTTTTCTCTGTTTGTCTTCTTTTATATTTGTAATGTTGTGTTTGCTGTATTAGTTTGTGTTTGATTTGATTATACTTGTTGCGTTATTATCTGTAAAATGTGGTGTGTCGTATTATTCAGTGAATAAATGTTTCTATCTATCTATCTATCTATCTAAAAAGTATGTCCCCCCCCCCTCTATTTTTATAACTACGGGGTATAAAATTCTAAAAAAAATAGAGGTGATGCATGCTAATTAACTCTTTCAACGATTTTTGGTTTGATCAAAGTATCTCTTATAGTTTTTGAGATAGGTTGATTTAACTGTAATTTTGGACTTTGCTGCTACGGAACCCTTTGTGCGCGAGCCCGACTCGCACTTGGCCGGTTTTTTGTAATTGCTAAAAGTGGCCACTTTAGGCAATAATAAAAAAATCGGTTACTTGTACGAAGATAATATTACACAAGTACATCTCAAAATATTCTAAATACTTTTCTTTTGGATTAACCAAATTGAACTTATTAAAAAATGTCGCATAATATCCTCAATACGAATCTACTGGCGACGCTAGTTACGCCAATGCGTCACCTTAATCCTTTATTACAGCATCATAGAGTTGTAGGCTCTATGATTTGCCGTATGAAGAAAAAGGAGTACATAATACCAGTGTTATACTTATTGTTATTGCTTTTACTCGGATTTTTAATTATTTATTTCCTAACAAATTCCCATACAATTTGCATCTCAACCGGAGTTATACCACGGCCTCAAAGAAAACCGGCGTGAAGCACCACTGTGCTGCGTTTCGCTGCGTGAATGAGGGTACCGGAGGCCCAATCCGGAAAAAAGGTGGGGTTTAACGGTTGGCAGCGCACTTTTGACTCCACTGGTGTGGCGGGTGTCTATGGGCGGTGGCAATCGCTTACCATCAGGCAATCCGTTTGCTCGTCTGCCATAAAAAAATAAACTGTCAAAAGGGGTAAAAATAAATGCAAAACGTTTATCAATTTGGCGAATAAACTAAAAATCAAACTTTATTTACTTTTGGGCTTTAAATATATTGTGAAATACATATATTGATCTAACTCGGAGATAGGTAGCTCAAGCACCTGTGTTACGGATATCAGAATCAACAGTGGGATTACAAATATAAACATACATATAATACTTTTATTTTTTAAATACATACAAACACCCAGACTAATACAAACAGTTCATACACACAAATGTTTGTACTGTGCGGGGATCGCACCCGCAACCCTTGGACCAAAGGCAGCGTTCACTACCACTGTTCCAAACGGGTCGTCCAACTTTAAGAGCCGACAACGCATAAGTGATTCCACGGGCGTTGCACATATCCACCAGGTGTGCCGTTTGCACGTTTGTCCTCTATAATTTAAAATGCACCTCTAGATATTTCGAATCTGCGTGCGTATTTATACTATTAGCTCGGAGGTGAGGGAAACCTGCACGTTTCGGATAGTTTCTGAAACGTGTAACCATGATTCAGTTGGTCTGGTTGCGAAGGTCAGACGGCAGTCGCTTCATTGTAATTACCAGATTCCCCCAATCCTGAATCATGGTCTAAGCGTACCCCGGGCTCCAGAGCGACATCTTTGGACGTAACCGGGTATTACACGCTAAGATGAGCTTGAAAAAAAAAAGATTCTCTGACTTGAAGCGCGCGATTATGCAAAAGCGTCGTTATTAGTCACACTCACAGATGCATGTAATATTATTACTGGTTTATTTTCGAAGTAACAATTTGATCTCCACTGTGTAAAGCGGTGTAAGCCACAACTCAAATAAACATGAAGTTGGTGTTATGGAATAATCGCCAGTGTTTGCTGTAGGCTTATGCATCGAGGTTAGTGCATCCCATAGGGTTGTCGACGGTGATTTGTTGTAATAGGCTATTCTCCATTTTTTTTTCAAATATATTTTAAAATGTTCGTATCGATTCAATAGTCATCTGGTATTTTTATTTCCTGGAAATAATATCGCTTTATCCAAAAATATATTTTTCAAATATAGACGAGATTTTTTTGCGCTAAAACGATAGCCTCCATTTTTGTGACGTCTAAGAACATCAATAAGTTAATGTCAACCATATGTCAACTATACGTGTGTGGTACCTGAACTTTAGTTGAAAAAAAAAACCGAATATAAGCAAGATTTCAAAATTTGTAAATGTTGCTTTAAAAAATTAATATAATATACTTACATGGCTGTTTTAACATTTCTGAATTCAGCAGAAAAGAAATCGGTTTTGCACGCAAAGAACTTTGCTATCATTAACGAGTCAATCTTTGCCATCTGGCAAATAACAAACATTTGACAGTACAAATCTTTGTACTTTTAAGAATCCTTCCTCCATTGTGAAATGAAAATGAACAAACTACAAATTCGCAATAAAGCGATGATAATAATGATAATACAACTTTGGGCTGTCGTTCATAAGAGGACTGCATTTGATTTTATGACGTAAAAGTATGGCGGCTGGCGTTTTCGATCACGTGATATACAGATAATAACACTACAATTTTATTTTTGATATTATAAATAAACCGCTTAATTATTTAACTAAATAATGTTTTATTCGTATTTCTTATGGTGAAAGCTATAGAAAAAACACATTTTCGTAATTTAATTTTCATAGACGAAACGATTACTATAATTGTCATTTATTTGCTTGAAAGTGGTACATAAAAATGTTGATCTCACATTTCACCAGAATGTGACTTGCAAATACGGTCTTAAGATTATAAATACATCATTAAAACTAACTATAATATTTACGATTTCAAAATAAAGGGGTCACAACACAACATACTTTTAAAAGAGTTAAAATATTCTTGCTCTGAATAAAAACATTTTCCGATAAGCCACTTATTTATTGTTATGTCACTTCTGATTTTGTATGTATGCGAGCAGCCTCAACAAATGGTACCCGAACTATTTGTAAAGAACTGTATTTCTAGTAAATAAAAAAGTTATTTATTTATTTTATATTCTTATTTTTTTGCCACACTAATAATAATTAGACTTAGACTTCATACAATTGGAAATTCTTTTGTAGGTAGGTATTGAGCATTAGAATGTTTAGTAAGTTACCTCAAAAAAGTATTGATTTACCGGTACATAAGTTTAAGTTCATCGTCAGCCCAATTAAGTTCCCACTGCTGGGGCACGGGCCTTCCTCAATCACATGAGGTGTAATTGCCATACTCACCACGCTTGGCAGACGGGTTGGCGAGGGTTTTGATATAAATGCAGAGTTTTCCTTCTCTGGGTGCTGATGATCATACCAGCAGCTTTACCTTAGTCGCCTTTTACGACACCTCGGTAAGAGTGAGGGTGGCCTATTCTACTCTGCCGGGGACCACACGGCTCATAAGTTTAAGTTGTACGTAAAAAAACTGCCTAATGCAGAAATACTATAAAGGAGATGATTATTTAAATGACAAGGATTCCTGGACATGTTGATCTATCTAATGTCCAATTTCATTTCATAATTTTACTTTGACGATTTATCTGAACGATATTGATTATAAGCATTCTATGTCATACTGTCATGTCACTGTAATCATAATTTAGAAATAACGAAAATTGTAATTAGCATATTATTTGAAAAGAGGAACTGAGTTTCTTCTTGCTGATTCTTCTCGGTAGAAAATGACATTCCGAATCAGCGGTAGATTATAATAAATAAATATTTCACAACATCACATACATTGATCTAACTCCGAGATAGGTAGCTCAAATAATATATGACATTCATAAATGTTATCTATGGACTTAAATTGAATAAAGAGATTTTTGATTTTGAATAAAACTCGTTTGTAATAACCCATGCCATGCCTTACTTGAAAATAATGGTATTACAATTTATTTCAAAAAGATAACAGTTGCTTATAACTTTGAAACGACACACTACATTTTTTTTGCGTAAGCTTATTTTATGCTTGTATTGATATTAAGCATCCATCCAAAATAATTTTAAGTGAAAGCTATTAAAAATCTTAAAACTTTGAGAAAATGGTGGATAATCGCTTATCATCAGGCAATCTGTCTGTTCGTCCGCCATCTATCACATAAAAAAGGAAGTTTTAATTGTTTGTGTCAAATGAAATCGCGTCGCGGGTGTCCATTGGCGGCGGCAATCGCTTACCTTATCGCATAAAAAAAAATGTTTCTTCTCTACCAACCCTTAATATTCGACACTCGCTCGTTCTGATACACCAATGAGCATGAAACTCGATTTCCGATTCAAAAATATGCTGAATTCATGTATAGCGCTTCGTTTGTCGACAACCACTGAAAGGTCCAGCATTTTAATAGCCCTAACGACTCATAGTGTATCGTTAACAGCAACTTGGCCCGAGCAAACACACAACTGTTTTGTGCATGTACGGTCAGCATCAAAAGTAGCTTAACACTTACCATGTCATGTAGTACCATGTCAAAATAACTGTACCTACTGCCTATTATAGTCAGTTTCTAAGGGGTATGTAAAAAAATATACTTCGACATGGTATTAAAGTATTAAGGTATTCGATTTCAATTTTTAGCTACTAAACCGGATCTATTTTAAACAATTTCGGGGTTACAATCTCTTGACAAACACTTATACTATTTATTAAATAAGCATGCACAAATGTTGGGTCCGTTTTTGTACGCGAAAAATTGATTCACGCCAAAAGTGGCCGCTTTTGACGTGAATCAATTTTTCGTACGCGTTGGACCAAACATTTTTGCATGGTTATTTAATAAATAGTATAAGTGTTTGCCGAGAGGTTGTAACCCCGAAATTGTTTTAAATAGATCCGGTTTAGTAGCTAAAAATTAAAATGGATTGGCGTCGCTAGTGTGCCGTACCCGTCACCTTAAGCTACTTTTGATGTGGACCGTACCGAAACTTTTTTGTCGGCAGGTCTCTGAGACGAAGTGGCGATTTTAAAATGAAACAAAAATTAACAGTAACAGTAAATAAATGTCTATTTGAACAGATAATTTTCACGGAAAAACTAAGGAACTGTTTTTTTTTATAGAAAGGTCAGGTCAGGATGACCTCACTCCGCCTGATGGTAAGCGTCCGTGAAATCCAAATATGAGGTCGATAGGCACAAAGGAACTAACAAAGTACCCATTGAGTCTGCCATCCTCACCCTGATGGCCTGCTGAGATGCCGCTTCACGCCCCGCCTAAAAGACCCCGGATTGTATGATCTTTCATACAATCCGGGGTCTTTCCCTGGATTTGGCCTCCGGTACCCTCGCTCACGCAGCGAAACACATTACAGTGCTGCTTCACGCCGGTTTTCTGCCGGTCGAACCGGCTCATTCATGCCGAACCTCTCCCGCTGTTGTCAAAGATAGCAAAAGTTATAGTAATCTTTAATTTATTTAATAAGGCATGCAGCGTAAATTTATACAGTTTCCTGTTTCGAATGCATTAAGGAGCGGTATAAAGTTCAAGGAGAAATGTTCACATTTTGCTTCCAAATCTTTAGGAAGGTGGTCGTTAAGATTAATACTTAATGAGGTATAATTTTGCCGAAATTTTGACTTTAACTTTATATATGCCAAGGCTTTCGTTCATCTGAACTCCACTTGATAAACATTCGTGTGATGAACACTTGTATTTGTTCAGTGTTTGGGTGATAAATTATCTATATGTGTATTTATTAAAATGTAGAACAATCAGCATCAGAATGATCTTAGCATTCAAACTTACCAAAAATATTTAAGTTTTGACAAAAATCACTTTAAGCACAGAACTTTAAAGTGTGCTTTCATTTATTGTTGTTTGTTCTCTAACAAGAAATGATATGCACCTTGGCGCATACTGGTCTTTTTTATATATTATATTTTTGATCTGTTTGACGCTAAGATCTATTTGAGTATTTGTTAAAATGTGGAACAATCAGCATCAGAATCATCTTAGCGTTCAAACCTACCGAAAATATATGAGCATTTGCACAATATAACCGTGGGAGAACCACGCTTCAGCATGAATGGGCCGGCCCGACCGAAGTGATACCACGGTCCACATAATACCGGCGTGAAGCGAGTGGGGATACCGGACGCCCAATTCATAGAACCCTTCCTAAAGGTAAGGGGGGTTTAAAGGTTGACAGCGCACTTGTGACTCCACTGGTGTCGCAAATGTCCACGGGCTTCGGCAATCGCTTACCTTAAGGTAATCCGTGAGCTCGTCTGCCACCTATCACATAAAAAATATTAGCACAATACTTTAAAGTGTACTTTCATTTATTGTTATTTGTTCTCTAACAAGAAATGAAAATGCACCAAGAATGAAAATGGCGCACCTATACTGGTCTTTTTTCAAATGCTCAGATATTTTTGGTTTGTTTGACGCTAATATAATTTTGATGCTCACTACACAGCCACACATCAAAGTAAACAAAATTGACAATTTTCTTCAATCGACTCTCACCTCAATGTAAAACACGTTTGGTTCACTATCAATTGAGGAAATTTGACAGATTGTGGTACTTGATGTGGCTGTCTGAACCTTAGTTGGTACTGATATCCACAACATAGTGCTTAAAGTAAGGCACTTTAGGGCAAGTCGATAAGGTGATAAGACTATGAGTAGCTGAAATGACAACAATTAATGTATGCATATTTTTGGATATTTTTATTCACAAAAATAAAAACTGCATTGAGCAATATAATATACATAAAAAATAATAAATAAATATTTTACAACATCATTCATCTGACTCTGAGATAGGTAGCTCAAGTACATGTGTTACGGATATTAGAATCAACAACAGCGGAATTACAAATATATACATTATAATACTTTTCTTTTGTAAATACATATTTATAATACATAAAAAACACCCAAACCAATACAAACAAACATGTTCATGAACACAAATGTTTGTACTGTGCGGGGATCAAACCCTTGCACCAGAGGCAGCATTCACTACCACTGATCTAAACGGGTCGTTAACAATCTTATAATATAATTAATGTTCACGGGACAAAATCCGAATATTTTTGTATGTAAGTAATCTTATAATATTTTTTGTTACAGTTCTTCAACCACGTCCTCATACTCGGCAAGGAAGAGAAGAATCTTCTAATATTCTCCAAAGTGTACGAACTGATATACGAGCTTTACCAATGCTGCCCATCGTTACTCCTGGCTGTGCTCCCGCAGCTCGAGTGCAAGCTGAAGTCTGCCCAGTTCCAGGAGAGACTAAGCGGGGTGGCCCTGCTCGCCAGGATGTTCTCTGAACCAGGGTCCGAGCTTGCCAAGCAATACCCAAACCTGTGGCGAGCTTTCTTAGGTCGCTTCAACGACATATCCGTACCTATACGAATCAAATGCGTGCAGTACTGTATGCACTTCCTGGTACATCACCCAGATTTGAGGAAAGATATAACGGAGACTTTAAAAATGAGACAGCACGATGCACACGAACAAGTGCGCTATGAAGTGGTCATGGCTATAATTGCGACGGCTCAGAGAGACTTCCAAGCTGTGGCCGAGTCTGAAGACTTACTCCACTTCGTCCGAGAAAGGACTCTTGACAAGAAATTCAAAATAAGAAAAGAGGCGATGTCAGGTCTCGCGATGATCTACAAGAAATTCTTAACAGAGGAATCCGTTCCTCCGGCGACAGAAAAAGCCGTACAATGGATTAAAGACAAAATTCTTCACGGTTACTACATGACCGCATTAGAAGATAGACTCCTAGTCGAGAGACTATTGAACACATCACTCGTTCCTTACACATTGCCAGCTCCGGTGCGAATGAAGAAATTATATTACTTAATGTCTAACGTGGACGATAACGCGACGAAAGCATTTATAGAGCTACAGAAGCATCAGTTGGCGGTGCGTCGTACAGTGGCCGAGTGGATAGAGTTGCATAGGAAGCCGCCGACGCCGGCGGTGCAGAAGGAAATGATCGCTAAGGTGCTGCACATAAGTTCCAAATTCCTGCCGGAGTCGGTGAAGGCGCAGGAGTTTCTGAACAAGTTCTCGCTGCACATGAAGCAGGCGCCGGAGCTGTTGCAAGGAATGGAGACGATTTTGAACCCTAATGTCAGTTGTGAGGTCTGCGTTCGTACAACTGTAAGTATACATTTTCTGTTTTAGTTTTACTTTCTACAATAGTTTTCATGCGCTTTAGGATTAATCTAACATCTGTCCGCACGAGAACTGCAACAATATGCTCGTATTTGCAGTGCGGTCGCATTCGACCTTCAAATTCAAATGTCACAGTCTTTCTTGCTCTATTAAATGACGGGTCTGATGTGATAGACAAAGATAGAAACAGGAAAATGCGGGTAACTAAACCCTCAGCTCCATTTAACTATAATGCGTTAATAATGTAACTTATTTTAACATTCAACAAAATTTAGTAAATAAACGATCCATTTACCTACTCGGATTAATTAGTCCACATGACACATATCTATCGAGACTATCGCTTTTAAAACCTCCGCTAGATGGCGTATCGTTGGACAGAGGGGGGCTATCGTGTGCGAAAAATCCGCAAGATGGCGGACTGAGGTCCATCTACAAGGTGATTGGGTATTTTTAGACGTAATTAATATGTCTAATTGTCAACTAACGAATAAATCAGCCAATAGTGTTGCCAACTTCAACACCATTGGCAGATTTATTCGTTAGCTGATACCTCGCTTCTCAAGGAATCCATATATCGGATATTTCACACGCGATAGCCCCCCATTCAACAGCATTGGTGGTTTCGTTTGTTAAATTGTCATTTTGATATTATCACGTCCATAAATAACCAATCACCTTGTAGATGGACCTTAGTCCTCTCATACGCCATCTAGCGAATTTTTCACACGGGATTCGTCCATTCCTTTCCATCTTTTGTTTAATTGCATAAATTAAACCTTTTTAATGTTTCAGTCGAGCGTCCTCAAGAAACTAGGGCAGCCTGTGATGACGAACCTATACTACAACACGGTGAAGATGCTCCTGGAGCGAGTGAGCTCCGTGATGATCGACCACGAGTCTCTGCTCATCCTGGTGGGCTACGTTGACGGCGCCGTCAAGGGAACCGACCCGGGCATCGCGGAGGAGTGCGGTAAGATGAAACATGATTTTCCCCTTAAATATTTTTAAAGATGGCCTTTCAAGTTGTCACAAATAGGGAACAACGTTTTGTTTAATAATATTCTGCAACCGATTTCTTCTAAGTCGCCCAATCTCAACGATCAGCCACTTACGCACGATATATTATAGTACCTACTCAAGTGAGTGCGCAAACACAAGTGCACTGTCTATGCGCTTGCCCTCATAATCCGATGGGACACCAGTGTGACACGATCGGAGAAGAATCGGGCGCAGGACCAACGGCTTAACTTGCTTTCCGAGACACGGGGATACAAGACCGCCAACTTCCATACTCCGGGCTGACACTGAGAGTTTCTTAACAGAAAAACTCAGGTACAAATTTTTACCCGACCTGGGGATCGATCGAGACCCCAAGAGCAGCCGTCACTTTAAAGTGCAACGACTACCCACTCTGCCAACGAGGCAGTCAAGGTGGCGTGTATCACTCTACTCGAACCCTTAACAACACCCCTGGAGTGTCCATTTCAGCGCAATCGCGGTCGGAAACACCACAGCCGGTACTGGACCCTACCCCTAATCGCGCTCGTCGCTTTACCTTTCGTATAGCAACCCTTTTCTAATAGGAAGAGTCCCGGATGCGGTAACTCACCGCATATCACGCAATCCGATACGTAACCGTATCGAATTGTTCGTCACGCGAGCTATACTCGAGTATAGCTTGCGTGACGAGCAAGACGAGCGTACTCTGGAGGCAAAGTACGTGAGCTTACCCACTACAGTCCATTTCAACTGGGATGATCTCTATGACACTTCATCGTGCTCTGAATTTCGCATTTTATGTTTGACAAACAAAAATCATGTTATACTTTAAACAAACAAAAGTAATTTATTTATTTTTGAGTAGCGGCATTACAAAAAATATTAAAATAAAATATATTTTACTTATAAAACGAAAACAGTATCGCTTAGTTCAATTTAGGTCGGTAGTTTGCGCTGTGGGTGCATTCCTAGTCACTCGGGTTCTCCTTTTATATATACACGAAGACTTTTAATCAGTGATCAGGACCTACTGATTCCGACTAGGTGGATGATGGCCATTGCTATAGTAATAGTAGTTACATGTTTTCTTTTTGTTTCGGTTTTATTTTAAATTTTATTAGATATCTAAATTTAATTGGAATGTTTGGTCTTCCTACATTTTTATGAAGTGTAGAAAGCTATTTTAACTTTCTTTAATTTGTTTTATTTGACGTTGTCTGCCATTTGACAGTTTTCTACCAATAACATGAAAAACTTTAAATTTCTAATGAGGTTTGTTATCATCACTGTACCTGTACTTATGAAGAGGTTTTATTTGTAACAAGGAGGAGTAGGTCATCCTACTCCATGGTCGTCCATATTCATAGTTATTAACTTAAAGTCCCAGACAAGAAAAAAAAATGGAACGCTGACATGTAACTACTATTACTATAGCAATGGCCATCATCCACCTAGTCGGAATCAGTAGGTCCTGATCACCGATTAAAAGTCTTCGTGTATATAGATTTAAATAACTGTACAATTTGTATAAATGGGACTGAGAAAAAACAGAGGCGGTATATCGAATAATCGGCGGCCATCTTGTTCTTACCTGACAATCGCGTTACAAGATAATATCGATTTCATTTCCACATAAAGTATAATTAATTACCAGAAAAAATCGTTATTATTTTCATTGTAGGACCTCTCAACAAGTGTCGAAATCGGAACTGTCACAGAGACCATTTTATTTGAAATGGACTTATAGTGACAGTTCGTTGGGTTTGGATCCCTCATGAATTTTCAAGCATAGTATTCATCATCATCAGCCCATTTAAGTCCCCACTGCTGGGGCACGGGCCTCCCTCAATCACATGAGGGGTGATTGCCATACTCACCACGCTTGGCAGACGGGTTGGCCAGGGTTTTGATATAAATGCAGAGTTTTCCTTCTCTGGGTGCTGATGATCATGCCAGCAGCTTTACCTTAGTCGCCTTTTACGACACCTCGGTAAGAGTGAGGGTGGCCTAGTCTACTCTGCCGGGGACCACACGGCTAGTAGTATTGACTAAATTATAATAACAAGTAAAAATATTGTCCATTCTATCACAAATTGTTTCCTTACTCTCCTACAGGCATAGACCTCAAGAAGTGCGCCGAGCGGGGTCTCAAACTGCTCGTGATGCTGTCGTTCGTGTTCCCCGCGCACTTCCTCCACGAGGACGTGCTCAACCGGCTGACGTCACTGCTGGAGCTGGACGACGAAGCCGTGGCGCCGCACATACTGGCCGCGCTCACCTTCCTCGGCAAATACAGGCCGCTCAGTGAGTTATAGATCACCATCAGCCTGTCGCATCATCTCTACCACTTCCTCCACGAGGACATACTGGCCGCGCTCACCTTCCTCGGCAAATACAGGCCGCTCAGTGAGTTATAGATCACCATCAGCCTGTCGCATCATCGGCCGCTGGGAGTCGGCCGGTTAGTGTGGGGCTCTCCCCTGGAGTGCTCCCAGGGGCATACCTACAAAAAACTCCGAGGCTTTTTCCGACCATTGCCCGGAAAATTCCGAACGGAACACGGGGCCTATGACCTCGAGGGATCCCCTCCTGTACGCCGCCTCCGCCAAAATCAGCTATGAGGGATTTAATTATTTTGAAGCATGTATGTATAAGTTGAATTAATTTTCCAGGTGAAGCGTGCCCGGCGCTATTTCCAAGACTGATCACACTGTGCAAGGCGTATGCCGAAGTCGGCACGCCGAAGCAAGCCAAGAATGCTGTCAGGTATGATTTTGACCAACTTTTACTTTAAAAATTAGTTGATTGAGATCTCAAAAAGTCTCTAGATCTGAATAGGACTGAGTCATGGAACTTCATAAAAAAGATCGAGGCCTATAAACCAAAAGCAAAAAGCCAAAAGAATTTGGAGGCCTTGAGCCTTGTACAGTGAACAGCAGAAGTAGCTCTTTATATTTTACTTTTGTGGCTCTTCTTCCCACGACTAAGAAGGTTCGTTTTTTGGTCATTTGGCTAACCTTTGACCACAATCGCACCTGATGGAAAACGACGACGAGGTTTAGGATGATACACGTTTGACTAAAAGATACCTCTTCACTCTTTCTATAATGATGTCTCGATTATAGCAGTCAGGAAAAACAGATCTCGGCAGGGAGTTCCATTCCTAAGCCGTCTGCATTATAAATGTGGAAACGAATCGCTTCGTGCGGATAAGGCGTAGTTCTACCACATAAGAATGAAAGCCTTCGCCGCGCCTTGTCCGGTGATGGCCATTGACAAGGCGCGGCTGGGGAGGGGGATCAAATTATGTAGAACCTGCGCACACTCCCCGAAATGAATTCGTTAGAAAACCAAGAGGCCACACGTCGACGGTGGTCCAGGTTCTGCAGGCCAGCTTCGGAGAGTGCGTCATCACCGATGAGCTTCTGTTGAGGTGTTGACTAAACAAATTTGTATATCACAAATGCGGACTATCATGTGTGAAAAATCCGCTAATTACTGTTAGTGTTACACTGGGTCCACAATAACCAATCACCTTGTAGATGGACCTCAGGCCTTTAGTACATCATCTAGCGGATTATTCACACGCGATAGTTCTCATTATGCATGGACTGTTGTACAAAGTTGTGCAACATATAATACGTGTTTTGTTTTAAACTTTCATGTTCACAAACATTAAAATAGTTATTTATATACATAACATTTTTTGGAATCGGGTCCTAATCACTGGATTGAGTTTCATAACCCTCAGATAATTTCGACAGAATGCCACTACATACCAAGACTGGTCAGGGAAGCGATTGATTATTGTACATAAATTTCAATCGTAAGGATGGGTTTAAATTGTCAAATGTCTGAAATTCCGCACAGTACAAATATTTGTGTGCAAGAACATGTCTTTTTGTATTGGTCTGGTTGTTTTCTATGTATTATTAGTATGTATGTAGGTGCTTGAGCTACCTATCTCGGAGTAGGATCAATGTTTGTGATGTTGTGAAATATTTATTTATATTTATTATTCGAAAATTTAAAAACCGTAAAACGAAACAAATTTTGCGGCCAGATACCATGTGTGTTGAGTGTCGAGAACAGGTGCGAGAAAATAGTGAGTTGGTGAACAGTGGTACCGCAGGTTCGCTTAATAAAAGACTGCGAGGAGGGTAGATCGATTTCATCATCATCATCATCATCATCAGCCCATTTAAGTCCCCACTACTGGGGCACGGGCCTCCCTCAATCACATGAGGGGTAATTGCCATACTCACCACGCTTGGCAGACGGGTTGGCGAGGGTTTTGATATAAATGCAGAGTTTTCCTTCTCTGGGTGCTGATGATCATGCCAGCAGCTTTACCTTAGTCGCCTTTTACGACACCTCGGTAAGAGTGAGGGTGGCCTATTCTACTCTGCCGGGGACCACACGGCTAAGCACAGGCACAGATCGATTTGTCTGCCAGTAACCACTTACCCGCAAAAACTTCGGTTACTCCGTGACCAAAATATCCGAAACTCAAAAATAAGATACATGGTAGAAATCTCATAAATAACTATTCTAATACGTGTTTTGATTGACTTTCAGATGCCTGTTCGTGAACGTGCCGGAGCAGCGCACGGCCATCTTCACGGAGATCCTGGAGACGCTGAAGGCCACGCTGAGCCCGCACTCCGAGCACTACCGCACCGCCATCGTCACGCTCGGCCACATCGCGCACAACCTGCCCGACAACTTCCCTGTCCACATCAAGAACATTGTCTCCAGGAAGGTATGGCTCCAGACTTAGGGTTACAGTTACATTACAACTTAACTTAACTTCTGGTTTTAATCGAGTTAAAATATTCATAGAAAAGTATGAATATTTTAACTCGATTAAAACCAGAAGTCAGTTATTCATATTTTCTAACACGATTTTTGGTATCATTCATATTTGGTAGAATAACGTATAATGCTTTTAAATTAAAAAATACGCACACGTATTTCATACAGTTAATGAGACAATAACTCCGAATGATTTTATAATGATGACAATAGAATAGGCCACCCTCACTCTTACGAGGTGTTGTAAAAGGCGACTAAGGTAAAGCTGCTGGCATGATCATCAGCACCCAGAGAAGGAAAACTCTTGCATTATATCAAAACCCTCGCCAACCCGTCTGCCAAGCGTGGTGAGTATGGCAATTACCCCTCATGTGATTGAGGGAGGCCCGTGCCCCAGCAGTGGGGACTTAAATGGGCTGATGATTATGATGAACTAGACAATAACACCGAATGCTTTTATAATGACGACAATATGTGCAGCTACACGTCGAGGCATCTAACCTGATATGTGGCTAGCTGTACACTGATATTAGTAATGCATATTCCTTATGTTACATATTTTATGGAATACCTCGACTGCATAGGTGGGCGCAAGAGGTCTCGGGTTCGATCCCCGGGTCGGGCCAAAAATTTGTACCTAAGTTTTCGGTATGAAGTTCTTAGTGGCAACCCGGAGTCTGGAAGTTGGCGGTCTTGTACCCCCGTGCCTCGGAAAGCACGTTAATCCGTTGGTCCTGCGCCCGATCCCTCTCCGGTCGTGTCACACTGGTGTCCCATCGGAATATGAGGGTAAGGGAATAGAGAGTGCACTTGTGTTTGCGCACACACTTGAGCACTATACTGAAAATGAAAATGAAAATACCGTTTATTCAAGAAACACTGATACTTAGCAATATTTGAACTGCTCTCACATAAGGTCGCCCTGTGTTGTGAGAGGAGGCTCTTTTTATATAATATACATACTATACAGTGTGTTTGTCTTAATTTAAGATGATACATGATGTTGGTGTTTATAATATATCCTGCGTACGCGGCTGATCGTTTGGGGATTGGCCGCCGTAGCCGTGATCGGTTGGAGGATGTTATTATTATTATTTTATGCAATATAGTTGACATTGTTTATTTGTTTGCAGATTGTAAAAGAGCTTCTAGTCCGAGAAGGCGGCGGCGGCCCTAACGCGCCGAGCGGCGAGTGGTGCGAGGAGGACGAGCTGCCGGAGGAGACGCGCTGCAAGCTCGAGGGGCTCAAGTGCATGGCGCGCTGGCTGCTGGGCCTGAAGAAGGACGAGCTCTCCGCGCAGAAGACCTTCCGCATGCTCAACGCGTTCATAGTGCACAAGGGGACTTGCTCCAGGTAAAACAGCTTGACAAACTCCAGCTGATTGTGTCCTGTAGACGAAGGGCGGAAACCTTCAACCGGATAGCGAGGCGTAAGCTAGGGCTTATCAATCCATATCTCCTCCGCGCAGAAGACCTTCCGCATGCTCAACGCGTTCATAGTGCACAAGGGGAGACTTGCTCCAGGTAAAACAGCTTGACAAACTCCAGGCTGATTGTGTATGTAGACGAAGGGAGCGGAAACCTTCAACCGGATAGCGAGGCGTAGCCTAGGGCTTTCATCCATATCTCTCCGCGCAGAAGACCTTCCGCATGCTCATAGCGCGTTCATAGTGCCAAGGGAGACTTGCTCCAGGTAAAACAGCTTGACTAACTCCGGCGGATTGTATCTGTTAGACGAAGGGCGGGAAACTTCACCGGATAGCGAGGCGTAGCTAGGGATTTCATCATATCTCTCCGCGCAGAAGACCTTCCGCATGCTCAACGCGTTCATAGTTCACTTGCTCCAGGTAAAATTTTCTGCGAAAAAATTTCTGACTTCGGTAAAACGTTTTCTCGAGTGTACTGTTGTAAAATGTTACCTATTTGAAGTGTGCAAAGTGATAAAATATTATTTTACACTTTTTTGTTCGTGGTTTTTGAAGGCGGTTTTTTGTTCGCAAGAATTTATTTTTTTAAACTTGTTAGTGTCTCAGTTTTTTAGCGAACAAGCATAACCTCCTTTTTTCTTAAGTCGGTAAAAATAGCTTACAAACTCCGGCGATTGTATCTGTAGACACGGGCGGAAACCTCACCGGATAGACGAGGCGTAGCCTAAGGCTTTTCATCCATATCTCTGCCGCGCAGTAAGACCTTCCGCATGCTCAAACTCGTTCATAGTGCACAAGGAAGACCTTGCTACAGGTAAAACAGCTTGACAAACTCCGGCGGATTGTGTATGTCTACTAAGTGCAGAAACCTTCCTCACCGGATAGCGAGGCGGTAAGCTAGGGCTATCATCCATATCTCTCTACCGACGGCTAGAAGACCTGTCAGCAAAATGTCCTCAAACCAGCGTTCATAGTGCACAAGGCGAACTTGATCACAACCGTTGAAAAAGTAGTTTCAGTCGTGAGAACAATATGTGTCACACCGTGGATTACAGTAAGATTAGTTATAGTGTATCTGTAGACGTTGCACAATGGTGCACCGGAAAGGCCTTTCGTATCCGGATAGCGAGGCGTAGCTAGGGATATCATCCATATCTCTCCGCGCAGAAGACCTTTCGATGCTCAACGCGTTCATAGTGCACAAGAGCGAACTCTGCTCAAGTAAATAGACTTGAACAAACTTCAGCCGATTGTATCTGTAGACGAGGGGCGGAAACCTTTACCGGATGCGAGCTGTAGCTAGGGTTTCATCCCATATCTCTCCCCGACGCAGAAGACCTTTCGCATGCTCAACGCGTTCATAGTGCACAAGGGAGACTTGCTACAGGTAAAAACTTGACAAATCTCCGCGGTTGTGTATTAGACGAAGGGCAGAAACCTTCCCGGATGCGAGGCGTAGCTAGGGCTATCATCCCTATCTCTCCGCGCAGAGACATTCCGCATGCTCACGCCGTTCATAGTGCACAAGAGGGACTTGCTACAGGTAAAACATCTTACAAACTCCGCGGATTGTGTTGGTAGACGAAGGGCAGAACCTTCACCGGATAGCGAGGCGTAGCTAGGGCTAATCATCCATATCTCTCCGCGCAGAAGACCTTTCGCTGCTCAAAAACGCGTTCATAGTGCACAGGCGAACTTGCTCCAAGTAAAATAGCTTGAACAAACTTCAGCTGATTGTATCTTTTAACGAAGGGCGGAACCTTTACCGATAGCGAGGCGTAGCTGTGGCTATCATCCCTATCTCTCCGCGCCCAGAAGACTTTCGCATGCTGCACGCGTTCATAGTGCACAAGGCGAACTTGCTCCAAGTAAAATAGCTTGACAACTTCAGCTGATTTGTAATCTGTAGACGAGGCGGAAACCTTTACCGGATGCGAGCTGTAGCTAGGGTTTCATCCCATATCTCTCCCCGACGCAGAAGACCTTTCGCATGCTCAACGCGTTCATTAGTGCACAAGGGGGACTGCTCCAGGTTTTAAAACAGCTTGAAAACTCCGGCGGATTGTGTCTGTAGACGAAGGGCGGAAACCTTCACCCCGGATTAGCGAGGGTAGCCTAGGGCTTCATCCTTATCCTCCGCGCAGAGACCTTCCGCATGCTCAACGCATTCATATTGCACGAGGGAGACTTGCTCCAGGTTAAAACAGCTTGACAAACTTCCGGCGATTGTGTATGTAGACGAAGGCGGAAACCTTCACCGGATAGCGAGGCGTATAGCCAGGGCTTTCATCCATATCTCTCCGCGCAGAAGAAGACCTTCCGCATGCTCAAGCGTTCATAGTGCACAAGGGGGACTTGCTACAGGTAAAAATTTTATGCGAACACATAAACCGCCTTCAAAAACCACGAACGAAAAAGTGTAAAAAATATTTCATCACTTTGTACACTTCAAAGAATGTAACATTTTTATAACAGTACACTCGAGAAAAGGTTTTACCGAAGTCGGCGCCCTCAATGGTATCTTGTAATTTAATAAACATTCAATTATCAACAGCGATTAGGCGCCGACCTTCGGAAAACGTTTTCTCGAGGGGTACTGTATGTAAAATGTTACCTATTTTGATAGTGTACAAAGTGATAAAATATTATTTTACAATTTACGTTCGCGGTTTTTGAAGACGGTTTTTTGTTCGCAGATTTTTTTTTTAACTTTTTAGTGTCTCATTTTTAGCGAACAAGATACCTATTTATTTAAGTCGGTTATAAAAATAGCTTGACAAACTACGGCTGATTGTATCTGTAGACGAAGGGCGGAAACATTAACAGGATAGCGGGGTAGCTAGGGCGGGCTATCATCCATATCTCTCCGCGCAGACGACCTTCCGCCTGCCAACGCGTTCATAGTGCACAAGGGGGACTTGCTCAGGTAAAACCAGCTGACAAACTCCAGACTGATTGTGCGTCTGTAGACGAAGGGCGGACAACCTCTTACCGGGATTAGCGAGGAGTTAGCTATGGGCTTTATCCATAGCTCGTCGCGCAGAATGACCTTTCGGGGGGGACTTGCTCCAAGTAAAATAGCTTGACAAACTCCAATGATTCTATTTGTTACGAAAGGGCGGAAACCTTCAACGGATAGCGAGGCTCAGCTGGGGCTTTCATCATTATGTTGTGACGACCCGACCCGTGTTACAATCCCCGCACAGTACAAACATTTGTGTGCATGAAACATCTCTGGTTGTATTGGTCTGGGTGTTTTATATGTTAGTATAAGTATGTATTACAAAAGAAAAGGTTAATGTTACATATTTGTAAATTCGACTGTTGATTCTGAATCGCTAACACAGGTGCTGAGCTAAACCATCTCGAGTACAGATCAATGTTTTGGATGTTGTGAAATAGTTATTTATTTATTGGACTTACCCTTATCTATCACGCACATCGCCCGTTGGCGCAGTGGTGGTATGCGTCGCCACTTTAAAATCGACGGCCTGCGCTGCGGAAAAAATTAAGACCTTGACAAAACTCCAGCTGATTGTTACTCTAGTAGACGAAGGGCGGACACCGTCTAAAACGTAAACTTGTGTTGCAGAATCTGTCTTCTAAAGGTTATTTTTGGTTATTGTTCACATAATTTTCATTTTTCAGAAAAATCAATTGTCTAAAGCGGAGATGGCGGCACATAGGCTGGCGGCGGGCGCGGACAGGTGCTGAAAATCTGCGAGCAGAAGGCGCGGCGACCAGTTCACGCCGAACAGTTCTACAAACCTGTCGCACCTCACTGCGTGAGTACTCGCTGCCCACCATAACACACCGTCGGACGAGCCACGCTTCGTGCTCTGGCTTCCGGCTCGATCAGAAACTGATACCACATCCTCACAGAAAACCGGCGTGAAGCAGCACTGTGCTATGTTTCGCTGAGTGAGTGAGGAAGAGTGAGGTTGGCAGCGCACTTGTGACTCCACTGGTCTCGCAGGTGTCCATGGGCGGCGGCAATTGCTTACCATCAGAAGATCCGTCTGCTAGTCTGCCAACTATCGCATAAAAAAAACCATACCAACATCATCATCATCAGCCTTTTGCAGTCCACTGTTAGACATAGGCCTTTCAAAATTTTCGTCACTTCGATATATCTTCGACTAGAGTCTGCGCCACCAAAGAAGTCCCGTGAAAAGCGCTCGCAGTCGTTATCAACATTCAAATTTGAGCTTTATGTTCATCATCATCCTCTTGCCCTTTTTCCCAGGTTATCTGGGGTCGGCGCAGTATGTTTTCCTTTTCCATACGTCCCTGTCATTCGTCATAGAATCATCCACCTCTTTTTCCATCATGTCATTCTTCACACAATCCATCCATCTCTTTTTCGGCCGTCCTCGGTTCCTCCACCCACTTACGTTTAAACTCATCACTTTTTTGGCAACATGTTCTTCCCCTCTTCTCCTTACATGGCCATACCAGGAATGACGATTTGCCTTCAATTTATCAATGATGGGGGCCACTTTCATACTTCCTCTAATATATTCATTCCTTATCTTGTCCATTCTCGTCACTCCACACATCCATCTTAACATTCTCATCTCTGTCGCATGCAATCGTCTTTCATCCGTCTTCTTAACGGCCCAGCATTCTGATCCATACATAGCAACAGGTCTAATGACGGATTTGTAAATTTTGCCCTTCAATTTTAGAGGCATCCGTGGATCGCATGTTGTTGCCGTGACCTGTCGCCATTTCATCCATGCTGCGTTGATTCGATGCTTAACTTCCCTCTCAATTTCACCGTCGCCCTGTACAAGAGACCCGAGGTACCGAAAGTTGGAACAAACCGTTGAGCTTTATGTTCATAGACACAATGATTCGAAAATTTTAGTTCCGTGTTTTTCCGCGGGAATTCTTTACGGCTCTACTCGCATCCAGCTCCAGCCAGCTATTTTGCGCAGATCGTCACTCAATCTGACCCGAGGGCGCCCTGCATTACGTTTACTAAGACGCGGTCTACACTTCAGAACTCGTTTACCCCAGCGATTGTCGGTTCTGCGGCTGATATAGCCAGCCCATCGTATACCAACTGAAATGGACAACATTTCATATTTGTAACATGTCCATATTGTTTTTTTATATGAAAATAGACATAAAATGAACAGACACATATTTTTTCTTTTTTCAAAATTTGGCCATTTTCATGCATAAAATAATTATTGAAATTCTTTATATTCTAAATAGACGTAAGCGCCAAATGACGTCATCGGACGGCTGAATACAGCGATATTCCTTTGCTTATCATTGCTTTAATAAAAAAAAGGTACTACTGTCAAAGGTAAATAATACTAGTGTCAACATTGTCAACGTCATTCATACATTCAACGTTGACCCATGACATGTAACTGTCAAAAAAAAAGACATTTTTTTGACAGTTACATGTCATGGGTTTGGCATTTCGTAAATTTAAAACTATAATGTGCTAAGCAAAGAAATATTTTACATTCTGCCGTCCGATGACGTCATCTTACGTTTTTTAGTTTTTAATTTTTTTCTCAGTAAATAAGCAATATAAAAAATTAATAAATATATATTCGAGCAGCGGAAAAGTAAACAAAGAATTGGTATTTTTTGTTTCAGAGCTTAGCAATTTTGAAATGTTGTCCATTGTGGAACTATCGATTCTCTTCTTGCGGTATCAATGCTGATTTTAAATATCTTGGCTCAGTATTCTGCCACATGTGGTTTTCATGAAGTCGCCGTGTGTTCAGCTGTTTAGTAGATGTGCCATAGTCTGAGTTGTTCGCATTCTGGGCTATGAAACAGGCTAACCTTGCAACGGCTCAACTTTGTAGAATAATATATTTTTCCAAGTCTGGTTTCCTAAAGAACAAATAAAATTAATTAATGCGTATTTTATTTCAGGATGATGTACCACAAGTGAGGGAAGCATTTGCATCAAAATTACACAAAGGACTTTCAAAGGTAAACTATTATAATATCAGGTCCAGTAATTGGTTTAGATTTGATTCTGTCTAGATATTTTTCCACGATTTTTTTTTAATATTCGTGATCTTTACGACCTGTATACTACCAAGAGAAGCCATCTTAGATATGGTTTTCGATGTTTGACATATAGCTATGCGCACGTGTCTAGTGAAAGCAAGATAATGGATAAATTACACAATTTACTCCATTACGTTAAATTACTTCTCGGAATAGCATCGGATATTAGCATTCAATACTGTGCTAATGGATTTCCTATCGAGATAGGAAGTCCCGTTGATGTTCATTTAGTATCCACCTCTAACCTATTTTGGCCGTAGTATTAGTATAATGACTTGACTGACCGGATGGCGCAATTGGTAGTGACCCTGCCTCTTACACCAAAGGTCGTGGGTTCGATCCCCACCCTGGACAAACATTCGTGCGATGAACACTTGTGTTTGTTCAATTCAATTCAATTCAATTCAATTCAATTCAATTCAATTCAATTCAATTCAATTCAATTCAATTCAATTCAATTCAATTCAATTCAATTCAATTCAATTCAATTCAATTCAATTCAATTCAATTCAATTCAATTCAATTCAATTCAATTCAATTCAATTCAATTCAATTCAATTCAATTCAATTCAATTCAATTCAATTCAATTCAATTCAATTCAATTCAATTCAATTCAATTCAATTCAATTCAATTCAATTCAATTCAATTCAATTCAATTCAATTCAATTCAATTCAATTCAATTCAATTCAATTCAATTCAATTCAATTCAATTCAATTCAATTCAATTCAATTCAATTCAATTCAATTCAATTCAATTCAATTCAATTCAATTCAATTCAATTCAATTCAATTCAATTCAATTCAATTCAATTCAATTCAATTCAATTCAATTCAATTCAATTCAATTCAATTCAATTCAATTCAATTCAATTCAATTCAATTCAATTCAATTCAATTCAATTCAATTCAATTCAATTCAATTCAATTCAATTCAATTCAATTCAATTCAATTCAATTCAATTCAATTCAATTCAATTCAATTCAATTCAATTCAATTCAATTCAATTCAATTCAATTCAATTCAATTCAATTCAATTCAATTCAATTCAATTCAATTCAATTCAATTCAATTCAATTCAATTCAATTCAATTCAATTCAATTCAATTCAATTCAATTCAATTCAATTCAATTCAATTCAATTCAATTCAATTCAATTCAATTCAATTCAATTCAATTCAATTCAATTCAATTCAATTCAATTCAATTCAATTCAATTCAATTCAATTCAATTCAATTCAATTCAATTCAATTCAATTCAATTCAATTCAATTCAATTCAATTCAATTCAATTCAATTCAATTCAATTCAATTCAATTCAATTCAATTCAATTCAATTCAATTCAATTCAATTCAATTCAATTCAATTCAATTCAATTCAATTCAATTCAATTCAATTCAATTCAATTCAATTCAATTCAATTCAATTCAATTCAATTCAATTCAATTCAATTCAATTCAATTCAATTCAATTCAATTCAATTCAATTCAATTCAATTCAATTCAATTCAATTCAATTCAATTCAATTCAATTCAATTCAATTCAATTCAATTCAATTCAATTCAATTCAATTCAATTCAATTCAATTCAATTCAATTCAATTCAATTCAATTCAATTCAATTCAATTCAATTCAATTCAATTCAATTCAATTCAATTCAATTCAATTCAATTCAATTCAATTCAATTCAATTCAATTCAATTCAATTCAATTCAATTCAATTCAATTCAATTCAATTCAATTCAATTCAATTCAATTCAATTCAATTCAATTCAATTCAATTCAATTCAATTCAATTCAATTCAATTCAATTCAATTCAATTCAATTCAATTCAATTCAATTCAATTCAATTCAATTCAATTCAATTCAATTCAATTCAATTCAATTCAATTCAATTCAATTCAATTCAATTCAATTCAATTCAATTCAATTCAATTCAATTCAATTCAATTCAATTCAATTCAATTCAATTCAATTCAATTCAATTCAATTCAATTCAATTCAATTCAATTCAATTCAATTCAATTCAATTCAATTCAATTCAATTCAATTCAATTCAATTCAATTCAATTCAATTCAATTCAATTCAATTCAATTCAATTCAATTCAATTCAATTCAATTCAATTCAATTCAATTCAATTCAATTCAATTCAATTCAATTCAATTCAATTCAATTCAATTCAATTCAATTCAATTCAATTCAATTCAATTCAATTCAATTCAATTCAATTCAATTCAATTCAATTCAATTCAATTCAATTCAATTCAATTCAATTCAATTCAATTCAATTCAATTCAATTCAATTCAATTCAATTCAATTCAATTCAATTCAATTCAATTCAATTCAATTCAATTCAATTCAATTCAATTCAATTCAATTCAATTCAATTCAATTCAATTCAATTCAATTCAATTCAATTCAATTCAATTCAATTCAATTCAATTCAATTCAATTCAATTCAATTCAATTCAATTCAATTCAATTCAATTCAATTCAATTCAATTCAATTCAATTCAATTCAATTCAATTCAATTCAATTCAATTCAATTCAATTCAATTCAATTCAATTCAATTCAATTCAATTCAATTCAATTCAATTCAATTCAATTCAATTCAATTCAATTCAATTCAATTCAATTCAATTCAATTCAATTCAATTCAATTCAATTCAATTCAATTCAATTCAATTCAATTCAATTCAATTCAATTCAATTCAATTCAATTCAATTCAATTCAATTCAATTCAATTCAATTCAATTCAATTCAATTCAATTCAATTCAATTCAATTCAATTCAATTCAATTCAATTCAATTCAATTCAATTCAATTCAATTCAATTCAATTCAATTCAATTCAATTCAATTCAATTCAATTCAATTCAATTCAATTCAATTCAATTCAATTCAATTCAATTCAATTCAATTCAATTCAATTCAATTCAATTCAATTCAATTCAATTCAATTCAATTCAATTCAATTCAATTCAATTCAATTCAATTCAATTCAATTCAATTCAATTCAATTCAATTCAATTCAATTCAATTCAATTCAATTCAATTCAATTCAATTCAATTCAATTCAATTCAATTCAATTCAATTCAATTCAATTCAATTCAATTCAATTCAATTCAATTCAATTCAATTCAATTCAATTCAATTCAATTCAATTCAATTCAATTCAATTCAATTCAATTCAATTCAATTCAATTCAATTCAATTCAATTCAATTCAATTCAATTCAATTCAATTCAATTCAATTCAATTCAATTCAATTCAATTCAATTCAATTCAATTCAATTCAATTCAATTCAATTCAATTCAATTCAATTCAATTCAATTCAATTCAATTCAATTCAATTCAATTCAATTCAATTCAATTCAATTCAATTCAATTCAATTCAATTCAAT
This sequence comes from Marasmia exigua, assembly GCA_019059595.1. Lineage (NCBI taxonomy): Eukaryota > Metazoa > Arthropoda > Insecta > Lepidoptera > Crambidae > Marasmia > Marasmia exigua. The sequence continues at coordinate 11,210,200 of CM032486.1, forward strand.
TCAATTCAATTCAATTCAATTCAATTCAATTCAATTCAATTCAATTCAATTCAATTCAATTCAATTCAATTCAATTCAATTCAATTCAATTCAATTCAATTCAATTCAATTCAATTCAATTCAATTCAATTCAATTCAATTCAATTCAATTCAATTCAATTCAATTCAATTCAATTCAATTCAATTCAATTCAATTCAATTCAATTCAATTCAATTCAATTCAATTCAATTCAATTCAATTCAATTCAATTCAATTCAATTCAATTCAATTCAATTCAATTCAATTCAATTCAATTCAATTCAATTCAATTCAATTCAATTCAATTCAATTCAATTCAATTCAATTCAATTCAATTCAATTCAATTCAATTCAATTCAATTCAATTCAATTCAATTCAATTCAATTCAATTCAATTCAATTCAATTCAATTCAATTCAATTCAATTCAATTCAATTCAATTCAATTCAATTCAATTCAATTCAATTCAATTCAATTCAATTCAATTCAATTCAATTCAATTCAATTCAATTCAATTCAATTCAATTCAATTCAATTCAATTCAATTCAATTCAATTCAATTCAATTCAATTCAATTCAATTCAATTCAATTCAATTCAATTCAATTCAATTCAATTCAATTCAATTCAATTCAATTCAATTCAATTCAATTCAATTCAATTCAATTCAATTCAATTCAATTCAATTCAATTCAATTCAATTCAATTCAATTCAATTCAATTCAATTCAATTCAATTCAATTCAATTCAATTCAATTCAATTCAATTCAATTCAATTCAATTCAATTCAATTCAATTCAATTCAATTCAATTCAATTCAATTCAATTCAATTCAATTCAATTCAATTCAATTCAATTCAATTCAATTCAATTCAATTCAATTCAATTCAATTCAATTCAATTCAATTCAATTCAATTCAATTCAATTCAATTCAATTCAATTCAATTCAATTCAATTCAATTCAATTCAATTCAATTCAATTCAATTCAATTCAATTCAATTCAATTCAATTCAATTCAATTCAATTCAATTCAATTCAATTCAATTCAATTCAATTCAATTCAATTCAATTCAATTCAATTCAATTCAATTCAATTCAATTCAATTCAATTCAATTCAATTCAATTCAATTCAATTCAATTCAATTCAATTCAATTCAATTCAATTCAATTCAATTCAATTCAATTCAATTCAATTCAATTCAATTCAATTCAATTCAATTCAATTCAATTCAATTCAATTCAATTCAATTCAATTCAATTCAATTCAATTCAATTCAATTCAATTCAATTCAATTCAATTCAATTCAATTCAATTCAATTCAATTCAATTCAATTCAATTCAATTCAATTCAATTCAATTCAATTCAATTCAATTCAATTCAATTCAATTCAATTCAATTCAATTCAATTCAATTCAATTCAATTCAATTCAATTCAATTCAATTCAATTCAATTCAATTCAATTCAATTCAATTCAATTCAATTCAATTCAATTCAATTCAATTCAATTCAATTCAATTCAATTCAATTCAATTCAATTCAATTCAATTCAATTCAATTCAATTCAATTCAATTCAATTCAATTCAATTCAATTCAATTCAATTCAATTCAATTCAATTCAATTCAATTCAATTCAATTCAATTCAATTCAATTCAATTCAATTCAATTCAATTCAATTCAATTCAATTCAATTCAATTCAATTCAATTCAATTCAATTCAATTCAATTCAATTCAATTCAATTCAATTCAATTCAATTCAATTCAATTCAATTCAATTCAATTCAATTCAATTCAATTCAATTCAATTCAATTCAATTCAATTCAATTCAATTCAATTCAATTCAATTCAATTCAATTCAATTCAATTCAATTCAATTCAATTCAATTCAATTCAATTCAATTCAATTCAATTCAATTCAATTCAATTCAATTCAATTCAATTCAATTCAATTCAATTCAATTCAATTCAATTCAATTCAATTCAATTCAATTCAATTCAATTCAATTCAATTCAATTCAATTCAATTCAATTCAATTCAATTCAATTCAATTCAATTCAATTCAATTCAATTCAATTCAATTCAATTCAATTCAATTCAATTCAATTCAATTCAATTCAATTCAATTCAATTCAATTCAATTCAATTCAATTCAATTCAATTCAATTCAATTCAATTCAATTCAATTCAATTCAATTCAATTCAATTCAATTCAATTCAATTCAATTCAATTCAATTCAATTCAATTCAATTCAATTCAATTCAATTCAATTCAATTCAATTCAATTCAATTCAATTCAATTCAATTCAATTCAATTCAATATGTTTATTGCTTCTTCATATGTTGTACAAAGATCTTAGTTTAAAGTATTTTAAGTTACAATATGGACCCTGTCGGGCACTGCAAACATTTTGGAGAGAGTAGGACTTATAGACTCACATTGTGTTTCTCTAGTTCAAGTATCATAATATAATATTTGTTTACCTATTCATAATTTTTATATTTATATTATGAAAATATTTATATTATGTTATTATTATATTTATATATCACATTAGAACAATATTTATATTTATTATTATGTTTGCATTATTAATTTAAAATTACTTTTTTATCCTATGCTTAAATCATTTACCATAATTATTTATTTTCTAGTTTTATATACTTTCTTTAAAATATTCTTCTAGTTTATAATAGCATTTTTTAATAAGTATATCTTTAAGCTTTTTCAAAAATTCTTTTTCACTGGGTATGCTTTTTAAAGCAGATGGTAATTTATTAAATATTTTCACACACATTACTAGCGGGCTTTTTGAGTGTAAGTTAAGTCTCGAGGTTGGCAACATCAATCTAGTTTGAGTTTTTGGATGAAAAGAATATTTTGTGGGTATTTCCTGTCTAGTTTTAAAGAATTCGGGATGTTTTATTACAAAATGGCATGTTTCATAAATATAAATACATGGGAGAGTTAGGAGTTTTAGTCTTTGGAAATGTAATTTGCAGCTAAACCGGCCTCTAATGAAACAGAAATATGAAGTATTGTTGCGTTTCTCAATGTAATACGTACGCAGCTTCGGGAATAAGTTCCCAAAAGACTCTTCTGATCACTAAATATTTTCTTGTTTCACTCTGTAATTTTTCCTCACCAGAACGCAATGGTCTGGTATATTCTGCCGAGGCTTTTATTACATCTATTATTGATATTATTATTGTGCCCGAACCACATTTATCCCAAAAACAAAGATAATATTATCCACTATTCCGTAAAGTTGTATGGAAAACTTTCGAATTATTAAAACTTTTAGATACCCCTTTTTTTATTAGTGTTATATCTTGTTTTTATTTTTGTTTACATTTCCCAAGTTTGTTTTTTTTTATTTGTAATGTGTGTCGTGTGTCTTGAACAAATAAATGTTTTCTCCTATCTTATAAGCATGAACTATGAGCCAGGATTGGGTAACAATAAAGCGTCTGCCGCCTGTCTTTTACAACTTATAAGCGGGAAAAAAGTCAGCAGTTCCATCCATTATTGCCGGGTGGATATTCCATTTTATATGGAACAGCTGATTTTATTTAAATAGTCAGCTGTTCCATCCATTATTGCCGGGTGGATATTCCATTTTATATGGAACAGCTGATTTTATTTAAATAGTCAGCTGTTCCATCCATTATTGCCGGGTGGATATTCCATTTTATATGGAACAGCTGATTTTATTTAAATAGTCAGCTGTTCCATCCATTATTGCCGGGTAGATATTCCATTTTGTATGGAACAGCTGGTTTTTAAATAAAATCAGCTGTTCCATCCATTATTGCCGGGTGGATATTCAATTTTGTGTGAAACAGCTGACTTTTTAAATAAAATCAGCTGTTCCATCCATTATTGCCGGGTGGATATTCCATTTTGTATGAAACAGCTGACTTTTTAAATAAAATCAGCTGTTCCATCCATTATTGCCGGGTGGATATTCCATTTTGTATGAAACAGCTGACTTTTTAAATAAAATCAGCTGTTCCATCCATTATTGCCGGGTGGATATTCCATTTTGTATGAAACAGCTGACTTTTAAAATAAAATCAGCTGTTCCATCCATTATTGCCGGGTGGATATTCAATTTTGTGTGAAACAGCTGACTTTTTAAATAAAATCAGCTGTTCCATCCATTATTGCCGGGTGGATATTCCATTTTGTATGAAACAGCTGACTTTTTAAATAAAATCAGCTGTTCCATCCATTATTGCCGGGTGGATATTCCATTTTGTATGAAACAGCTGACTTTTTAAATAAAATCAGCTGTTCCATCCATTATTGCCGGGTGGATATTCCATTTTGTATGAAACAGCTGACTTTTAAAATAAAATCAGCTGTTCCATCCATTATTGCCGGGTAGATATTCCATTTTGTATGGAACAGCTGGTTTTTAAATAAAATCAGCTGTTCCATCCATTATTGCCGGGTGGATATTCAATTTTGTGTGAAACAGCTGACTTTTTAAATAAAATCAGCTGTTCCATCCATTATTGCCGGGTGGATATTCCATTTTGTATGAAACAGCTGACTTTTTAAATAAAATCAGCTGTTCCATCCATTATTGCCGGGTGGATATTCCATTTTGTATGAAACAGCTGACTTTTTAAATAAAATCAGCTGTTCCATCCATTATTGCCGGGTGGATATTCCATTTTGTATGAAACAGCTGACTTTTAAAATAAAATCAGCTGTTCCATCCATTATTGCCGGGTGGATATTCAATTTTGTGTGAAACAGCTGACTTTTTAAATAAAATCAGCTGTTCCATCCATTATTGCCGGGTGGATATTCCATTTTGTATGAAACAGCTGACTTTTTAAATAAAATCAGCTGTTCCATCCATTATTGCCGGGTGGATATTCCATTTTGTATGAAACAGCTGACTTTTTAAATAAAATCAGCTGTTCCATCCATTATTGCCGGGTGGATATTCCATTTTGTATGGAACAGCTGATTTTATTTAAAAAGTCAGCTGTTCCATCCATTATTGCCGGGTGGATATTCCATTTTGTATGGAACAGCTGATTTTATTTAAAAAGTCAGCTGTTCCATCCATTATTGCCGGGTGGATATTCCATTTTGTATGGAACAGCTGTGTTGGTGCCAGAGCTTCGTGATGGTTATTTGATTTAAATGATAGAGTTGAGTTATGTAAATAAAATGTATTAAAAGTTCCACAAATGCTCTTAAATGTTATGAGCTAAAACCAATGTTAATGTTTAATGAAATGTTATGTTGATGAGTGCGCCCGATTGCACCAACGGCGAAATATGCACTAATTTGTAAGTTTAAAGTATAGTACGACGCGTAGGCTGTTTGACGTCGTTACCGCGCGTATTAGGTACGCGTCATCATCATAAAACTATTGCAACATAAAAGTGTTCGTTCCGAACAAGCAGATTTTATTTAAAAAGTCAGCTGTTCCATCCATTATTGCCGGGTGGATATTCCATTTTGTACGGAACAGCTGATTTTAATTTCGTTTATATTGTTGATCTAACATGCCAAGTAGACTTTGACTTTGACTGACCGGATGGCGCAATTGGTAGTGACACCAAAGGTCGTGGGTTCGATCCCCACCCTGGACAAACACTCGTGCGATGAATACTTGTGTTTGTTCGGTGTCTGGGTGTTATATATGTATTTAAGTATATATTTGTGTTCCTCTGTTGTCTGATATCTGTAACACAAGTGCTTAAGCTACTTAGTGCGGAATCAGGTCAACGTATGAGATGTTGTGAGAGTTATTATTATTATTATTATTATTATTCACGATACCTATTAAATAATAATAAAAAAATAACGGTGTATTTGACCAACTTAATTGCAGTGGAACGCGCAGTGGGCCAGTTGCCTCATATATTACCGGACTACATGCTGGTGTTCGCCGTGCCCGTCCTCACGCACGACCCCGCCTTCACCACCTACGACAACGTGGCGCAGCTCAAGGTGGGGCCCATTAATCGGAGTCTATGTCACTTGGCTCCTCCTATGACCATACGGATGAATAAACTTACTATCCGTGCGGTTAAAGAATGGGATTAGAAATGGCGGCGCGTGGAGCCGGTACCGTCAGCATAGACGGTTTGAAAACTTATAACTGACGTTTTTCAGTATAAAATATCATTACCGTTGAAACTGTTTTGTTTTTTTAAAATAAATTAATAAATTTTATTAATTAAAATACTATTAATGTACGAGTATGTTTTATAGGTTTTATTATTTTGGAGTCTTTTTGATTATATAAAAAATGTATGAAAATTATTCAGATTGCAGATTATATAATGTTATGGCATTTATAAACGAATTTGTTCTCAAGTAAATATGTATTTACTAGCGGTCCGCCCCGGGTTCGCCCGTGGTACATACATAGCCTATGACTACCTAACGTACCTTTCCTATGGAGAAAGAATTATTGAAATCGGTCCAGTAGATCCTGAGTTCATCGCGTTCAAACAAACTCTTTAGCTAATAATATTAGTATTAAATATATATTGCGTTAGAACAGTTTATGATTTACACATAAAATAAAAGATTGTAATAAGTATATCTTAACTATATCTATATCCTATTGTAACTATATCTTAATAAAACACTATCTATACTCAATAAATAACTAACAAAACAATTATTTAACATACAAATTAATAATAAACTATAACAACAAACAATAACAAATGACAAAATAACGAAAGGTCAAAGGTCAAAACCACGGAAAAACAGACAACGCGTCTAGCTCACAAAATTGCGAAACCTGACTGATGCGACAGGGAAGGGAACGCAGATTTTTTTTTTGCAGTCAGTACCCACGAGTGCGAGTATAGACGCAAATAGTGTGCGAGCGAGAAGTGAATAGATGCGCCGCCATTTATAATCCCATTCTTTATCCGCACATGTAGTACCTATAATGTATCAATACGAGGATTAACACGATATTTATTATGTGAAACAACATTGTATCTAGTGATGTGTGTCTGTTCCGGCAAATTTTATGTCATTATTATTTTATTTCTCCTTGTCTACCCTACTTACCATACCGCAACTGACACACGACACACGGGTAACCCGCTGAAAACCAGCGTCGTGGCGCGTCATTTATTGGCACGTCACGACATTATGCTGAGCGGGCGCCTGTTTCGGCACACGCATTTTCTTGCATGTAATTATTGCAACTGTTTTGTTTTGTGTATTGTTATGTCAAAATTTTGTGTATAAAACCTCTGTTTCTCTCCTGTCTTATGTGTGTCGAAATAAATGCAGTATTCATTCATTCATTCATTCATTCATTGTGTACTCACATATTTGGCTCGACGTTTCGGCTACGTTACAGCAGCCGTGGTCACGAGCGGACTGGCGGAGCACGGCGTCGTCTGCTGGGGTCGGTTATTTCACATAATAAATATCGTGTTTATCCCTGTATTGATACATTATAGTTATAATGCAACGTGAAAATCTAAAAAACTAAATAAACTTACCATTTGGATCAGTGGTAGTGAACACAGTACAATGTCTGTTTATATTGGTCTGGGTGTTTTCTATGTATTATAAGTACCTATTACTTTATTATTATTTACAAAAGAAAAGTATTAAGCGTATTATATTGGTAATTCCGCTGTTAGTTCTGATATCCGTAACACAGGTGTTTGAGTTACATATCTCGGTGTCAGATCAGTGTATGTAATGTTGTGAAATATTCATTTATTTGACCGGATGACTGACCGGATGGCACAATTGGTAGTGACCCTGCCTCTTACGCCAAAGGTCGTGAGTTCGATCCCCACCCTGGACAAACATTCGTGCGATGAACACTTGTGTTTGTTCAGTGTCTGGGTGTAATATATGTATTTATGTATATATTTGTGTTCCTCTGTTGTCTGATATTTGTAACACAAGTGCTTAAGCTACTTAGTACGGAATCAGGTCAACGTACGAGATGTTGTGAGAATTATAACTATTATTATTATTATTTAGTCTCTCCTATTATGAAAATACTAATGAATTCTGATTGTGTAATCAATGGGGGCTATCGTATACGAACTACTATAGGTCTGAGGTCCATCAACAAGGTGATTGGGTATTTTCAGACGTGATATGTCAAATTGTCAACGAATAAATCAGCAAATGATATTGAAGTTGGACCTCGGTCCACAGGCACGCCATCTAGCGGATATTTTACACGCGATAGCCCCCATTGAAATAAGGTCGCGGGAATCCCTTGGATGCGGGTGGCACAGGACCGATCTGTGTGGAGCACATTGCGGGAGGCCTATTTCCAGCAGTGGACGTCTGTTGGCTGAAATGATATGATAATATTTTGCGAATAAATAATTTGTATTTTGTAATTCATGTTTTCAGGTGGTAAAGCAGTGCCTATGGTTCGTGCTGGAGCCCCTCATCACGCGCAACGATTTCTACTGCTACGGGTTCTACAAGAGCCTCGTGGAGCGCATGAAGAACCACAAGGACGCGCTGAATGAGACAGACGACGCCGTCAATTACGTCAGTATTTTGTATTTTCATCCGTTTCTCGCAGGGGTTGCGCAACAAGGAACCAGCCCTCTCCAGTTCTCCATCATAGCTCTTTATCGCGTGTGAAAAATTCGCTCTGTTGAACTGTTGGATTGAAATAAAAAAAAAATTATTTGCATATTCTCGTATGGTCAGCATCAAAAGTTTGGCTTTGTGTCGAGCCATGCCGAAGTAACACTTTTACGAACCCTTTGGAAAATGACTATACAGGGTGTATTTGTGAACATTTACATGCCTCTAACCACGTGTTCTATCAACCATTCTGAACAAAATTTGTTCTATCACATAATAAATATCGTGTTAATTCCCGTCTTGATAAAATATAATCCTAAATATGCGATGATAAAGATGCGCTGGACTGATCAAGTAAAAAAGCACAATAGGAAACCTCGTGTCAGACAGTCTGTAAACAGAGTGATATGGCGCCTCTAACACCAACAAGGACGCCTCAACTCTGGTAATAGCGTAGCGACAGAGAAGAAATAAATTGACAGTGGTAGTAGCGTAATTGGTAGTGACCCTGCCTGTTACGCCAAAGGTCGTGGGCTCGATCCCCACCCTGGACAAACATTCGTGCGATGAACACTTGTGTTTGTTCGGTGTCTGGGTGTAATATATGTATTTCGCACCCTTGTAAAACACCGACCTAACTCAAAATTTTAATATAGATGCTAAGTGAAAATAGTAAGTATCGGCTAAAATCCAGGGATGAAAGGTCATCTACTTACTTACTTTTATACTGCTCTGAATGTGTGCTTTTTGATGCGAATAAACGTTTTATCTATCTATCTATCTAACAACAATTTTGAGTTAAGTAAATAGGTACACTCACATATGAACACGAGATGAAATTTGAAGTGCGTTATGTACTTACCTACTCAAGAATAAATTGCAAAAAATTGCTATAAAAATATCAACAATTTTGAGTTAGGTCTGTATTTTACTAAGAGTGCGAAGTATATATTTGTGTTCCTCTGTTGTCTGATATCTGTAACACAAGTGCTTAAGCTACTTAGTACTTATACTTAAATAGTATATATTTGTGTTCCGCTATGGTCTGATACTTAAATAAATAAATAAATAAATATTTCACAACATCACATACATTGATCTGACTCCGAGATAGGTAGCTCAAGCACCTGTGCTACGGAAATCAGAATCAACAGTGGGATTACAAATATATACATATAATACTTTTCTTTTGTAAATACATACTTATAATACATAGCAAACACCCAGACCAATACAAACAAACATGTTCATGCACACAAATGTTTGTACTGTGCGGGGATCGAACCCGCAACCCTTGTATCAGAGGCAGGTTCACTATCACTGTTCCAATCGGGTCGTCACTTGTAACACAAGTGCTTAGTACGGAATCAGGTCAACGTATGAGATGTTGTGAGAATTATAATTAGTAATGTATGTGTAAAAACAGAAAATGTGGGCGGTGTGCGACCTGGCGATGTCGGTGATCTGGGCGCGCTCGTCGAGCTTCGAGCTGCGCGACTTCCTGTCGGACGCGCGCATCCCCACCATGTACTTCGCGCCGCAGAACGAGTACTTCGTCAACACGCGCGTCTTCCTGCCGCCCGAGCTGCAGGTCACTATATCATTCATACATCACTGAATCTGTTCGTCTAACGCCCGTTGCCAAGCCATGTTGACAGCCCGAAGTTACTCAAAGAACTTGATTTTAATATGCCAACCCGTTTACCTCGACACCCGTGTGGTTTGTTCAAAAACAAACTCTATAGAACTAACTTAGGCCGCAGCTCACCCTTGTTCCGCGTGTCTCGTCTGTATAACGATCTAACAAAGAAATTGCCAGAACTTGACATAAACTTTCAGAGTCTCCCTAAATTCATACATACCTTGAAATTAAACGTACCTCAACCAGCAATGTAACAATTACTCCGAAATCCATTATTTTTGTATTTAAAATTATTCATTTCTGACATTGTTTTTAATTCCATTCATTTATCATTCAAAATTCATATGACATTATTATATTCCCATTATTTTTTTAACTTATGCAAGATGTGGTTATCTCTAATTGTAAGTACAGTTAAAATTATTAATTCTATGTCACTGTGATAATAATTATGTATTGCTGTTTCTTATGTTGATAATCCAATAAATAAATAAATAAATAAATAAAGCGCCGCCGAAGAATCAATTAGTCCTTTGATGTGCGAGCTGCTCAGCCCCCACGATTCTACTGCCTCAAGGTAACTTTTGGTCAGCACTCAAGGTCCTTGAGGGGAGACCGCGACTCGGTAAGCGTAGTGTAGGACGCCCTGCGACAAGATGGGATGATGACATTCGAAGGCTGGCTGGTGTGGGCTGGATGAGTGGCCGAAAATCGGGAGCAGTGGCGTGCATTAGGGGAGACCTATGTCCAGCAGTGGACGAGTGTGGGTTGCTGATGATGATGATGATAAAGGTATCTTTTTAATACAATGTAAAATGTCTGTGAATGCGCTTCCCCTCAGACCATGGCCCACCTCGTGCCATGTCCTGAGGGGCTAGCACGAATATTCAAGGAATTCGTAGCGTACGCACGCAATACTTTGTGACCTTTTTTCCAAGTGAGAGGAAAGATAGTTAAGCTTAAGTATCATAGAGGGAGCTCTTCAGTTTTCAAACAAATTGCTTACAATACGCATACGCTACGGCTCTTTGAAAAGTTCGTGCTAGCCCTACTGCGTGCTCGAAAAGTTTCCACGTATGCCGACCTCATGCAGGCCACTGGCAGACGCTGACCGTGTGGCAGAGTATCTGATCAAATACAGATTTGTCATCAACGGCATTAGAAGTACAATTAACTTATAAACTCACAGAAGACCGCGTGAAGCAGCGTGTTTCGCGGTTTGAGTGAGGTTACCGGAGGCCCAAAGGGGGGGAAGGAGAAAATGTTGGCAGCGTACTTGTGACTCCACTGGTGTTGCGGGTGTCCATGGGCGGCGGAATTGCTTACCATGTGATCCGTCTGCTCGTCTGCCACCTCTCATATAAAAAAAGAAACTATTGTTTGAACACCCGGGTTTTTAAAATTTTGAGGCAGTAGGCGATGCTATTACAGTATGCACGGGTAAATTCTAAAAATAAATTTAACAAGTGATGGATTATGCAGCTTGCCATCTTATTCAGGATAATATGAAGAGTTCACATTATCTAGTAGAAATAACTTAACATCAAAGGACTAACTAAAATCGCGAACTGAGGATAGGCCCGGAACTCGTGCCAGCCCGTTTTAACATTGCGGGCCGATTTGTAATAAGGGCTGTGTTTATATAAATAAAGCTCTTTGAATGGTGGCAAGTTCCCTTAGTACAAATGAAAGATAGTAGATGGGAACAAAGTATAATCCCGTAACAAAAGTCGTTCCAGCCTCTTAACAGGAGGTCCGCCCGTTTGTTAATTAAAGTTATCTAAACTCGCAGAGTAGAATAGGCCACCCTCACTCTTACCGAGGCGTCGTAAAAGGCGACTAAGGTAAAGCTGCTGGCATGATCATCAGCACCCAGAGAAGGAAAACTCTGCATTTATATCAAAACCCTCGCCAACCCGTCTGCCAAGCGTGGTGAGTATGGCAGTTACTCCTCATGTGATTGAGGGAGGCCCGTGCCCCAGCAGTGGGGACTTAAATGGGCTGACGATGATGATGATGATGAAACTCTGATTTTGAATTCGGCGAACTAAACTGACAGCTGCAAACGTCAAGTTCCCATACACTGTGACACTTTGCATCTGTCAAAAATGTATGGGAATGACACATTGACATTTGTCAGATTAGTTCGCCGAATTAAAAATCGGAGTTTAATATAGTTTTGGATTCGACGGGTAGGGTTAAAACAAGCCACGTGAGCTGATGCCATGAGGGTTTTCGGGTGTGAAAAATCCGCTAGATGGAGTACTATACGAGTGAGGAGTAAATGAGGAATCCATATACAATGTGATAAGTTACTTTTAAACGTGATCTGTCAAAATGTCAATTGGACAAACTAAACAACCAATACGGTTGATGTTGGACCTTAGTCCAACAGTACGCCATCTAGCGGTTTTTTGACACGCGAAAACCCTCATTCAAAGGTTTTAAATTAGTGTCTAGTGGTTTTTAGTGTACAAATTTGGTGTTTATTTGTGCAGGGAAGTGCCGCAAAGTGATCCTAATAATTTGTTTGGACCTAATAGAGTCTTAAAATCCGCGATCGTTTTTAGATGATATCGGCGGAATCCGTAGGTCGATAATACGTAAAACACCGGCGTTTTATTGAGTGACTGTGACTTTGACTGACTTCGACTACCTTCTTATTCTCAACGGGTTACTTGACATTGACGAATTATCTTCGGGTAGAGCCATAATGAAAAAATAAATAAATAAAAATCAGAGTTTAATATAGTTTTGTGTACAGTTCCAGCCGAAACGGCCCGCCACGGCCGAAGCGGCCGGAGCGCGGGGCAAGAAACGTCCGCGCGCGCTGCCCGCGCCCGACAACACCAACGTCGACGTCGAGGTAATACACCACACACCACACACACCACACACCACACACCACACACCACACACCACACACCACACACCACACATCACACACCACACACCATACACCATACACCATACACCATACACCACACACCATACACCACACACCATACACCACACACCACACACCACACACCACACACACCACACACCACACACACACACACACACCACACACCACACACCACACACCACACACCACACACCACACACCACACACCACACACCACACACACACACCACACACACCACACACCACCACACACCACACACCACACACCCACACCACCACACACCACACCACACACACCACACACCACACACCACACACCACACATCACACATCACACACCACACACCATACACCATACACCATACACCATACACCATACACCATACACCATACACCACACACCATACACCACACACCACACACCACACACACCACACACACCACACACCACACCCACACACCACACACCACACCACACACACCACACACCACACACCACACTCCACACACCACACACCACACACCACACACACCACACATCACACACCACACATCACACACCACACACCACACATCAAACACCACACACCACACCACACACACCACACACCACACAACACACCACACACCATCACACACCACACCACCACACACCATCACACCACACACCACTACCACCATCACACCATCACAACACCACACACCATACACCACACACCACACATCCACACACACCACACACACCACACACCACACACCACACACCACACACACCACACACCACACCACACACACACACACACACACCACACACCACACCACCACACACCCACACACCACACACCACCACACCCACACACCACACACACACACCACACATCACACACCACACACCACACACACCACACACCACACATCACACACCACACACCCACACCACCACACACCACACACCACACACCACACACCATCACACCACACACCACACACCACACACACCATACACCACACACACCACACACACCACTACACCACACACCACACACCACACTCCACACACCACACACACCACACACACCACACACACACACCACACACCATACACCACACACACACACACACACCACACACCACACACACCACACACCACACACCACACACCACACTCCACACACCACACACCACACACACCACACACACCACACACACCACGCACCACACACCATACACACCACACACACCACACACACCACACACCACACACCACACACCACACACCACACCACACACACCACACATCACACACCACACACCATACACCATACACCACACACCACACACCACACACCACACACCACACCACACACCACACACCACACACACCACACACGCCACACATCACACACCACACACACTAAACATCAGAACCACAATTCTCGTGCTTGTGATATTTATTTATTTATTGGGAAACAAACAATTACATAAAACTTTAAATAATTTGAAAATAATAAAAACATAAATCAGTGATGTTGTTCCCACATAAAAAAATTATAACACACGTATTAACATGCCAAAAAAAAAGAATGAATTAAATTACAATATATGTTGAATATAGCATTACAAATTAATGTCCAAAATTATTAAATTAAAATAAAATCCAAAATAAAAAGTCATCTAACTAAATGAAAATTAATACATGAAATAAAATTTATAAAATATAATTCAATAAATATAAATAAAACAATAAAACTAATATTTAATGTCACCGTGCCGAATACAGCAGATCCCTCACTTATTTGCTTATTATAAATGCACGGATGGTGCATGAAATCCATACAAAAAAACTATGTTTTAGTGATATGTCCTATGATAATAAATGTCACGAGCACGAGAATTGGGCTCGAGAAGCTCTATTTTTGATTTACTCGATTCGACTCGCACGATTTCTACTGATTTTCCATCGACACGATATTACGCATTTTTGAATCGTTCGTCTGCAACGAGTGACCCCACCCACTCGTTGGTCAAGTGACTTAAAGCGAGCGTTAGAAGCAACGTTTAAATACAAACCGATCAAGATCATAAAGCACGTTAGTGACATTTACATGGCAGAAAATAAAAAAAAGTACTGACTGTTGAAGGAAACAGCGTTAGTTCCGACTTTTGCCACGTGCCAAATAACCGTGATCGAACTTTGTTGTGGATTTGACTGGTTTTGACAGTTGACACAATGTGACATTCATAGTTTTTTATGACAAAAAAAAGCAAATATTTCCGCCAATGGACAACATTTCAAAATTGCTGAGCTATGAAACAAAAAATACCAATTCTTTATTTACTTTTCTGCTTCTCGAATATATATTTATTTATTTTTTATATTGCTTATTTACTGAGAAAAAACTAAAAAACGTCAGATGACGTTATCGGACGGCATTATGTAAAATATTTCTTTACTTAGCATATTTTAGTTTTAAATTTACGAAATGCCAAACCCAGGACATGCAACTGTCAAAAAAAAGAACTTGTCAACGTTGAATGAATGAATGACGTTGACAATGTTGACACTAGTATTCTTTACCTCGTAGTAGACAGTAGTACCTTTTTATATTAAAGCAATGATATAAGCAAAGGAATATCGCTGTATTCCGCCGTCCGATGACGTCATTTGGCGCTTACGTCTATTTAGAATATAAAGAAGTTTAATAATTATTTTATGTATGAAAATGGCAAAATTTAGAAAAACGAAAAAATATGGGTCTGTTCATTTTATGTCTATTTTCATATAAAAAAACAATATGGACATGTTAAAAATATGAAATGTTGTCCATAATAGCCGATGGTTTTTGCATTCCGTTAACAATGCGGAAGTTACCGGTTTTTGTGAAATTATGCATGGAAGAGTTAGAATGTCTATTTACCGTATTATCGAAATCTAATGATTCAAAAATAACGTATGTGATATACGTCGCATTCGACGACGCTAAGTAATACGAGTAAATCGAAAATAGATCTCCAGTGGCTCTTACGCCCGCAGCACACCACCGCTACCGCGCGAAGAAATAGATGGTATTATCGTAAAATTCTATACGCTTCTATTCCGCTTCTCATACGTCAAATTCGGCGATCTGTCTGCTCGTCTGCCCATCTACATAAAAAGCAGTATAGTCCGCGCCTTTCAGATACCAAAATCTGCAGGTTCTGTCGCGAGGACGAGGAAACGATTATCCACGTCCTCGGTGAGTGCATAGCGCTGCACCACTGCAGGAGCCGGCACCTGGGAGCACACATTATCTCGGCAGACGAGATCAAGAGCTCCCCCATCAGCTCCATCCTCGGGTTTATCCTGGAGCTGAGGTTACATGAGGTGCTGTAATAAGTTTTGGGGCTGCCACAATAGATCTTCTACTGGTCGCAGCGGCTATGAGATGCAATGCTCACCCCATTTCATTCAAATAAATAAATAAGTATAGTCCGCCGTGCGTTCCGTGGCGGAGGTATGTTACGGGCATTAACCTTTTTTTCATGACGGCCCATTTAAAAAGTTCACCTATGTAGATGCGCAGATTTGCGCTACGTGGGCGGTCACAGCGATGTGTGTGCTCGTTGTATTATCACCAGGAGGTCGGAATTAGGTAGAGTCATTTATATACAGGTGTACCACGTTTATAAGTTACATCGGAAAAAAATCGTCTATGCAGAAGAGCAAGTTAAATCCGATTGATTAAGATTGCGAAAGCAGTTAAAATACAGACCTTATTGCGTTACGTCAAGATCAAATACAATAAATCCAGAGAGGAATTCTATCTCTCTCTAAACCGCACTCGCACCGAACGTGGCGCTGACGCATCAACCAATAAGAAATTGAAATTCTTGCCGCGCGTAAATGGAGCGTTGTGATTGGTTAAGATTTTGCCGCAGTAATCGAAAATAAGACTTCTGCGCAGGTACATTGGTGTAACTTAAACATTGGTAAAACTGTACTTGCGTCGCAATGTTGATATTAATATGATATTCCCAACATTTTGTATCACCTACCTTACTACAGATACATCAGTTTTGACTAAATTTAAGGATTCTCACATAAAAACAAATTTATTTAATTTAATCAATCAAGGGGTACAATTTTCACCTTTTTATAATATAATAACGACATGAGAATATCCACTTTATTCTTTCGCTGTATAAAATCAGTCGACTTGTGACTCCACTGGTGTTTGCGGGGGGTGTCCATGGGCGGCGGAATTGCTTACCTTCAGATGATCCGTCTGCTCGTCTGCCACCACTCATATAAAAAAAAGTCTAAGGACTAAAACACCTCTACCTAATTCCAACCTCTGCTTGTCACTTGCGAATGAAATATCCGCTAGATGGCGTGCCTGTGAATCGAGGTCCAACTTCAACATCATTGGCTGATCTATTCGTTAATTGACAGGAGAACCAGACGAACTGTCACGTAAAAAAATGTGGGTGTCCACAGTCTCCGAATATCCGATCGAAGTTTCCTAAAAATACGCACTAAAAATGAATTAAATGGAAATTACTCTGATTTGAAACTACAACTTCCCGGGCTTCTCACTGAATGAATGAGGGATTGCGCGTGTGAAAAATCCGCTAGATGGAGTACTAAAGGAGTGAGGTCCATATACAATGTGATTGGTTATTTTTAAACGTGATCTGTCAAAATGTCAATTTGACAAACTAAACAACCAATGCGGTTGATGTTATACCTCAGTCCAAAAACACGCCATCTAGCGGATTTTTCTCACGCGAAAACCCTCATTGGTTATAAATACACGAATAGTTGAGTTTGAAGTAATCATTACAATGGACAACATTTCAAAATTGCTAAGCTCTGAAACAAAAAATACCATTTCTTTATTTAGTTTTCCGCTGCGCGAATATATATTTATTATTTTTTTATATTGCTTATTTACTGAGAAAAAAATAAAAAACAAAAAAACGTAAGATGACGTCATCGGACGGCAGAATGTAAAATATTTCCTTGCTTAGCACATTATGGTTTTAAATTTATGAAATGCCAAACCCATGACGCTTGTCAACGTTGAATGAATGAATGACGTTGACAATGTTGACACTAGTATTATTTACCTTTGACAGTAGTACCTTTTTTTTTATTAAAACAATGATAAGCAAAGGAATATCGCTGTATTCAGCCGTCCGATGACGTCATTTGGCGCTTACGTCTATTTAGAATATAAAGAATTTTAATAATTATTTTATGCATGAAAATGGACAAATTTTGAAAAAAGAAAAAATATGGGTCCGTTCATTTTATGTCTATTTTCATATAAAAAAACAATATGGACATGTATGAAATGTTGTCCATTGTTTTTTGAACTAATGAATGATACAAAATTGAAAATATGTACTGATGTTGCTTTAATTATGAAGATTTTGTATTTTGTGTAAATGTGTTGTTAGAAGGCTTCGGTTTATTTTCCTTTGAAGCATGGCTTTGAAAATATTTTAATTTGTAATGAGGCTTCTCACAAATAAAACATCCTTGTAACCCTTTACCAGGCAACTAGACATCATTTATTACATTGGTTTTCAACCTTAACTCAACTGAATAAAGTTCAAAATCTGGTGGTAATTGCCTGGTTAAACGTATGTGACACTATGTACGCGTCGACTTGAAGTGGATTTGTTATTTTTTAACTGACTTCCTGAGTGTCTCTTCGCTCAGCATAGTCACTTTTTAATTGTAATCCTGTAAGAATTTCATACATTTTTTTATACGCCATTGCACTCATTCCCGGCACTGAACCCAGTAGTGATGTATGTTAGAGCTAGTCTGTCGTGTAACACGTAATGTTGTTCCAAGCCTGCCACCGGACGCTCGGGAAGTATCGATATTAAGGTAAACGTCACTAGTTTATACCAATAACACATACTTACTGATTTATATAGTTGTTTAAAGCACTCATTTGAGTTTGTTTAATTTTATTATTTTGGCAATGAAACATTCCAAGGAAACTTGCTAATCTATTGACTTTTTGTATCTAAAAGAGATTTTTTATTTAAAATTACAAGTTACTTTTTCAATGAAAATCAATCACAGTTTTTGTTTTAAAATCGTTTACCGCTTTTCTACCGTTCTATCTGTCGTAAGTTTGGCGAATATTAACAAAACTTTAAATTTCAGTGAAGATTATCTGAAATAAAAAAAACCACTTATGTGTGCCTTATATCATCTTATGTTAACAATGCTTACGTATGTCTTGAACTTCACTACAAAGTGCGAAAAACACACGACGTTAATTATGGCTCTAACATAATCCAGTGTTAATACATTTATTCATAGCAGTTTCGTTCTAAATCTGTACGTATTTGATGTTTATATGTGAATGAGTAATACAGTCTTATTCTTTTAGATTACTATTTACATTTCAATGTCATAGGAAACTAAGATAAGATTCAATCAATCGAATCAAGCACTTAGAAATTTCGTCGACTTAACAACGTGTTCAGTGGTCTAATTGGATAGAACATTCACCCGGATTGTGGAAGGAGTGGATTCGAGTCCCGCTTGAACACGAGATGAAATTTTTAAGTGTGTTTTATATTGCAAAAGATTGTTATAAAAAAATATCAACTAGTAAGATAAGATTGTTTTACATACATGATATTGCATGTGAAAGGGGTTTGGTACTTTTGGCACTGTGTTCGCCATTTTGATTTTTTCTCAAAATAGCAGCCAATAATAAAAAAACATTCCAAAATTAACCTTAAAAAAATCGATAGGTCACATAAAAATACACCGCCAATGTTTTTAGTTAAAACCTTGTAAAGCGGTAAAGCTATAGAGATACTATTACCGTGGCTATGCACACGTACACCTGCTATCTCTTTTCCTACCTTACACTAGGCATCAGACTTACCATCTGTTTCTCTCTCCCTCAGCCGTCGGAAGCATCAGACACACAGATCCAGCTGCCAGGGCTGGAGAACCCGCCAGAGACAGAACTAGAGGAGCCCCAGGCCAAACGCACCATCAGCGAATGAGCCGCCCTTCCCCCACCTAGACGCGACTACCGCGCTCCCCGCGCGACTACCGGCCGACTAAACAGCGACTATTGCGCGATTTCCGTGCGACTTGTGTGCGACGTCGCCCGACTTACTGTGACTATGCGACAGGAGTGAGACAGATATACGCTGTGCGAAATATTCTGTGCCTCTTCTCTGAGTTGGTGTCATCTGTGAAATGCAGACGCTTAGGGTTGCCAGATTTGATGAATTAATTGTGAAATGGTTTTTAACCTGCTTTTAATAAACAACTTAATTTCTTAGTTTCTTATGAAAAGTTAGGTAAAAGTGCTGTTTTAAAACTGGTTTATATTTGGTTTTTATACTTTTTATGTCACAAAAAAGCCCAAAATGATACACTCTCCACAATGTCTGTTGCAAAATCTGGTTACCCTAAAGCGTTCAAGTGCATCCTATATGAAAGCAGCAATAATGTCACTACTGTGCGCCCAAAGCTAATGTCAGGGTGCACGGTAGTGTGTCCTTCCGCCAGACGACCGCACGCTGCAGACTAAACACGCCAAATGTTACAAACATTTTTGCCCTGAAATAAATCGTACATGAAAATCTATAAATATGTGATGTGGCTGGCGCCATTTTGAACCATGTAACGATTTTTTGACAAATGTGTATCGCATTCCTGAACGATAAGTGTTTTGTATAATGCTGCCAATTTATTGAATAAAATCTCTCGTATATGAAATCGTATTTTGAATTTTCTAATCGAGTTGAAATTATCCTTCACAGTCATAATGCCAACATTCAAACTATATTATATTCTTGAACAATTATATCATCTAGAAAGCTTAGTTTCAATTATGTTTTAATTTCGATCAAAATATAAAATCATATCTCATAGGTTAGAGAAATTGTTTGATGTGGTAGACTTTGTAGTCAGATTCAGTGGCCAGTATTAGATAAAAAGATAAATAAAATAATTTGAACGTGTTTAGTTTCCAACGCACGGTCGTGCGGGGGTAATAGTTTCCCTTCTAATACCTACCCTTAGGAATTAAATCGGGACAAAAACGTCAATTATGACAGTATTTTTTGCCTAACTCTGTAAAGATGTCGCAAAAATAAAAGAAATAAAATTATCTAGTTATAACATGTCAACTCCACAAATCTAAATCAAGAAAATCTGTCCTTATAATAAAACCAGGATAGCGTAAAGCGTCCATAATTTTATGGGTTTAACATGTTATTGCAAAATATGGTAATACATGAAATATGACGTATTTTTATACAACTACCCAAAAACGAAGTTTTGTTTAAGTGTGACACTCGCAGATCTAGTCCACTCGCTATGTGAAGTCGATGTCCTTATAAAAGGATTGTATACCGACTCATGGCATCAATACGCTTAACCTTACAAAGACTGTAAATCTAGGAATTGGTGATGACGTATTCGTATCAAGAGTTTGCGCCTAATATAAAAAAAAAAATCAATGGCATTAAGTTCTTTGGATGATTAACGCTCTAGTTTCTTAAACAATTTTTTTAGTTTGGTAACAATTTATAAGCAAATCCATATCGATAGTGTTCACCCTAAGTCTTTTCAGATAACGCCAGCCCATTACAAAAATGGAGCAATTTCTCCAAATTCTATAATTTTTTGTTTTTTAAAGAACTTTTTGCAAAGGAACAGACATCTCGATGCGATATGATCTTACCCACTATACGGATATACTCGTGTCAGCAAAAACTTAGTTTAGAGAAAGGTCGTTTCGCTTTATCATGATATCGGTGACAGCAGGACAGAGTTATACGTGTGTCATACGTTAGAAAGAGACTAACGGGAAATATGTATACATTTTGACATCTGTCACCCATATCTTGCTAAAGTGAAAGGACCTAGCTAAATAGGTTTCGGCCCAGATTTGGCGAACGCTCAGCTCGCGCGCTCACTATTGTAGGACTGGCTAGTCTAAACCAGCCTCGTTGGTCAGATCTGGACGGACCCTCACATAACATCAGTGGTGTTGAATTGTGACACGTGACGTTATTGTTATAAAGTTTGAGAGTCCGGCTACCTTCGTAGTCGCATTTTAAAATACCTGTAAGTTTTACCGTTAAGGAATGGAATGAAACGGTTGGAAGACTTCGACGTTATAATGTATAAATAAAATGTATAGGAAAGAGAATTGTTGAATTGCAGAAGCAACACAAAAAAGGAATTATTTTACATTGATTCGTATTATATGTCGACTTATTGAAGTTGGACAGAAAATGTTCAATGTATGTTTAACAGCTGCCTTACAGTCGCACTCAGAAATATTTCAATTAAACTTGATTTTTGTGCATTCAAAACTAGGCTCTATTCCTATTTGGTCTATGGTCTAGTTACATTTCACACATTTTTTATATTACTATTTTTGAGTGCGACCGTAAATGGCGTGGCCTTTTCATTAAATATACCTACTTCAGATGTCTTTCAGGTCCAAAATTTGTAGGTTTATATATGTATTATTTGAGTAATCTTTCTTACTGTGGTATAAAAGCTACAAAATATATATATTTCTGTGAAGATTTCTCCTCTAAACTCTAAGCTAATTTTACAGTGATTACGAGATATGATTCTAGAAAAACCTTTCAAAATGTATAATATCACAATTTTGATTATTCACCTATAAGAAATTATGTTAACATACTTATTTTTTTACATTGATCGCAAGCATAATCTATTATATTGCTATTTTGGTGTTTGTCACTACAATGCTACAACGGTTTCGTTAAAATCAAATGAATTCAACGTGCAAAGCTTTTATCAAGAGAATTACTATTATAAATCAAACTATACTAAATGTCCAATTTTGAAATCGTTTTGGATGTATACAATCTACAATGTTAATGTGACCATTTTCGATGTTTAATTTAATATTAATGATATTGAAGGCGTTTTGCATTTGATAATATTCAACCAAGATTAAATAATGATTGGTTGAAATTGATGATTGTGATTTAGAAGTGTATGTGTAATACATTTCTGGTTATTAAGTTTTTACTCTTCAGACTGCTAGAGGATTTTCGAGACATTTTTTAATGAGGTAATTATCCTCCTAATTGATTAATTAGTCTCTAATTAGAGACCCGCTTTATATTCCAAAAAAACCTTTTCCAAACTAATGATCATGTTATTGAGGTCAGTTACCGTCATACATTGAATCCGCTGTGCGGCCATAACTACTTGTTTTGAATGAGGAAGAATCATAGTAGAATTTGAAAACATCATATATATGGGCAGAATCCAAAGTAATAAGTAACAAGTCCTATGTTCATAAAATGACAATGGAACCAGAGTGATTGTTGATAAGCGCGCCATCTTGTACGTAGAAAAACGTTTACTTCGTTCGGTTGGCGGGAGAATTGTCAGTTCGACTCTAGCAGCCGTCGAGTGCGGACGTCTCTGTATACAAATCTCTTGAAAGCCAAAAGATCTAAAGTTTATATGTGTAAAAAGAATGTGAGTGAATATTGCACTGCTAAATATTGACGCCCTGTTGGTCTAATGGTTTAAGTACCGGGCCATGATCTCGCGGTCCTGGGTTCGATTCCCGGGTCGAGCAAAAAGTATGTTTCGAGTTCTTCGAACATTGCTCGGGTTTGTGATCACCAATCTGCTAAATATATCACTGGTTCCAAAGTCGTCAAATGTCAATTTGTATTCACTGATTCTGTCAAAACACATAACCATGCGCATGTGTCCTCTACTCAAGTTATATTTTTTATTTTATTAATAACTATCTTGTAATGAAATGAATGACCACGACTAAAGCTTTCACGGCTAGAGAGAAGAGTCTGTATTATAGTTTTAAATGATAAGTTTTACTGTTTGTTTGAAAGTTGTTTTAGTTGTAATTTAATTATAGGTCGACTTGGTGGCTTGGTCCTCGCTTGTGTGTTACACATGAGTTGAGGGAGACGAGGATCGGTGAAATAAATTAGGTTGTATATACAATGGGCCTAGATTTCAGAATAACTGACCAAAGTCGTCAATAGTAGCGTCGAACGATAGTGGCGTCTTTGATTATAGCACTGGATATTAGTGAAATCCCTGCTGCTCCAGGAGCCCAATTCTCGTGCTGGTGACATTTATTATCATACGACATATATCACTAAAGCATAGTTATTTTATATGGCGAGCACCGAAAAAAAAAGAAAAATTTTGGGGGCTTCTGGTCCCATTCTTGTGCTTTGATAGTTTGAAACATGCGGATCACCTAAAAACCACACAAAAAACTATGTTTTTAGTGATATATGTCGTATGAAAATAAATGTCACGAGCACGAGAATTGGGCTCCTGGAGCCCAATTCTCGTGCTCGTGATATTTTGAAAACATGGCGAATATCACCTGAAAACCATACAAAAAAACTATGTTTTAGTGATATATGTCGTATGAAAATAAATGTCACGAGCACGAGAATTGGGCTCCAGGAGCCCAATTATCGTGCTCGTGATATTTTTTGAAAACATGGCGGATATTGCCTGAAAACCATACAAAAAACTATGTTTTAGTGATATATGTCGTATGAAAATAAATGTCACGAGCACGAGGATTGGGCTCCATATGTGATATAGGGGGCCTATGTCATGTAGCACGATACTTATAGCGAAAGAATTTGGTACATTGACCTCATACACATCCCTTTTAGCTAGCGTTTTACTTAATTACTATTGCGCTTGCGCATACTTTGAACTCTTCAAGCCTTGTGATAGAACCTAAAACCTATGAATTATATTTATACCTAACATTCATTAAGGGGCTATGCAAGTCCAATAGTAATGAGTACTACAATAGCAGCTGATGCGAATGAATAAAAGTTAGGTAGCGTTATGTTTATGTACAGTCAGCGTCAGATCAAGTTACCCCCTGCAGTGGAAAAATAGCACTTGTGCCCCAGACATAAGGACGGTCCAAAGGTCAACAAGGGTAACTTGACGTGATGCCGTGTGTAGCTACGTGTGAGGTCGAAATGCTAACATTGACTCGTCGAAGAGCACGAGTCAATGTAGTCAACTCCAAAAATATGTATACACTTTAGGACGTTGTCACAATATATAGTATAAGAAAGTAAACCTCTCCTTTCTTATAGGTAAGTATTGTGACAAGGTCCTAAAGTGTATACATATTTTTGGAGTTGTACTGTACATGAAATGTCAATGAAGTCAATGTACCTACAATACCTACTATATTGCCTCAGCTTTCGCCACTGTAGTCAGCTCCATGAAGGAAGGCCCGCAGAAAAACACGGGATTAAAATTTGATATTCCTTGTGTCGAAGTGCATAAAGCCCAAATTTAAATGTTGATGGCGAATCAAGCGCCCCTTTCACTTCTTTGGTGCCGTGGACTCTATAGCTCAGCCTGTCACCGTTCCCTCTTCTCGCGTCTGTATACCGCCACGAGGACGGCTTAAGCCCAACTCGACATCGAAAATAATGAGGTATTTATCTCGCATATCGAGTTGAGAATATGCCGAGTTGGGCATAAGCCGAGTTGCCAAGTCGCGGTGTAGGCCGAACGCCTTTGTAATTTTATATTTGTCTGTATAATTCGCGGATCAATGCCTTGCGCTTGATGTTTCCTAATAGAAACGGTAGTTGTCATTTTTCATTGTATTTGGTTCGTGACGATCTCGCCATGTCAAAACTGGGCTTGTTTTGTTACGGGTTATAACAAATTTTAATTTGTGTTTGACATAATTATTTTTTTACAGATAATTATATCTTAATATAGCTATGGAAACAGATTTATGTTGAACAATTACAAAAAATATGTCTGCGATTTTTTTTTGTGTCCGAAGAAGCTAGGTTTTGGCATGACGTAGATCAAGAGTGAACCAATTTTAGTTGATAAATGCCATTAAATTTTATTTTAAGAGAATTTGTGTGATGTAGGACTATTCATTTTACATGTTATTCGCATTCAGTTAAGAATATGTAATTCTTTTTACTTTTATTGGATTCTGCACCCTTTTGTTATATTTTATGTAAAAACCTCATGGTTTTTACTATATGCTCATTTTTAATATAACATATTTTCTAATTTCTTCATTAATAACAAAATATATTGTCGACATGAAATATTGTCTATGGAAAATGCTGTTACTTGGAAACATTTTGAATTAATCCTAAAGAGAGTAAAAAGAATGACATATATAGTAAAGGACTGTTCGTACATAGCGATAGCGGAACGTGTGTATTAATCGCGAGATATAATATTATTTCTAAAATTGTTTATAAATTCAAACGAAGCGTGAAGAAGCATCTTGCGGGCCAGTATGGCAGCCCAACGGAGGTGATGCCCTGACATCGCGTCCGTTGTAATGAGGGTTTACGCGTGTGAAAAATCCGCTAGATGGCGTACACTGTTGGACTGAGTTCCGCGCGTAGGATCACACACCGCCCTCTATCGCTAAATACGATCAACAGCTACCCCTTACTCAACCCAAGCGATCAAATCAAAAATATATTGGTTTACCACTAAAACAGTTTCTAAGCATATTTTTGTATCCACTCACGGTCCCCAAGGGCGTGTACTGGTTCACATAGTTATATTAACGATTAAAATTGTTTAGTAAGTTTACCAAAAAACGTCTGGAGTAACGTATGGGGGCGGCCGAAGTCGCCCAGTGATGATTCTCTGTAGTTATGTATTAAAATAAAATAATAAACACATATTTGAGACTTTTTATTTTCTCAGTCATTACAGTAGGTGTAAAAATAATAAAAGTGCATGAGATTGTAGCTAACATTGTTTTCATACTTCAAATTATTTGCCCCTTATTATAAAATGCGATCTAAAGTTATTACCGTACTAAAGCTCAAGTCATCCCGTTCCAACACGCAAAGTTAATAGAGGCTGGAACGAGTTTTGTTCTGGAACTTCATAGATCACGTTTATTAAGAAGGGAGATTGAGGTTATTGCGAATGTAGTGAAGATTAATGAAGGGACTTTCTATTCGCAAAAATATGCGTGACAAGGGTGTTCTGGCCGTCGCGAGGGGGCAGTGTACATATACCCACACACTATAATAGGATTGGCCGTGTGGTCCCCGGCAGAGTAGAATAGGCCACCCTCACTCTTACCGAGGTGTCGTAAAAGGCGACTAAGGTAAAGCTGCTGGCATGATCATCAGCACCCAGAGAAGGAAAACTCTGCATTTATATCAAAACCCTCGCCAACCCGTCTGCCAAGCGTGGTGAGTATTGCAATTACCCCTCATGTGATTGAGGGAGGCCCGTGCCCCAGCAGTGGGGACTTAAATGGGCTGATGATGATGATAATAGGATTGAAGTTTGCATACACCATGCTTTTTTAACCGTCTTACTCGCTTATCGAGAGCATTATACTGATTAAAACAAACATTTTCCCCCAAACACAGATATTAACGTCCTGTTGGTCTAGTGGTTTAAGTACCGGGCCGAGATCTCGGGGTCTTGGGTTCGATTCCCGGGTCGAGCAAAAAGTATGTTTCGAATTTTTCGAACATAACTCGGGTTTGTGATCAATCCGCATTGGGTAAGCGTGGTAAGCCTAATCCCATCATAGTAGCGATGACTTGATTTCTATAATGGAGGCCTCTAGGCTATAGGTACTTACAGATATTATAATTAGAGATGGGACCCCCTGCCCCAAGGAACATATGGTCTTTCTCAGAAAAAAAAATCACCTTCCCATACAAAAGTAACGGTGCAAATTGTATGGGGAGGCAAATTTTTTTTTAGATTACACCCTATGTTCTTGGGGTTGAACGTTGAGGGATTAAGACTGTTAAAAAAGCACGGTGTATACCAAAGGTAATAATGACATATGGCTGCCTATAAAATACCTGTAAATGCCGTCCATCGGCCAATCATCCCTGACGCATTACCTACTATAAATTATTTTGACATGCAAATCTATTGCGGAATGCGTCCTGGAGCTCAATTCTCGTGACGTGATATTTTATCATCAGACGAGATAGGTATCGCAAAAACATATCTTTATCCCACACAGATATACAACATCCGACATGTTTTTTACATCGAAAATCCCGAGAACTGGGCTCCAGGAATTTTTAGTGTCCCATACAGTCCTATCGGCGTTTCATGTTTAAAATGCATTAATACTGTACAACGTGTACGTGAAATGCATAGAAAATAAATATTTATTAGATGTAGGTATATTGTGTGAAGTACAGAGTGTATCTGTGAACATTTACACCCCTTTGACCACGTGTTCTACAAACCATTCTGGACAACGTTTATTCTATGACTTGGAAACTCGCTTTTCATACAAAGTCGGTCACGGGACTTGGTCATTCGTAGAACAAATGTTCAGAATGGTTGGTAGAACCAGGGGCGGCTCTAGACCAAGAAGCGCCCGGGCGCAATCAATAAGCTGGCGCCCTCTTGTTGCACAATGAGTGAACAAAATGAAATACTGACAGCATGTTCGACTACCAATGGGCAGTCGCTTCATTGTAATTATCAGATATCCCGAATCCTGTATCATGGTTGTCCAAGCGTACCCCGGGCTTCGATGCGACAGCATTGGACTGCAACTGGGAATCTCACGGTAAGATGAGAGACGATCAGTGCTCGCGCCCGCTTCTTGCGGAGCGTTACAGAGGCTCTATGTGTAGCGAGGGGCTCTCGGCGCCCGGGTGCACCTGACTCCCTGCACTAAAGGTAAAGACGGTCTTGGGTAGAACACGTAAATGTTCTCAGATACATACTGTATATACATTCAATTATTTGTAGTATAATTTATTATGTATGAGGTATATAAATGTAAAAATACATGAAAAGACACAAAAGAGGTGTCATTTTAAAATATAAAACTTATTATGTTCTATGTTTTAAGTACATTTGTGTATTAGTATTCTGTATAAGGCACTTTAAGGTATATGAGCCGATTCGATCAATCTTATCCCGATAATAAATCTATGGTATAGCGCTGTCATCCTATACAAATCTGATGTTATACCATAATTTATCCACGGATAAAGATTGGTTGAATCGAGCCTTAGTGACAAAGATAATCTCTTATTCATAAACTTATATAGATGCTATAATGATAGTGCGGCTGGTGAACTGAGTCCTACTTGAAATTGAGCACATTAACTGCAGGGTGGAGGAGATTTTGAAGGGCGATCCCTTCAAAACCTCCTCCACTCTCCACTCATAAATCCACCCATATAGCAAAATATTCGCAAAAAAATGGGATCATATTTCTGAGGGAATCGCAAAAATACCTAGAATACTAGGGCACATGAATAAGAACTATTCCATCCTCTTTATCAACTTAGTTAGCAAGCTCTCTTCCGATCTCTAGCAAACACTTTGGAGCCTTTGTTCCGCTCCATGCCCAGTCGTATTATGTCGCCAGTTAGGCACATATAAATGCGCTTGCTATCAACGCCAGACGGCAGTTGCTTTATTGTAATTACCAGAATCCCCAAATCCTGAATCATGGTCTTAACCAGGAATTAAACGCTAAGATGAAGACAGAGAGTCGCTTGCTGACCTGCCGACCCTTTTTTTTTGTTGACCCAGGGGAAATGCGCTGCGCATAGTTACCCGTCCGCTGGGAGGAAAACTGGTTAGGTCGGACTCCCCCGCATGACGGCGGGGGACTAAAACCCCTGGACACCACTCTCATCGTCCTTAAGTGGGGAGTAGCCGTGATGACAGGTACGAAAATTTGTTCACCGAGTGTCTTCAGATAATTATAATTATGAGAATACCTACCAACTAAGCTAGCTGTAACTTGTAAGTATATGAAGTGGTGTAGCATAGCTGGATATTATAATATAATCTCTAGTTGTGTTGCATTGCTTTACATACTTTATATACTACATATAGATATGAAACGAGAACTACTGCCGACAAACTGCTTAACCAGTTTGGCAGAAAAAAAAAGATGTTAGCAGAACCATTTCCCGTCCTTCCTCCATAAGTTTTAGCTTTTGATTGGCTCGGAGATTTTATTCGCTTTCTTTTGTACGGCCGATAAACCATGCCACGTGTACCTGGGTGAGGTTTGTGGTCACCTACCTCCTCCTTATCTTAGCGTGTAACCCGGTTGCGTCCAAAGTTGTCCATTTGGAGCCCGGTGCACGCTTAGACCATGATTCAGTATTTAGGGAGTCTGGTAATTACAATGAAGCGCCTGCCGTCTGACCTTCGCATCTATTTAATATGGGAACCAGACCAACTGAATCATGGTTACACGTTTTAGAATTGAGAACGTTTAAGTTTCCTTACTTATGATGTTTTCGATGAGCAGGGGCGGCTCTAGCCCAAGGACCGCGCGGGCGCAATCAATAACTTGGCGCCCTCTTGTTTCAAAATGCGCGAACAAAATGAAATAAATACTAACAACATGTTCGACTACCTATGAGCAGTCGCTTCATTGTAATTATCAGACATCCCGAATCCTGTATCATGGTTGTCCAAGCGTACCCCGGGCTTCGAAGCGACAGCATTGGGTGCAACTAGGAAACATAGGTACGCTAAGATGACAAGAATGATCAGTGCTTGCACCCTCCTCACGAAGCGTTACCGTGGAGGCTCTATGTGTAGCGAGGAACTCTCAGCGCCCTCTAGCTTCCGGCGCCCGGGTGCAACGCACCCCCAGGACTGAAGGTAAAGACGCCCCTGCCGACGAGCTAATGGTAGAAATATTCCCATAGATTTGAAAAATCCAGAGGTCCATGCTCGGATTCGGACCACGACCCCCCGTGTGGAAGGTGAGTTCTGAATAACTAAGCTATCATCACTCCAGCTACCGTGGAACCAGTTACCCAGCCGCTCTATAGCTAACCAAGTACAGTTGTACCACGTTTATAAGTTACATCGGCAAAATTCGTCTACGCTGAAGAGCAAGTTAAATCCGATTGATTACGATTGCGAAAGCAGTTGAAATACAGACTTTATTGCGTTACATTAAGGTGACGCGTAGGGCACACTATCGATCGATTTCAATAATTGAAATTGTTTAAAATAGATCCGGTTTAGTAGCTAAAAATAATTTTTAGCTACTAAACCGGATCTATTTTAAACAATTTCGGGGTTACCAACTCTTGGCAAACACTTGCATTATTTATTAAATAACCATGCACAAATGTTGGGTCCGTTTTTGTACACGAAAAATGGCGTGAATCAATTTTTATGAATGCTGTTTCATCAACCAAAAAGAAATTTGTGATTTTTGGCGCGCGTAAATGGAGCGTTGTGATTGGTTAAAATTTCACCGCAAATTTCTAAAATAAGACTTCTGCGCAGGGACATTGGTGTAACTTATAAAAGTGGTAAAACTGTACTACACTATTCTTTATCACAGCTACTACACAAATTCAGGTTCCTGTTCCTTCCAATAGCTCTGTATCTGCTGGAGACTCTTTCCCTTCGTCTCGGGCACCCACAGCACCGTGTACACCACCCCGAACAGCGTGACTGCGGCGAACGTGTAGAACACCACGAACTCGCCGAACTGGTTCGCGACGGGCGTGTAGAAGAGCACCGTCATGGAGCTGCAGAAGAATGAGAACGCCATGGAGGCGCCCGCCATGCGTGCACGCATCTGAAAACAGGTTTTATATTAGGTTTTTTTAAGGTATTAGCTTTTAGGTACATAGCAAGTAGAACAGACGGCCGTTGGGGCGGAATTCTCGAGTAGAGGCCACGTACAGGAAGACGCAGCCGTGGCAGGCCCCCTACAAGGTGGACCGGCGATCTGGTGAAGGTCGCGGGAATCCCTTCGATGCGGGCAACGCAGGACCGATCTGTGTGGAGAACATTGGGGGAGGCCTATGTTGAGCAGTGGACGTTTATGGCTGAAATTATGATGAATGATGGCTAGCTTTTGTCCACGGCCTCGCTCGCGTTAGAAAGACCCAAAGAGTAGCCTATGGTACTCTCCAACATTTCAACCATCTCCACATGAAAAACCACTTCCATTCTGTTTTGCCGTGGAAGACGGTCAAATAGACAGACAGACACACACGTTCACATTTATAATATCTATTAGTATGGATGGCTAACGAGCAGACGGATCACTTGATGGTAAGCAATTGCCGCCGACCATGGACAGCAACACCAGAGGGTCATAAGTGCGCTGCTAACCTCTAAACTCCCCTTCCCCCCGGATTGGGCTCCCTCGAGCCACTCCTGTTTTTGTGCGATCTTATCACTCCGGTCAAGCCCGTTCATACCGAAGCGAGGCTCTCCCCACGGTTAATGTTTTTATTGTTTGAGTTGATACATACTTTGCCCCAGTTTCGAGTTCAGGGATCTCGTAACTGTTTTTCTTATAATACATCGGTGGCAAACAAGCGTGCGGCGCGTCTGATGGTATGCGATTATCGCAGCCTATGGACGTTTGCAACTCCAGAGGACCTGTATACGCGCTGCCGACCCCTTAAAAACCTTAAACACTCCTTTTTTTAAGATGACCTCATGCTGTATTCCCCCGGGAAAACCTCTGATGACAGTTCATTCCACAGAGGTAATTCCTCTGTAACTGTTATTGAGTAGGTAAAGTTAATAAGTAGGTAGGTATAGCTCCCTGTACCTGGAAGCTGAAAACCTCAGCCATTATGACCATGGGCACGGGCGCGAGGCCGGCTCCGTACGCAAGTATGCACAAACACACGGCGCTGGCCGGCAGCCAGGGTACTGATGCGGTGCTGGTGAGGAACCCGGTCGCAAGGGTCGCCATGCAGATGGAGACGACGAGGGAACTGCAGGCAAGGGGGATCTGAAGCAAAGAATAAGGACCGAGTTCACAAACTTTTCAAGCATACTTTAACCGTGCTTTTAACAATAACTACTACGACTCTGAGGCAGTAATAACAATAAGTGTGCCGAATGTCTGACACTAAAGTGTAAACAGTTGATCTGAGTGACTTATAATTAATAGATTAATAGTGATTATTTAGTGTTTTAGAGTGATTTGTTGTAATCTTTGTATAGTTTTATTATGTTTTTTGTTAAGTTAATAGTTATAGTTTGTTTGTATTTTTATAGTTTAAGATAGTTGTAAGAAAATGTAATAGTAATAAGTTTTATTTAAATACAGATGTTGGCTCTGTCTCAAACTTACTGTAGGTACACACCCTCTACGGAGGACTTTAGATATGTAGGGAAATTACACGCGTTAAAATACAATAGGATTCTAATAGGGATAGCTTACCTAATAGGCAACAGATAGAGTAGGGTATAGCTTAGAATAGTCCTGTCCCTCTCGCACAACAGCGGCGCCTTCCGCGCTGAGAGCTGACGTAGGAGGCAGCTAGTTGTACGCGGGGGAAAAGGAATATAAATAGCGCGATCCCGGAGGATCGTTACAGTTCGCCTCAGTTCGCCAGCAGCTACGGAGCCAACAACTACTCCAAATATACTGTTTTTTCTTCGCTCTCAAGAAAATCCCAGCGAGGCAATCCAGCGATAGGTGCAACGGGCTATAGGGGACCTATAGATAATAGAAGGGTCCCGTCCCGCACAATAAATACTTACCTAATCAGTGGTTAAAGTGTGAATAATGTTGTTTCAAAGTTAGTGAACTGATAGCAAATGAATCTTTTGTTACAACATTGAAGCGTTCTGTTGACGAACCGTTCGGTTTGCTGAACGTTCATTGGATAAACGTTCTGTAGGCAAAATATTCTGTTGGTTAAACGTTCATGGGTCATGGGCGTTTACGTTTTAGTCTGTAAATAGAATTTTAACCTTACCTTCCTCCCAAACTTCTCAATGGACATGGTCGTGAAGAAGGACCCTGCGAGCTGCAGCGAGCCCATGAACAGCGCCAGGGTGTTAGGGCTCCAGTGCGTGCCCGCGCGGCTGAACACGTCCGCCGCGAAGTTCATGAGGGCGAAGCACCCCGACAGCGTCTGCATGGCCATCAGCGTAAGCGTCATGCGGAGCGCTGAGAAGGTGGCTTTGTCGTTCACTGTGGAGAGAGAATGTTAGATTCATCATCAATATGTTTAGCTTTAAAAGACGCCCTTCTAGACAAAGGAACCCCAAGGATCTCCAAGCTGACCAAATGCCACATGGGCGTACCTACAACGTCTTTGATCAGAAATAATGAGAGCAATACGGCGGTGTTTTTTTGTTGTAGGTATTGTTTTATTGTTAACTAAGTTTCGCCCGCGGTGTTTTTCTTTTTTTTTATGTGATAGGTGGCAGACGAACATGATGGATCACCTGATGGTAAGCGATTGCCGTCGCCCATGGACACTCGCGACACCAGTGGAGGCACAAGTGCGCTGCCAACCTTTAAACCCCGCTTTCCCCGTATTCGGCCTTAGGTACCCACACTCACGCAGCGAAACACAGCACAATGCTGCTTCACGCTGGTTTTCTGTGAGGCCGTGGTATAGCTCCAGTCGAGCCGGCCCATTCATTCCGAAGCGTGGCTCTCCCACGGTCAAATGTTGCCTGTATAGTACCTACTCGTTTTGGTTTTTATCCCAGAGAAATCTGTAATTATTTAGGATAAAAAGCACCTACCCTATAGTCTTCCCGTGGTTCTAACCTACCTGGTGGATTTCGTTTTATTAGTCCCAGTTAGGGTAGTTTTACTTTTCTGCCGATAGAATTAAAACCCATCTACCCTCATCCTATCCTTGCACTGAGCACTGCGTGTGAACGCCAGTCACCGATATAATATCGGCGATATTCACCGGCCTGTGACGTACGTGTCTCTTCGTCCAGGCCTCGCCAATCTATTTTTTCTTATAACTGAACATTGTATAAGTGTTAAAAAGCCCGCCGGCGGGAGATCACATCTGCCGTGGAAGATAGACGCTGCTGGAGGAGTTCATGCAGGTAAGTCTCATTGTATTCCCAGTACACCTCATCTTATCCGTTTGTCTATCGGCAGATAATTTTCTTTCGTCTGTGGGCTGTATTTTTAGGTAAACTAGGTCCCCCGCTAAAATACAGTCCACTCCTCTCCTTCTTTTAACCGCCACGCTGGCTATCGTCTCGCAGAACCAGCATCCCCCGCCAAATGGTGGTGTTTGACTTTTTAGCGCCACCACTACCTCTACAGCATTTTTTGCCAAATCGGCCAGCCGTTCTGACCGCTAATAAATAGTGTAACTAACTCGATTTTCTTTTATAAATATACTAGTGGCCCACCCTTACTCCCTTTTGGGACTTTAGTTCTTTTCACCGGTAGATGGCGCTAGGTGTGGATTAGACCGCCCAAGCGTTTCATGTTTTCGGATTACCTGCCTAAAAGCATCGCCGCTGTCTGTAAGTTTTACCTCTATATAAATAGTTGGTAAAGATAAAGAGTTCTAAATAAAACGTCTCAAAAGTGTAGGATAAAGTAAAATTAATCACACGTAGCTGATTAAGTACCTGCCTAAGGTTTTGACGACCCGTTTGGAGCAGTGGTAGTGAACGCTGCCGTTGGCCCAAGGGTTGCGGGTTCGATCCCCGCACAGTACAAACATTTGTGTGCATGAACATGTCTGTTTGTATTGGTCTGGGTGTTTCTATGTATTATACATATGTATTTACAAAAGAAAAGTATTATATGTATATATTTGTAATTCCGCTGTTGGTTCTGATGTCCGTAACACAGGTGCTCGAGCTACCTATCTCGGAGTCAGATCAATGTATGTGATATTGTGAAATATTTATTTATTTATTAAGATACTCGTGCCTAGAATTACCTAAGACGTTAATCTTAAATATTAGATGTTATCAAGAAGGCAAATTAGTTTGCAAAGCCATAAAATGTAATGTTAGTAGGTATTTACCTACAATATGTTCGTTAACTGAGCCCAAGGTTACATAAGATGTTATTTGACATTCTAAACGAAAAACCTTAACTCCTGGAAAACATACCATTTGTTAACGCGAAAGTCGCGGATTCGATTCACGTAGTAGCTTCGGCATGAATGGGCAGCACTGTGCTGTGTTTCTGCGTGAGTGAGGCTACCGGAGGCCCAATTCAGGGGAAAGGGGGATTAAAGGTTGGCAGCGCACTTGTGACTCCACTGGTGTAACTGGTGTTCATGGGCGGCGGCAATCGTTTACCATCAGGTGATCCGTCTGCTCGTCTGCCACCTAACACATAAAAAAAGTGTCAAGCTACTTTTTTGATGAAACATATAGGCATTTAGATAGATAATATCGTCCGGCCGATTATGGCTACGGCGGCCAATCTCAACGATCAGCCACGTACGCAGGATATATTATAGTGCTCAAACACAAGTGCACTCTCTATTCCCTTGCCCTCATATCCCGATGGGACACCAGCGTGACACGACCGGAGAGGGATTGGGCGCAGGACCAACGGTTTAACGTGCTTTCCGAGGCACGGGGGTACATAACCGCCGGCTTCCAGACTCCGGGCAGACACTAAGATTTCATACCAAAAACTCAGCTATAAATTTTTGGCCCGACCCGATAATTGAACCCGGGACTCTTGCACAGCCGTCGCTTCAAAGTGCGACCCATCAATCGCTGCGTCATCTATGCTATGCTATGCACCTATGCTAGATAGATGCTCAACTTTTAAGCTAGGATAGCTAGGATTAGGTACTGAGATACAATGTACAATTTTGCCGTGCGGTCCCCGGCAGAGTAGAATAGGCCACCCTCACTCTTACCGAGGTGTCGTAAAGGCGACTAAGGTAAAGCTGCTGGCATAATCATCAGCACCCAGAGAAGGAAAACTGCATTCATAACAAAACCCTCGCCAACCCGTCTGCCAAGCGTGGTGAGTATGGCAATTACCCTTCATGTGTAGGGATTGCAATTGCTGGATCCAGCATCTTGCAATCCAGCTGGATCCAGCGCTTTCTTGAACATGCTGGATCCAGCACGCAGTGCTGGATCCAGCGATGCGGATCCGCAAACGTATCAATTCCAATTATTTGCTTTTGAATTGCCGCCATTTTCAAAACAGCGCGGAGGGTGACGCGACAGAATCAAAGAACGGCGCCTCTCCAAAGTAACTGGTACGTTAGTGTAATTGAAAAATATAAAAAAGTTTAAAGAAGCGGTTATAAAAGCCTGGCTATTATCCTGTACCAAATAAGAATGCGATGCGGCAGGAGATGAAAACTCTGCTACAACGAGTGACTAAACAATAGATTGTAGGGCCGCCGGTGCGAGAAGATATTATGGATTTTATGGAGGAGGGTCTAGATAATGACGCAGAAGTGGCACAACCTTCACCAATGACTTTGGAGCAGGAGCTTGAAATGGAGCTCAAAAAATAGAAAGAAAACTTTAATCAAGCAAAACCTAGTGCACAACTCAGAAACCTTATCTAAAATGTTATATGAGGTTAATATTATATATTAACATATTGAGTTAGTTATTTCATTTTAAGTCGATTCTTTTGATGTAAAATGATTAAAACAGCAAAGAAAACATTGATAATTATATGATATCACCAAATAAGTGGAATATTTCATAGATTTATCGTAAAAAGTAAAAAATTAATAAAAAAAAGGCTCAAAATGGCGTCTTTCTATTTTCGTTCCACATTTTGCTGGATCCGCGCTGGATCCAGCTGGATTCAGGTCAATCCAGCAAAAATCCAGCTGGATTGAAAACGCCGCTGGATTGCAATCCCTATTCATGTGATTGAGGGAGACCCGTGCCCCAGCAGTGGGGACTTAAATGGGCTGATGATGATAATGATGATGATGAATGTACAATTTAAGCGGTCTTATCGCTGGGAGCGAGCTGGGAGCATTCGTATTGGGCCTGGGTGTTAGTGGTATCTAATAGTTTTGTTTTTTCTAGTTTTCATAGTACAAGGGAAAACATTCACGAGCTTCTTAGGATCTTCTACTGCAGTACCTTCAGGATTTCTAACAAGAAAAATATGTTACATCTATGGACGTACTTTACCAATACTCCGTAAAGTGACCTTGGGCGCTTCTTCCATGCGCCTCTGCTCCTCCCGCAACTTGGCCAATTCTTCTGTCACAATCTTGCTTTTGCGGTTCACGCCCCGTAACCAGCTTATCGTCTTCGCAGCTTTCTGGAGTAGAAAAGTATTAATAGTTGACATTTATAACTGCGCTAAAAAACACCTCCAGGACATGCGCCTGAAGTTGTCCGACGATGATACAGAGAAATTACTCATTGTCCCTAAAGAACTATCTCTATTTTAATTGTTAGGGTAGAGTAAATTTATTGCTTACTTATACGATTAAAGTTTCTAAGACCTATTTTTAGCCTGAAACACAGGTCACCCTAGTTCAGGCAAAATGTTAAATATGTGTACTATTATATAAGATCTATTGATCAAAAGTTGTATTAGACATAAGTTATTCGAAATAAATATTATATTTATTTATTTATTCATTCGTAAAATTATTTATTATAAACTTAATACTTATCTAAGAACAGTTCTTGTGCAACAAAAAGGTTCATGATACAACAATTGCTCGCATATTTGCTATCGCAGAAGTAGGTAGGTAAGTTTAAGGGTGGATTCTACCAATCTTTGTCCAACGATAAATATATGCTATCTTTATCTTAGCGTGTAATTCCCGGTTGCGTGCCAAAGCTGTCGCTTTGGAACCCGGGGTACGCTTAGACCATGATTCAGTATTGGGGGGGTCTGGTAATTACTAATGAAGCGACTGCCGTCTGAGCCTTCGCAACCCTTTTAACAGGGGAACCAGACCAACTGAATCTTGGTTACACGTTTCAGAAACTTTTTCCGAAACAGTGCAGGTTTCCTCACGATGTTTTCCCTCACCGCCGAGCAGATGGTAATGGTAAAAATACGCACATAAATGTAAAAAAACCATTGGTGCATGCTCGGATTCGAACGTCGACCACCTGCGTGGAAGGCGCGTTCGTATCCATTGAGCTACCATCGCTCTATAAATATATGGTATAGCGGAGTCCTACCCGTCATGACATACGAAGCCGAAACGTGGACACTAACGGTACGGCTGGTCCACAAGTTAAAGGTCGCTCAGCGGGCTATGGAACGAGCAATGCTCGGCGTCTCTCTTCGAGATCGAATCCGAAATGAGGTGATCCGGCAGAGAACCAAAGTTATCGACATTGCTCACCGGATTAGCAAGCTTAAGTGGCAGTGGGCTGGCCATATTAGCCGCAGAACCGACAACCGATGGGGTAAACGAGTTCTGGAGTGGAGACCGCGTCTTGCCAAACGTAATGTAGGGCGCCCTCTGGCTAGGTGGGGGGACGATCTGCGCAGGATGGCTGGCAAGAGCTGGATGCGAGAAGCCATGGATAGATCACAGTGGCGAACAATTGGAGAGGCCTACGTCCAGCAGTGGACTGCGATAGGCTGATGATGATGATGATGATGATAGCGCAGTTAAATGCAGTGTAAAATAAAAATTCCGTCCTACCAACCTATTATTCATCCAACAGTCAACCAAATGATAAATCGTTAGACAGCCAGTTTTGACAAAATTAGTAATATCCTAGGTAATTCAAAATGGCGTTGTCATTGTCACAGCTGTTATTGATTTTTGACATTACCTGTATAATTATATATCCGGTAGCATATTATCATGAAACACAAAACAATGCATATTGTTTTTTGCAGGTTTGTATTCACATTCGTTCATTCACTCGTTATTGCTATATTCACCTAACAAGTTATAGTTATACCGGCTTTGGATTACGAATATAAAAGTAACGAAGTAAATTATCCTGCGGATTATCCTCTTTTATCTGTCAAGTTGGTCGAATCCACCCTAAGTTACTAGTCTGTTAGGAATATAGGAGAGACTTCCTGCCTGACGAGCTGTCAAGAAAGGCTTAAAAATACTTCGCACCTCATCTCTCCCAATCTTCAGCAGATAATTCGGCGATTCCGGCATAAAGCAGAACAAAATTACGTGTGCTCCTGCCAGGCTCAAATACACTGCCTGGTTCGCCTGGTACGACAGCAGCATGCCGACCAGATACACGAAGATCACTCCTAGCTTGCACACTGTCATGGTGAGGGAACCTAAGGCGCCCCTCCAGGAGTCTTCAGAGATCTCCTTGACGTAGACCGGGACCACGACGAAGCAGCCACCAGCTGCGAGGCCGGCGATGATCCTAGCTGCTATGAGTGAGGGTACTGTAACTGTGGAGAGCTTGAGAGTCCATGATATCTGGAAGGAAAATTACCAAGTTAAAAGCTAACGAGGTATAGTTTTTTAGGATTCCGTAGCCTACTTCAGAGACTCTATGGTAAATAGGTACCTAGTAAAAATACTACTTTCGCTTTAGCATGATATGTGACAGATGTCAAAATCTATTCCTTTTTCACGTTTTGTCTCATTCTAACGTGTGACTCACGTATAACTCTGTCCTGCTGTCACCGATATCATGATAAAGAGAGTGGTTAAAGTACCGGGCCGTGATCTCGGGGTCCTGGGTTCAATTCTCTGGCCGACCAAAAAGTACGTTTCGAATTTTTCAAAAATCGCTCGGGTTTGTGATCACCAATCCGCATTAGGCACTAAGCGTGCTGATTAAGCCTTATCCCATCATACAGATGGCAGACAAGCAGACGGATCATCTGATGGTAGCGATTGCCGCCCATGGACCCCCGCGACGCCAGTGGAGTCACAAGTGTGCTATCCACCTTTAAACCCCTTTTCCCCCAGATTGGGCCTCCGGTACCCTCACTTACACCCACACAGCACAGTGCTGCTTCACGCCGGTTTTCTGTGAGTCCGTGGTATCACTCCGGTCGAGCCGGCTCATTCATGCCGAAACTTAGCCCTCCCACGGTCCAATGAAAATAATGAACTAAGATATTAGTTCGCTGACTAGATACTAGTGACTGCCTCAGTGGCGCACTGGTTAGCGGGTCGCACTTTAAAGCGACGGCTGCGCAAGAGGTTCCGGGTTCGATCCCCGCGTCGGGCCAAAAATTTGTACCTAAGTTTTCGCTAAGAAATTCTTAGTGTCAGCCCGGAGTCTGGATGTCGGCGGTTATGTACCCCCGTGCCTCGGAAAGCACGTTAAGCCGTTGGTCCTGCGCCCAATCCCTCTCCGGTTGTGTCACACTGGTGTCCCATCGGAATATGAGGGAAAGGGAATAGAGAGTGCACTTGTGTTTGCGCACACACTTGAGCACTATAATATATCCTGCGTACGTGGCTGATCATTGAGATTGGCCGCCTGAGCCGAAATCGGTTGGAGGATATTATTTTAATTAATTGTAACTCTTACACAAGATAAGAAGGAGACAGCACAAACGCAGATCTTCCTCCCGAACCTATCGGAGCCGTAGCTGAAGAAGGGAATCCCGCAGATGGCCGCGAGCGGTAGTGCCGCCGCCAGCCACGAGATGTCGCTGTCTCGGAGCGGCGCTTGCGCTGGCGTGTCTGCCGACTTGAGCAGTGGGCCCATTGGAGATAGCCATCCTATTTGGATTCCATATGTGAAAGTTGGGATTGTGGCTGTAAAAAAGGCACCAATATTAATAAAATTCGACCGTGGGAGAGCCACGCCTCGGCATGAAGGGCCGGCTCGATCGGAGTGATACCACGAAAACCGGCGTGAAGTAGCACTGTGCTGTTTCGCTGCGTGAGTGACGGTACCGGAGGACCAATCTGGGGGTGGGGGATTTAAAGGTTGGCAGCGCACGCAACGGCATCCATGCATAGAAAGTGCGACTGCATCATGCACGAAGCAGTCTGCCAAACCACAGATAAGTAAGTAAGTTAGGTATTTATCTATTCAGTGAGTTACAGCCTTACAGCGTGGAGGGAGATGTATTGCATCAGCCGGCCACGCTTCGGCATGAGTGGGCCGGCTTGACCGGAGTGACCACGACCTCACAGAAAACCGCGGCGGGAATCAACACTGTGCTGTGTTTCGCTGCGTGAGTGGGGGTACCGGAGACATTGAGTCTCCGAGGGAAAGGGGGTTTAAAGGTTCGCGACGCACTTGTGACTCCACTGGTATCGCTTACTTATCTCCTCGTCTGCCACATGTCACTTAAAAAAAAGAGTCCACGATCTGGTAAACAAATAAGGCATTTTTACGCCCCCAGCGTAACGACGAGCGTACGAGCGACCCCAAGCGCAGTCGCATTATAGTGTGATGTCACGACGAAGTTTACCAAACCACAACTAAGTAACTAACTATCTATTCAGTGGTATAGTGGAGACAGATGCATTGCATGAGTCAACGATCCGGTAGAATTCAATAAGAACTTTCTACCACGTACCTCAGTTCTGTGTAACAGTTTACCTATGGGACTATTTCCCGACGGCTACGACTTAGGGACCTTCAAGAGAAGAGCGTACTCCTTTTTAAAAAGGCCGGTAACGCATTAGCGATCTCTCTGATTTCGCGGATGTTAAAGGGCGGCCATGATTGCTTTCCAAAAGTTGACTCGCTTGCTCGTTTGTCGCCTCTAGTATAAAAAAAAAGATATTATTTAGGCCCCGGCAATCGAACAGGACCCCAAGCTCAAAGTAAGAGTATTGTATAAACCATTGTAAATATTATGTGAGTAAAATGGCGCCTAACTAAAATGTAGTTCCATGCGGCCGCCAACAGATGGCGCTAGTTAAAACGACGTCGGCTAAACAATGAAAATCGCGATGACGAGATTTGTTAATACTTATAGGCTCAAGAACTTCGTAATTAAACTCTTTTATTCGTCACCTAAATTGGCTTTTATTCTGTACTTATATTAGCCCCAAATTGCGCTGAGGTCCGTGGTTTGTTCTAGTATATTCTGTGCCCCAAGCGGAGTCGCTTTATATTGTGACGTCACGAGGCAGTCTTCCAAACCACAGATAAGTAAGTAGGTGTCTGTATATTGCATCAGTCCGCTGTTACTGCCCCACGTGATGCACTGTTTACATACAGCATTGTTAATTCTGAGAGAAACCCGCATGTTTAACCATAGGGAGTTGCCACACTGGCGGATTGCGAGCGTTTTCAATGCGGAGCGACGGTAGCGAACGGATGCGCGACGGATTCGCCGATAAGATAAGTATGAACACCATTGTTTTTTTTGTGGCGAAAAACGCTGGCGAATCCGTTGCGCATCCGCGGCAAATACCTTGCGCAGCCGCAGCAAATCTGTTGCGCATCCGCGGCAAATCCGTTGCTCATTCGCGGCAAATCCGTTGCGTAGCCGCGGCAAATCCGTTGTGCACCCGCGGCAAATCCGTTTCGCATCCGCGGCAAATCCGGTGCGCATCCGCGGCAAATCCGTTGCGCACCCGCGGCAAATCCGTTGCGCACCCGCGGCAAATCCGTTGCGCACCCGCGGTAAATCCGTTTCGCACCCGCGGCAAATCCGTTGCGCACCCGCGGCAAATCCGTTGCGCTCCCGCGGTAAATCCGTTGCGCACCCGCGGCAAATCCGTTGCGCACCCGCGGCAAATCCGTTGCGCACCCGCGGTAAATCCGTTGCGCACCCGCGGCAAATCCGTTGCGCACCCGCGGCAAATCCGTTTCGCATCCGCGGCAAATCCGTTGCGCATCCGCGGCAAATCCGTTGCGCACCCGCGGCGTGAACGTCGTGCAGCCGCGACGTGTTCGCTTTGAAAACACTCGCAATCCGCCAGTGTGGCAACTTCCTTAGTGCCGCACAGAGTAGGTATAGTTAATTAATATTATTTGCTCGTAGTCTCGTAATCCTATGTCATATTCTTAGAATAGTATAAGTCATAGATAGCTATGTAGAGCCACAAAAGAAGTACGGTCAGCATCAAAAGTAGCTTAACACTTTAGTACCATGTCGAAGTAACATTTTTTACAACTCGTCTCTTTTAGCCTTGCCGTGCCCGACAGGGTCCATAATGTACTTATTTACTATGTATGTTTATTACCACCTTTTTCTACATATTTTACAGTAGCAGAGCCACGCTTTCCCACTTCTGCCTCACAGAAGACCGGCGTGAAGCAGCGCCTGCGCTGTGTTTCGCCGTGTGAATGAGGTAACCGGAGGCCCAATGGGGGGGAAGGGGAAAAGGTTGGCAGCGCACTTGTGACTCCACTGGTGTTGCCGCCCATGGATACCCATGGGCGGCGGAATTGCTTACCATCAGGTGATCCGTCTGCACGTCTGCCACCTCTCATATAAAAGAAATATAGAACTATAATGTATCAATACGGGGATTAACACGATATTTATTATGTGAAACAACATTGTGTACTCACATGTTTGTAGC
Organism: Marasmia exigua; assembly: GCA_019059595.1. Taxonomy (NCBI): domain Eukaryota; kingdom Metazoa; phylum Arthropoda; class Insecta; order Lepidoptera; family Crambidae; genus Marasmia; species Marasmia exigua. The sequence continues at coordinate 11,254,546 of CM032486.1, forward strand.
CGTGTCAGCCGTGGTCACGAGCGGACTCACTCTTTGAGTCCGCTCGTGACCACGGCGGCTGTAACGTAGCCGAAACGTCGAGCCAAATATGTGAGTACACAATGTTGTTTCATATAATAAATATCGTGTTAATCCCCGTATTGATACATTATAGTTATAATGCAACGCGAAAATCTAAAAAACTAAGAAATATATATATGGAGTGCAATAAAGAATATGAATATGCAAACCCCTTGGAAACTGCCTATAATAGGCAGAACAGTTACTTTAACATGGCATTAAAGTGTTAAGCTGCTTTTGATGCTGACCGTACATAGACACGTTACAGAACGCCAGCTGTTGTAGTCTACAAACAGCCGGGTCTACTTATCGCTAACCGGACATAAGACGTGGGAAAACCACGCTTCGGCATGAGGGAGGGTACCGGAGGCCCAATCCGGTCCCCCGGATTGGGCCTCCTGTCCTCTTGTCATGTCGGGTGGATTCCTGTCGTCTTCCGTAATGTTCCGTTTTTGTGCGCCAAAAGCGCCCACTTTTAGCGTGAATCAATTTTTCGTGTACAAATTTTGGGTTCGCATTTGTGCATGGTTATTTAATAAATAGTGCGTTTGTCGAGAGGTTGTAACCCCGAAATTGTTTAAAATAGATCCGGTTTAGTAGTTAAAAATTAAAATCGATTGGCGTCGCTAGTGTGCCCTACCCGTCAACTTAAGGTATTTATAGTATTATGTATTAGCTTGGATTTCTACCATTAACTCGACGGTGAGGGAAATCATCGTGAGAAAACAATATTTGAGATAATGATTCTGACCGTGTGTCCGTGATCCAGGACATATTCCCCTGTTCTAAGGTTTGTTTTTGCAGTGCAGAAGTGAACATACATATACAGGCTGTTGGTTTATTGATTGATAAAATGGAAGCACTTTGGAATATCGTGAATAGGGTCAGTTCACAAGAATTTGTTACGGAGAAATGTAAATTGCCTTCGCGGAAACAATTTGGTGCAAGGGGTCGTTGAAGCTCGTTTATTGGCCTACTAACAGTTCATTTGTAGTTCCAAACATTGCCAATAGATGTTTATTTTTATGTGATAAGTGGCAGACGAGCAGACGGATCACCTGATGGTAAGCTATTGTCACCGCCCTGCTGTATGAGTGTCCAGCAGGGTGGCACCAGTGGAGTCACAAATGTGCTACCAACCTTTAATCCCCAATTTCCCCCGGATTGGGCCTCCAGCACCCTCACTCACGCAGCGAAATACAGCAGTGCTGCTTCACGCCAGTTTTCTGTGAGGTGGTGTGGGATGTGGGATCACAGTCATTAATTACATGGGGCAAGTGTTTTGTCTTTTCGAGTTACCTCTAAGCCTTAACCTTACCAATAGAATAGATTAGATATGGTATCTATGTAGTTTTTAAAATTTTAAATAGGTAGGTACCCATTTCCTATCAATCGTTAGTCCTCCATGGTGTACTGGATAAAGACGTTGTCTCTGAAACCCGGAGGTCGCAAGTTCAAACCAACAAATAAATAAATAAATCCTTACAAAATATCATACATTGACCTGATTCCGTACTTGTATTACGGATATCAGACAACAGAGGGATTACAAATTACTTAAAAATACATTTATTTCACCCAGACACTGAACAAACACAAGTGTTCATCACACGAATGTTTATCCAGAGTGGGGATCGAACCCACGACCTTTGTCGCATGAGGCAGGGTCACTACCAAATGGGCCATCCGGCCAGTCAACAAAGAGGTTCTTTTGGGTAGATTTTTTTTAAAGTGATTTATTATCTGCTCTGATATGACAACTTCTTATATACATGTTCTATACTAATTATCCTTTCGCTTTAGCATGACACACGTCAAAATCACACATTGACAGATGTCAAAATCTATACATTTTTCACGTTAGTCTTTTTCTAACGTGTGAGTCACGTATAACTTTGTCCTGTTTTCACCGATATCATGATAAAGCGAAAGGAGTATAGTGAGTTTTACGATTTTTGCCTAGATCCAGTTTGCACAAGGATAGTATTTTTATTATAGGTACTGAAGTTAGAGTGGTAAACAGAATAATCGAAATATTCGCGGGCGAAGCCGCGGGTGAAAGTTAAATAAACTTCCTAGGTCTTTGACCTGCCCTAGAGAACCTGCCTAGCGACGCCGTTTTTGTACGCGAAAAATTTATTCACGCCAAAAGTAGCCGCTTTTGATTTCGTGATTTTCGTGGGAATTTTTCGCGTACGCGTTGGACCCCACATTTGTGCATGGTTATTTAATAAATATAAGTGTTTGCCGAAATTGTTTAAAATAGATCCGGTTTAGTAGCCAAAAATTAAAATCTATTGGCGTCGCTAGTGTGCCCTACCCGTCACCTTAAGCATAATTTTCTGTGCAACAGTTACTCTGACAAATTTACGAATGCTCATGGCATATCAAACGAATCATTTGAAAATTGACGAACCTTTTCGTTCTTTGACTGTACTTAATTACATTTTAAACACCCAACACTGGAAAAGCCTAAAAGTAAACACTTGTCACACACCAACATTGATCCGAGATGGGAATCGAACTTACGACGTGGAGCGTAAGACGGGCACTAGTAAATAAGCCATCAGGCAGCCATCATCTATACTTTATAAAGAGGTAAATCCAAATTATAATCCGAAAACACGAACGCTTGCGCGATGTAACCGACACCTAGCGCCATCTATTCGTTTATAGTGGAATTAATGTCCAGAAAGCGGGCCACTACTTTATAATAAATTTGCTTTTTTATTCATAAAATAGTAAAATAGCTACTCTTCATATTTGAATAGCTTTAGTAAATAATAAAGGCTAACTAGTAAGTTAAGTAACAATCTATTATGTAAACAAAATATTTCCACATACCCAATAATGCCGTTAAAACTTGTTTCCTAGCACTGCCTCCATTTTTCCGTGGTTTCCCGTCCATGCTGCTTACGAAATAACAAAACTTGGCTGCACAATTTGATGCCGTAGCCGTAACTCGTGCCGCATACAAATTAAAAAAAAAAACAAAAACTTTGAGGTTATGTCCCGTCACTTTTTCAATTATATTTTTTTGTAAATAAACAACTGCGTAATATTGTCAAATGTACATTTAACACGTCTTTTTATGTCATGGCTAATGGTTTTTAAATGATTAAAGTTGTAAATTGTACGTCCAAACTCACGGTCCGCTTGCAACAAACTGCCAATCGCACATAGAATACAAGTTAGTACACTGTGTGTGTATATAACTTCATACTATTCAAACAGTTACGTATGGCTCCAACATTACAATCTGCATAGATCTAAAAAAATCTATGGATCTTAATTAAATTGGATAAGATTTAAAATAGCTTGACATTTGCTTCTCGGTGCATGTCGTTATTTTTGTCTGTCGAAACTGACCAAGGTCACTGTACGGCCGTTGATACGTGCTGTCAAAAGAATTTGGACTTTATTGCGTTTATGTAATTATTATTGGACGTGGTGATAACGGCAAATTGATTATGGTGGGATGACTAAATATTACGAGCCGGCCTTTGCTTCCTTGCTTGCTGATAGGTTTTATTTCAGAAGAAACTGAAATGGTACAGTCGACGCCAAGAATATCGAATTGTTTACTTATATTTTGAGATTCGGCGGGTAGGGCTAAAACAAGCCGCATGGGCTGATGCAATTAAAGATTTAAATTAGTGTCTAGTGGTTTTCAGTGTACAAATTTGGTGTTTATTTGTGCAGTGAAGTGCCGAAAGTGATCCTAAGAATAAGAATCGTTGGATTGTATCGTTTTTAACACTATTGTGCGTCGAGTGCGTTGTCTCGTGACAACTTGCTTGGACCTAATAGAGTCTTAAAACCCGCGATTGCTTTTAGAGTGATATCCGCTGAGTCCGTAGGTCGATAAAACGTAAAACACCGGCGTTTTATTGAGTGACTGTGACTTTGACTGACTTTGGCTGTTGACTACCTACTTATTCTCAATAAGTTACTTGAAATTGGCGAATTATCTTCGGGTAGAGCCGTAATAAAAAAGATTAACTTATATTTTAATACATTATAATTTTGAGTGTCTTAAAATATTTAACAGCGCCAGTTAAATAAATAAAAACAAACACACACCTAGGTGTGTATACACCGATATTTTTTATCGTTTACATCCCGGAAACCACATAAAAGGTAAAAAAAAAACCACATAAAAGGTATTTTGAATGAAGTCCATTTAGCACGTTAGATCAACAAAATAAGCGAAAAAATATCAGCTGTTCCATATTGGGTTTATGGGAGTCAATAATACATTTATTTACTGTTACTAAACGATATGTTTATTAATCGTTTATAGGAGAGTACGAATGTTTACATAATGAGCAGAGTCTACAAACGACAAGATATGAGTATGGATACGACTGGACTCATAGAGTCATACGACTGAACTAACAGAGTCATCCCTCAGGATTCAATCTCGAAATATTCGTATAATGAACCTTATTAACAAGCCAACAAGAGGGACTCTATTACTATGCAATTAAGTACAGATTAGCATGGGACGAGTTTAAGTTATTTTTGATGTTATCCAACATACAAAACAGAATATCCACCCGGCTATAATGTATGGAACAGCTGATTTTTTTAGCGGTGCAATGACAAAAAAATGTGTGTTGTTCGTTGTTTAAACTAAGGTTCACTGTTGTACTATGAAAACAGATACGACGAAAGATGTAATAAACACCACCAGATGTAGGTAATAAACACCAGACCCGAGCGCCCGACTATCAGTTTCATCAACAAAATTGTTTTTTGGTATGTAAATTTTTAATTTGTCTATACTTAATACATACTTTAACTCAATATATATCATCATCATCATCATCATCAGCCCATTTAAGTCCCCACTGCTGGGGCACGGGCCTCCCTCAATCACATGAGGGGTAATTGCCATACTCACCACGCTTGGCAGACGGGTTGGCGAGGGTTTTGATATAAATGCAGAGATTTCCTTCTCTGGGCGCTGATGATCATGCCAGCAGCTTTACCTTAGTCGCCTTTTACGACACCTCGGTAAGAGTGAGGGTGGCCTATTCTACTCTGCCGGGGACCACACGGCCCACCCGTAACTCAATATATATACAAATATTAAATTTGTAAGAGTATTAGATCTAAACATGCTGTATGGTGCATTCTGAAGCGATCTCTGTTTCTGTTGTAAGTAACTTGTACTTATGTGAAATATGTATTTTGTTAGGTATCCGCAGAATATCAGCGTCGAGCCTCTGTGTCTCGACAAATAGCTGAGCGGGGACCTTTTTGGCGCCACTTAGAATTTAGATACCTAGATTAGGATTAAATTAATAAGTAATGTATAGATCTATATTTTGTTATCTGTATTTTTGGTGCCAAATAAACATTTTTCTATTTTTATAAATCGAACCCCCGACCCATATCTCTACCGCTTAAACTACTGAGTTCATCGGATCGGCAAATAAGTCTGCGCTGAATGTTTTTAATATCGTGGTAGTTATTGATCTTAACTGCCTCAATGGGCGTAGTGGTTATTGGGTCGCACTATAAAGCGACTGCTGCGCAAGAGGATCCGGGTTCGATCCCCGGGTCGGCCCAAAATTTTGTATCTAAGTTTTCGGTAAGAAATTCTTAGTGTCAGCCCGGAGTCTGGAAGTTAGCCGTCTTGTACCCCCGTGCCTCGGAAAGTACGTAAAGTCGTTGTTCCTGCGCCCAATCCCTCTCCGGTCGGGTCACCCTGGTGTCCCATCGGAATATGAGGGTAAGGGAATAGAGAGTGCACTTGTGTTTGCGCACGCAGCTCTATAGTATATCCTGCGTTCGTGGCTGATCGTTGAGATTGGACGCCGGAGCCGTACTCGGTTGGAGGATATTATTATTAGTTAATGATATATACTATTTATAAAGAGGTAAATTCGGACGTGGTATCATTCGAGGCGGCCCATTCTTGCCGAAGAGTGGCTCTATAGTAGTGGTATAGAGCCACGCTTCGGCAAGAATGGGTCTATAGTAGTAGTATCAGAATATATACTGTCCCATTGCAGTGCAAAGGCCTCCATCATAAAAATCAAGTTATCGCTACTATGATGGGGTTACGCTTAATCACCACGCTTGTCTGATGCGGATTGGTGATCACAAACCCGAGCTATGTACGAAAAATTCGAAACGTATATTAGCTCGCAATTTGTAATAAGTGGGTGCGTGTTGGAACGGGATGACATGAGCTTTACTACGGTATTAAGTTTAGATTAATAATAAGGTGGTATAGGTAATAATTTTTAACCTCTACTAAACTTCCCTTCTTCCAGATTGGACCTACGATATTCTCATTCAATCGGTGGCGCTGCTTCACATCGGTTTTCTGTGAGGACGTTGTATCATATGAGGAAGTGTTATGTTACGAGGCCGTGGTATCACATGAGGCCGTAGTGTCATATAAGGCCGTGGTATCATATGAGGCCGTGGGCATCACGTGAGGCCGACGTGGTATCACGCGAGGCCGTGGTATTATATGAGGCGGTTTTATCATACGAGGCCGTGGGCAACACGTCATCATCATCAGCCCATTTAAGTCCCCACTGCTGGGGCACGGGCCTCCCTCAATCACATGAGGGGTAATTGCCATACTCACCACGCTTGGCAGACGGGTTGGCGAGGGTTTTGATATAAATGCAGAGTTTTTCTTCTCTGGGTGCTGATGATCATGCCAGCAGCTTTACCTTAGTCGCCTTTTACGACACCTCGGTAAGAGTGAGGGTGGCCTAGTCTACTCTGCCGGGGACCACACGGCTCAACACGGGCAACACGTGAAACCGTGTGTATCAAGCGAGGCCTGCCTTCTGATCAAGCTAATCCATTTATACCGAAGAGTGGAACAAAGGCTTTATTGTTGGAAAAATGAATATAAAAAAAGCATTTTGATTTGTATCCAAGTATTTTAATCGTGCCTGGCATCGGGCATGGTGACGTCGTCGCCGCCGCCGCCATACACGCCGGGCGGCAGGTGGTCGTCGCCCGCCACCTCCTTCACCACGTTCATGTACGGCTTCACCATGGGGTCCACCTCGCGCATGGCTTCGATCAGGTCGTTAGTCGTCTTGTATGACGCTATGGTGGTTTTTACGAAGTCCCTGCGAGAGACAGAGAGGCATTTAATCTATTGTGTTATAAAGGACCAAGGAATATGTAAAAATGTGAGGAGAAGGCATGGTGAGTGGGCGTGGAAAAGCAAACTTTATCGCCCCTCCTTTTTTATGCATTCAATTCCTAAGGTGACGGGTAGGGCACACTAGCGACGCCAATCGATTTTAATTTTTAGCTACTAAACCGGATCTATTTTAAACTATTTCGGGGTTACAGCCTCTCGGCAAACACATACTATTTATTAAATAACCATGCAAATTTTTTTAACCATTTGCCACCAGATATAAAATCTATGGATATGTCAAAATTTAAAATTTGCCTTAAAAAGTGATTAACTGAAAATATATTTTATAATTTAAATTAATATTTCAACTGTTAAACACAATTTTTTTTTTCTATTTTCTATTTTATATTTTGCAAGTTGTAATTCCTAAGTATTGCATACCCGATATAGGTAAACTGTTATTGTAGGTACTTAGGTGACGGGTAGGGCACACTAGCGACGCCAATCGATTTTAATTTACAGCTACTAAACCCGATCTATCTTAATCAATTTTAGGGTTTACAACCTCTAGGCAAACATGCAAAAATGTTGGGTTCAACGCGTACGCGAAAAATTGATTCACGCCAAAAGCGGCCACTTTTGGCGTGAATCAATTTTTCGCGTACAAAAACGGACCCAACATTTGTGCATGGTTATTTAATAAATAGTATAAGCGTTTGCCGACAGGTTGTTTGTCCTCAAATTGTATAAAATAGATCCGGTTTAGTAATTAAAAATGTATAATCGATTGGCGTCGCTAGTGTGCCCTACCCGTCACCTTAATGTCACCCGCAAATTGTAATACCTACAGTTACAAGCAATAAAGATTCTGAATCTGGTTCACTGGTGTCCCATCGAAACATGAGGGAAAGGGAATAGAGAGTGAACTTGTATCAGCTCAAATACTTGTGCACTACCTATAATATGTCTTGTGTCGTTGGCTGATCGCTGAGATTGGCCGCCATTAACCGAAACCTTGGTTAAGAGGACATTATACTTCAGGATATTCACCTGACGTAGAAAACTTTGATGAAAACCGCGGGCTGGGACTCGTGCCGAAGCTCAATCCAACCAGCCGATTCTGCTGTACGTACCACGTGCGCTTGCGTGGAACTGGCGGAAATGTGCTTAAACATTCACCTGAAGTAGAAAGCCTTGATGAAGACCGCGGGCTGGTACTCGTGGCCGCAGCGCTCGGGCCCGAAGCTCATGATGCCGACCAGCCGGTTCTGCTGTACGGCCGGTGCGCCTGCGTCGAACTGTCGGCAATTATGCATACAAATAAATAATAAATATTTCACAACGTCATATACATTGATCTGACTCCGAGATCTCAGCTCAAGCACCTGTGTTACGGATATCAGAATCAACAGTGGGATTGGATGGCGCAATTGGTAGTGACCCTGCTTCTTACGCCAAAGGTCGTGGGTTCGATCCCCACCCTGGAAAACATTCATGCGATGTACACTTGTGTTTGTTCAGTGTCTGGGTGTAATATATGTATTTAAGTAGGTATATATTTGTGTTCCTCTGTTGTCTGATATCTGTAACACAAGTGCTTAAAAGCTACTTAGTACGGAACCAGGTCAATGTATGAGAAGTTGTGAGAATTATACAAAAACAATACTTTTGTTTTGTAAATACATACTACATAATAGATAGAAAACACCCAGACCAATCCAAACAGACATGTTTGTACTGTGCGGGGATCGAACCCGCAACCCTTGGACCAAAGGCAGCGTTCACTGCCACTGTTTCAAACGGGTCGTCAAATGTTAGATGGGTACCTCTTACTGGATTTTCATTCAGTGTGTTCGCCTTTCTTGCCTACATAAGTAAATTTAGATGACCTCGTTGTCATAGTGGCCAATGTAAGATATCTTTCGCGTTTGGGTACCTTACCACCCAAGTTCGTAAGGTTCCAAGTTCAAACTTTTCTAAATTCTTCGCTTTTGAATGTGCTGCGTAGGAGCCGTCCCGGCCTCGACAATTCATTTAGTATATGGACTACCTCGGTGGCGCAGTGGTTAGTGGGTCGCACTTTAAAGCAGCGGCTGCGCAAGAGGTCCCGGTTTCGATCCCCAGGTTGACCCAAAAAATCATACCTAAGTTTTCGTAAGAAATTCTTAATGGCAGCCTCGGAAAGCCCGCTAAGCTGTTGGTCCTGCGCCCGATCCCTCTCCGGTCGTGTCACAGTAGTATTCCAATGGAATATGAGGGTTAGGGAACAGAGAATGCACTTGTGTTTGACACACTTGAGCACTATAATATATCCTGCGTACGTGGCTGATCGTTGAGATTGGCCGCCGTAATCGGTTGGAGGATATTATACATACTTATTACGAGCAATACCCTAGTTCTAGACTAGGTATGATTGAACGGTGTGATTGTCTTTTTGCGTTGTATATGCCTATAAACTGTCCCACTTCAGGGAAAAGATCTCGGCCCGGTACTTAAATTCCTAGACCAACAGGACGTTTGAGTCCTGACAAGAAGTCCTAAGTGACCTGAAAGCTGTTGACCAGCTGGTACACTATTATTAAATCTGTGGCTGATACGCATCGATGCAGTAGTGCCGGGTCTGGACCTGTAGATTGAGGTAGAAGCTAATGTTGCTTATCGATAGTCCAATACGATAGTCTATCGATAGTATAAGGAAAATCAACAGTTACAATAGTATCGATAGTAGCTCATATCAAATAGTTGTCAATAGTAACGATACTATTGATAGTATCGATACTATCGTTATTATAATCTATAGTATCGATAGTGAAATTAGATCAATACTATTAATAAAGCTTATACTATCGATACTATCGATTGTTTAAAGTCCGATACTATCGATATTATTAGACACATTTAATCAGGTAGCAATACTATCGAAACATAGCTGACTATCGATAGTACACAACTATCGACACTGTCGATAGTTTTTGATTATATCTGTTAGGAAACACAATACTATCGATATAGTATCGGGCATTAAACAATCGATAGTATTGGCGTTATCAATAGTCTTGATCTAATTTTACTATCGATACTATCGATAGTTTTGACCAATAGCACAGGTATTATAATACTAGTCATAGATATTACAGTACTATCGATAGTCTGAATGATTTTCGAGATCAACTATCGATAGGGAAACTATCGATAGTTCCGCAACACTAGGTAGAAGCAGGCATCTCACCAAGCAAGCATCTTTGGTCACGTTCCACAGGAAGCGCAGATTAAGAAGAAGTCTCGAGTGAACTGAAACCCGTTGACCAGCTGGTACGCGTCGATGCAGTAGTAGACCTGTAGATTGAGGTAGAAGCAAGCATCTCACCAAACAAGCATCTCTGGTCCCGTTCCTCAGAGAAGCGCAGAAGAAGTCCTGAGTGAACTGGAACCCGTTGACCAGCTGGTACGCGTCGATGCAGTAGTGCTGGGTCCGGACCTTCAGTCGTGACATTATCAGGTCGGGCGTGTGTTCACGAAAAGCTGAGTTAGTTCCCTGGTGACATGGAAGATATTATCGACTATCTTTCTTCTATATATATATAATCGTATAGACGAATTATAAAGAGGTTAATCTAACAGACAGCATCAACGCAAACTAAGTAAATATCTTACAAGAAGTTCGTACGGCTCAAAACAAAATCTATCTATCATGAATACAACAAACATTAACAGAAAGCTGATCATAAAAATGATCCAATAATAGAATTTATCTAATTTAGGCACTGACGTGGTTATTTTCAATAAAGGTATATAGTGCATTTTCGGTATATAGTGTTTTTCGGTATATAGTGTTTAAGGTATACCTATAGTGTTTTTCGTTATATAGTGTTTTTCGGCATATAGTGTTTTTTTCGGTTTGCCTATAAGCTTTGTCATTTTCTATAGAGTTGAACTCTTTGTAAGAGTACTATGGCCCGCCCTGTCTTCGCTTCGGTAATTTAATTTTTAAACAAAACATTAAGATATTGTATTTTTCTACACGAACTTTGATTTGTAGTGAACCAATTCTGAGATTATAGGTAAGTGGATAGGTACTAAGCTGAGGTTTAAAATGAGACTCGTCAACTCTCTCGTTTTCCCGATATTTTTACGTGGACCTTAACGCTTTTCGCACCAATGTCTCCATCCTCCGTGAATGAAATGAGGTTACGTGTGTTACAGCGGCAATCGCATACCATCTGGTGATCCGTCTGTTTAGCTGTCATCTGTCACATAAAAATGACGTTTTAAGCCCCGTTCATCAATTCAATGGTTGAATAAAATAAAAAATGAGCCTCCTTAATAAATTTCGTGACTCTATCATCAAATATGACGAATTGTCCATGTGACATATAACCACCGTTACCTATTTAACGGTTGGATAAAAATACTGAAATGCCTTTCATTCATTCACTAAATATGGCGAATCTTCCATACGACGATTTAACCACATTTCATCTTTTTAGAAGTTAAATAAAAAAATGCTAAATATTTAAATTTATATAAAATACCAAATATATTTTTTTAAAATAACAATACTTCTATACGGCGTTTCACACTTTTAGGGGGTGAATAAAAAGTATCTACTAAAAATTTTGTGAATGAATGTCCAAATTCTAATTTTCATAAACTCGAGCATCAAACATGGCGAATCCTTTAGGAGTTGAGGAAAAAATGCTAAATACTTTAATTTATATAAAAAGCACAAATATCAATTTTCATGACTCTAGCTTTAAAAATAACCAAACTACCATGCGTCGTTTTAATCCCCGTTCACTCTTTTTAGGGGGTTGAATATAAAATATGCTGAAAGTACGATATTAATTTTGTATGAACAGTGCAAATACCAGTTTTCAGGACTCTAGCATTAAATATGACGAATCTCCCATACGACGTTTCAACCTACATTTTACCCCTTTAGGGGATGAAGAAAAAAAATGCTTTAAATTACTTTTCTTAAACTTTTATATCAATTTTCATGACTCTAGCTTTTAAAATTACGAATCCTCCATACTATTTGTTTACCCCCATTCCACCCTATTGGGGGTTGATTTTAAACAAACTAAAACAGATAATTTTTTATTTTTTATAAATAAGCTTAATTCAAATTTTCAAATCTCTAACATTAAAAAAGCGACAAGATGGGATGATGACATTCGAAGGCTGGCTGGTGTGGGCTGGATGAGAGTGGCCGAAAATCGGGAGCAGTGGCGTGCATTAGGGGAGACCTATGTCCAGCAGTGGACGAGTGTGGGTTGCTGAAGATGATGATGAACATTAAAAATTACAGACTTTCATACAAACATAGTGTGTGCCTACATAATAAAAACTACTCATGTTTCCAATTTTATGATTTTTGGTCCAGTAGTTTCGGCTGTGCAATGAAAGATCAGTCAGTTAATCAGTCAGTCACCCGGCGTCGAGGCCGGGTGAAGTTACCTCTTTATTAAGATGACGGGTAGGGCACACTAGCGACGCCAATCGATTTTAAATTGTAGCTACTAAACCCATATCTATTTTACTTTACCCATATTTCTATTTAAAACAATTTCGAGGTTACAACCTCGCGGCAAACACTTATACTATTTATTAAATAACCATGCACAAATGTTGAGTCCGTTTTTGTAACCGAAAAATTAATTCACGCCAAAAGTGGCCGCTTTTGGCGTGAATTAATTTTTCGCGTACGTGTGGGACTCAACATTTGTGCTTGGTTATTTAATAAATAGTATAAGTGTTGGCCGAGAGGTTGTAACCCCGAAATGGTTTAAAATAGATCCGGTTTAGTAGCTAAAAATTAAAATCTAATGGCGTCGCTAGTGTGCCCTACCCGTCACCTTAATAGTATAGATAGAAGATAAATACTTTTTTTTTTAGATAAATAGAATTAATTATTCGCCAACATACCCTGGTAGCTCCCCAGCCGCTAATGACGATGAAACTCTGCGCATAGGGCTCCTTTATGCCTTCATACACCTTAAGCAGATTTATGTGGTCATTGAACTCTGAAAAAAAAACAATATCTCAACATAGTAGAAACACAAAAATGTCATTAGATAAACAAAATCTAAAAAATATAAAAAAAAAGATATGTACCACAGATTTAACATGTGGTATGTAGTAATGATAAAGTAACTTATGGTTCCTAATGAGGAGTAGGCTCTCACTATCAATTGAAGTTCCTTTTTTGTATGTGTTGGGAAATATTTGATAAACTAACTATCATCATGACATTTACAGTCCTGCCATATTTCTTCCTTTTATTTTACCCATAAGAAAATAGGGATAAAAAGTAAACACATATAAACTACGAAGTGTATTAAGATATTTAATGTAATAAACCAAAAACAATTTTCCCATAAATAAGGGACTACATGAAATATCCTACCACACCTAACATTTACAGGGGCTGATTGCGCCATCTAGCGAATCACTTGGAAATTTATAAATACCTACTGGAAAACTGCTCATTAAAAAATAAAAATCAGAATGAGAAAAATATCCTTACACCGCCGGTCAATTTCTCATTAAAAACGTGTCTCTTTAAGCGACATTGGCAGAGTTATATAAGTGTTCGCCGTGGGAAACACAGTAGCAGCCATAATTAAAAAAAATAATCCACAACAGTGTCAAGCGCCGTCAAAAAGTGACATTTCCTTCTATTTTTATTGTAGTTTTTACCCGCCCGAGGCGAAGCAAAAAGGAGGGTTATGATTTTGACCTGTATGTATGTATGGTTGTTCATCTGTTACCTCATAACTTCTGAACTAGTTATCATATTTGAACAAATGAGGTGTCGTTAGAAGCGTCTTGATTGTCTTCGGTTATAGGCTACACGACGTCAGGTTAAATTGACTAAAGCGCCCTCTAGGGGACTTAGAGTAAGGAACTCAAAAAATTTTGCTTGGCGGTACCGTGTGGGGATTTCAAATGAGAGAGCTTTTTTGCTGAAATTATTTGGTCCAAGTGCCGGCCGGTAAGTTTATTTGCAGTTTTCTGTAGAACTAGCCCCCCCGAGTATTTATTACTTTGGCACCAAAGCTGTAGGTAGGGTCATCCTTGGTTTTATTTAAGTTCAAAAATCAACATCTTTATTTTTAAAATGGTACATTTTCAGTGAATTAAGTAACGAAAATTTTTTATTGCTATGCTAAAAATTGACATTTGAACATCAGGGGGACAAGCCTTAACAGAATACAGCCAACAATTTTTTTGCCGACAGTTTTCTAATAAGCGGGTAAATGTCTATTCTATATATTATATTGCCCAATAAAGGTCGCTTAAGGTGACGAGTAGGGCACACTAGCGACGCCAACCATGCACAAATGCGGACCCAACATTTGTACGCGAAAAATTTATTCACACCAAAAGTGGCCGCTTATGGCGTGAATAAATTTTTCGCGTACGCGTTGGACCCAACATTTGTGCATGGTTATTTAATAAATAGTATAAGAGTTTGCCGAGAGGTTGTAACCCCGAAATTGTTTTCAATAGATCCGATTTAGTAGCTAAAAATTAAAATCGATTGGCGTCGGTAGTGTGCCCTACCCGTCACCTTAACGCTTTTTACCTGGTTTGATATGATTGTAAAGATTTGAAGCACCCAAAGCTATTAACTGAGAATTTAGGCATCTGTCTACTAAGCCTACCTAGGTTGTAATTGAGCTTCAACAGCGCCACATCAGCGTGAGGCACATGCTCTTTGGAAGCAACTAACAATCACACTCAAAGATAAGGACGAGGAGGCTGCCAAAGTTAATTTAGGCGTCGGTCTACTAAGCCTACCTAAAAAAACATCTTGGAGGTAATAGACTACAGACAAGGTTGCTCATGGGAGCGTTAACAGAGCATTATGCAACGAACAAAATGCTGATGAAGATGAACATAACATCGAACAGCGACTGCAGAGCATGCAAGGAGGAGACGGAAACCATAGAACATCTTTAATGCTAATAGGCCACCCTCATGTGTCGTAAAAGGCGACTAAGGTAAAGCTGCTGGCATAATCATCAGCACCCAGAGAAGGAAAACTCTGCATTCATATCAAAACCCTCGCCAACCCGTCTGCCAAGCGTGGTGAGTATGGCAATTACCCCTCATGTGATTGAGGGAGGCCCGTGCCCCAGCAGTGGGGACTTAAATGGGCTGATGATGATGATGGATGCTAATGAGACTCACTAGCCAGAGGTGGAATGGCAGAGTGACTACAGGCACTTCAATCCGAAAGACATCGTGACGCTGATGAAATGAATCTTTCGTGAGTAGGATACAGGATAGGGGAAGTACAAAAGATCCCTTAGGGTCGACGTGCCCCATGAAAATTGACCTTACAGATAAGGAAAGATACCTAGGTTTTCCTTGAGCTTCAGCAGCGCCACATCAGCGTGAGGCACAGGCTCCTCCTCGAACTTGGGGTGCCTCACCGCACCCGCCACGTCCACCAGCACTCCACCCTCGTGCGGCCGCGCGCTGCCCACGCGCACCTTCACGAACTGCCCGAGAGACTTCAGCGGAGACACGTGGAGGACGCTGGGAAATAAGGTACTGTTACACATGCTTATTTTCATGCTTAAGTTGACGGGCAAGGCACACTAGCGACGCCAGTCGATTTTAATTTTTAGCTACAAAACTGGATGCCGTGTGGTCCCCGGCAGAGTAGAATAGGCCACCCTCACTCTTACCGAGGTGTCGTAAAAGGCGACGGCTAGGGGCGCTTAAGAATATTGCCAAGTTGTTCCCGGCCTGTACGTGACTGTACCCACTGCTGGGGAGCTGCTAGCTCAGCATACGACTCCGCGGGGGACGACGTTAATGGGTATCCTGTTAGGTTGTACAGCAGTAGGAGTGAAGCGGCGAGGGCGATCAGCGTTGCGGTCTGGTCCCGGCTGTGTGGTTTCCGACCGCTATTGCGCAAGGTGGACACCCCAGGGGTTTCGGTTAGGGTTAGAGTCCCACACACCACCTTGTTCCCTACACGTAGCAAGAGTCTTCTTCTTCAGGGGAAACCATCATGGCCGTCTGGCCATGATGGTTTCCCCTGGGGAAAATAACATGTAGGACTCACTAATTCAGACAGTGAGCCGCAGTCACCACCCAGTTCGTATCGACGATGGTGCCAGCGCACCACAGCCGGCCGTTTATGATGATGGCGGCCATGTACGGGAAGTTCTTGGTGTCGGTCAAGTTGCCGCCCCTGATGCGGAGGCCTTCGCGCTCCAAGTGGCCCATGCCGTAGTTGTTGCGGATGCGGAGGGCGGCCTTGTGTCGTCGGGCGTCCAGGTTCTGGTTGTCATCGGAAGTCGCTATAAAAATGTTTTTTTTTTGTTATTTACTTTTGAGCAAGTGCTACTACTAGACAAAAAGTCCAGCTTGGTAAGTCCAACTTCCAGAAAGAGGTCGATCGACGAATCCAACTAGGCAGGGCAGCGTTCGGGAAGCTACGCAGCATATTTTCGGCAGATCTACCGCAGTGTCTCAAAGTGTCTGAAAGTCTTTAATGCGTGTGTGTTGCCAGTGATGACATACGGAACCGAAACGTGGCCGCTTACAATGTGCCGATTAAGGAGGCTCAAAGTCACCCAGAGAGCAATGGAGAGGGCTATGCTCGGAGTCTCTCTGCGTGATCGTATCAGAAATGATGAGATCCGCAGGAGAACTAAGGTCACAGACGTAGCCCAAAGGATTGCATACCTCAAGTGGCAATGGGCAGGGCACATAGCGAGGAGAACAGACGGCCGTTGGGGCGGAAAGGTCCTCGAGTGGAGGCTACGTACAGGAAGTCGCAGCCGTGGCAGGCCTCCTACAAGGTGGACCGACGATCTGGTGAAGATCGCGGGAATCCATTGGATGCGGACGGCACAGGACCGATCTGTGTTGGGAACATTGGGAGAGGCCTATGTCCAGCAGTAGACGTCTATTGGCAGAAATGATGATGATGATGATGATGAAGCGCTACTAAGTAGGGTGTGTGGACGGACGTGCAGTAGCACTTATATGTAATAAGGATGCTAATTTTCGAAAATCGCACGCTTAAAATCGCACGCCTGGAGTGCGAGTGGAAGGGGAAAGGAGTCGTAGTGCTTTAACACGTGTAGAGGTTTGCTTATTTTTAAGCATGCTAATAGATGGCTTAAAGCATGCTTATTAAAAGTAAATGTGGACAGTTCATTAAACATGCTCATATTTTCTCATGTAGGTGATTTGTAATCTTATTCGACGACCCGCTTGGAACAGTGGTAGTGAACGCTGCCTCTGGTGCAAGGGTTGCGGGTTCGATCCCCGCACAGTGCAAACATTTGTCTGCATGAACATATCTGTTTGTATTGGTCTGGGAGTTATCTATCTTCTATGTATTATAAGTATGTATTTACAAAAGAAAAGTATTATATGTAGGTATATAATTGTAATCCCACTGTTGATTCTGATATCCGTAACACAGGTGCTTGAGTTACCTATCTCGGAGTCAGATCAATGTATGTGATGTTATGAAATATTTATTTATTTATGAGAAAAATAAACATCTTTATACCCATATTTGGCATACTAAAAAAGCATGCTACAAATGAGCATAATATGTAACAGTAGCTTTATTCCCGTTTAAGTTATGTCTGCTGCTATGTGGGCTATGTCGGTGACTCTGGTTCTCTGTCGGATTACATCATTTCTGATGCGGTCCTTCAGAGATACTCCGAGCATAGCCCTTTCCATAGCTCTTTGAGCGACTTTGAACCGGTGGACTAGTCCAGCCGTGAGTGTCCACGTCTCGGCACCGTAAGTCATGACCGGAAAGACGCACTGGTCGAAGACTTTCAACTTAAGACTGAGGGATGGGTGACGAGAAGACTTGACGAAGTTTACCAAATGCTGCCCAGCCTAGCTGAATTCTTCTATTGGCTTCTCTCTCAAAGTTGTTTCTGCCTAATCGGAGCGTTTGTTCTAGATAGACATATTCCTGAACAACTTCGAGAGCCACGCTTCGGCATGAATGGGCCGGCTCGATCGGAATGATACCATAAGGCTTCACAGAAAACAGGCGTGAAGCAGCACTGTGCTGTGTTTCGCTGCGTGAGTGAGGGTACTGGAGGCCCAACCCAGGGGAAGGGGGTTTAAAGATTGTGACTCCACTGCAATGGTGTCGCGGGTGTCAATGGGCGGCGGTAATGCTTACCACCAGGTGAACCCTCTGCTCTGATTATTGTATCATCATGTCATAGCTCGCCACATGTCTTCGGTTGTTCTATCAGCCATGTTGTTTTTATAAATCATCATCATCATCATCAGCCTATCGCAGTCCATAGCTGGACGTAGGCCTCTCCAATTGTTCGCCACTGTGATCTATCCATGGCTTCTCGCATCTAGCTCTTGCCAGGGCAGATCGTCCCCCCACCTAGCCAGAGGGCGCCCTACATTACGTTTGCCATGACGCGGTCTCCACTCTAGAACTCGTTTACCCCATCGGTTGTCGGTTCTGCGGCTAATATGGCCAGCCCACTGCCACTCAAGCTTGCTAATTCGCTGAGCAATGTCGATGACTTTGGCTCTCTGCCGGATCACCTCATTTCGTATTCGGTCTCGGAGAGAGACGCCGAGCATTGCTCGTTCCATAGCCCGCTGAGCAACCTTTAACTTGTGGACCAGCCGTACCGTAAGTGTCCACGTTTCGGCTCCGTATGTCATGACGGGTAAGACGCACTGATTGAAGACACGACGTAGTTTTCCAAATGCTGCCCAACCTAACTGGATTCTCCTATTCACCTCATCCTCGAAGTTGTTTTTACCCAATTGCAAAGTCTGCCCTGTTGGTCGAATGGTTTAAGTACCGGGCCGTGATCTCGGGGTCCTGGGTTCGATTCCTGGGTCGAGCGTAAAGTTTGTTTCGTATTTTTCGAACATAGCTCGGGTTTGTGATCACCAATCCGCATTTGGCAAGCGTGGTGATTAAGCCTAATCCCATCATATTAGCGATGACTTGATTTCTATGATGGAGGCCTTTGCCCTACAGTGGGACAGTTTATAGGCTGATACTCCAAAGTCTGCCCGAGGTATACGTATTTTTGAACAGCTTCGAGGACGATTTTATAAATGTCTATTACGACCGTCTGCCACCGCCAGATGTTACAAGTACTTTCGCACTGTTTTTTTAACACAGTGTTTTTTTTCTCTTGTGTTTGTGTTATTTGATATTTTAAGCCCCCTCAACTCGACAGCCTCTTTGGCGCACTTAGTGCGTCTCACTTTAAAGCGACGACTGCGCTTAGGGTCCTGGGTTCGATCCCCGGGTCTGTCGGTTTTCTGTTAAGAAATTTGCAGTGTCAGCCCGGATTCTGGAAGATTTTTTTTATGTGATAGGTGGCAGACGAGCAGACGGATCACCTGATGGTAGTTGGCGGTCTTGTACCCCGTACCTCGGAAAGATCGTTAAGCCGTTGGTCCTGCGCCCGATCCCTCGACACTCGTGTCTCATCGGATTATGAGGGCAAGGATTTAAATTGCTAGTAACAAAGCCGGATCTCTTTTTAAACAGTTCACCTCACGGAAAACACTTACACTCGTCATCGTCAGCCCATTTAAGTCCCCACTGCTGGGGCACGGGCCTCCAATCACATAAGGGGTAATTGCCATACTCACCACGCTTGGCAGACGGGTTGGCGAGGGTTTTGATATGAATGCAGAGTTTTCCTTCTCTGCGTGCTGATGATCATGCCAGCAGCTTTACCTTAGTCGCCTTTTACGACACCTCGGTAAGAGTGAGGGTGGCCTATTCTACTCTACCGGGGACCACACGGCAACACTTACACTATTTATTTAATACTTATAGGTACTTAACTTTTTGAACGGTTCGTTCCCTCGAAAAATGGTTTCACGGCACAAGTGGCGGCTTTTGGCGTTAATAAATTTTTCGAGTGCAAAACCTGACCAATAAGTAGTGCACAATTATTAAATAAATAGTTTGTGTGCTTGCCGAGAGGCTAGAGCCCAAATTTTGTAAAAAATAGATCCGGTTTCGTATTTAAATCAATTGGCGTCGCTGGTGTGCTCTTCTCATCGACTTAGACTGGTTTCGACCAATGTTTACCCGTGGGAAAATCTATGGTATAACGTCAGATTTGTATAGAATGACAGTGCAGCGGTATACCATATAATGTCGAATCGGTCCTTAATGATTAAGACAAATTATTATTATGAATATATTTTTACTTACCATCATCTTCCACAGTTAGTTTCCCCAATTTCAAAGGCGAAGAAAATGTAATAAGCCCCAACAATATTGTAGTAAAGTACCAAAACATTATTTTCTTCAGTTGTTACGGAAATATCAAATACATAAGGATTATTTCTTATCGGTTGCTTACATTTTATGGAGTTGTAACTTTCTGAAAAGTTGTAAAACAAATCGTATCATGTTATTTGTGTAACACCTACCTACCTTGTGTAAATTTATACTTACCTATTTTTATTTATTTTTAGAAAGCTCTTTCACATTTTCATTATTGAAAAAGAAAATAGAATAGTTAGTAGCGTTAATCCAAAATTTGAGTGCAAAACAGACCATAAAGTAGTGCACAATTATTAAATAAATAGCATAAATATTTGCTTAGACCCTCTGCGAAATTGTTTAAGATAGATCCGCTTTAGTAGCTAACAATTTAAATCGATTGGAGTCGCTAGTTAGGTTACCCGTCGCCTTAAGTAGATGAGTAGGTAAAAAGTAGGTAGATAGAAGATTCTGCGCACGTAGTGAAAATATCTTTATTAGTCTAAATGCCTCCCAGCACACAGCAGTCAATTTTGAAAAGATCAATATCTAGATTTACTCAACCAGGGATCGAATCCGGGAAGCGTAGAGGACGCTTGCACACACTTTAGCCACTTCGCCATAGAGGCTGTCACGTTTAACACAGGTCGAAGACACCAGCTGCATATTAGTGCACATCATTGCATTGTAACAATAGTGCAATGATGCAAGTTTTCTTGAGTTACATTTTAAATGTCTAAATTATGTCAAGAATCAATCAACAATATTATTCTTTAGGTTAGTACATAAAGTAGGTTTAGGGTAGGTAACCACTTTTCAAAGCGTGACACGAATGTATATGGGATAGGTGGCAGACGAGCAGACGAATAGGCCTCACAGAAAGCAGCATTAGATAGATAGATAGATATTCTTTATTGCACAAAAATAAAATACAAGCATGATACAACAGCAACAGACAGTACAATAAGGCGGTCTTATCGCTTGTAGCGATTTATTCCAGACAACCTTTGGGTAGAGGAAAGAAATATCTTATTCGTTATCAGCATTGTGCTGTTTCACTGCGTGAATGCATGAGTGAGGATACCGGAGGCCCAATCCAGGGGAAAGGGGGTTTTAATAGTTGGCAGTGCATTTGTGACTCCACTGGTGTCACGGGTGTCCAGTCCATGGGCGACAGCAATCGCTTACCATCAGGTGATCCGTCTGCTCATCTGCTATACATACTACGCATACCTACATAATATATAACATGCGCATATATTTCATTCGATATCTAGTAGGTACTAATGACTAGAAATAAATATATCCACGATTTCTTATTAATAAATTATTTAATCATTTAAATATCTAACTTAAACTAAATAATTCGTCATTTATATCACATTGGGAATGAAAAGGCACGTTTGCATCACATTTACGTAAATAATATCATCCTCTATCACAATATAAATAATAGTCAAAATGTACATACATAATTTCATTTCAATAAACAATAAAATTATCGAACAGTATGTATAGGGCAGTCTAACTTTATTAAATTACAATATTTGAAACTATACAACCTGTGCGGATAAAGAATGGGATCAAAAATGGCGGCGCATATTCACTTCTCGCTCGCACACTATTTCGCCGTCTATACTCGCACTCGTGGGGTGCCGCGTGGGTCGCCTTTATCCGCACAGGTTGTAAGTCAATGCAACAAAAAAATCTCAACGATAAAGTTATTTTAACACATTTTTGCAGTCATCCACCACACAGTTACAGTTTTTTTATGAATTTGACCTCTTATTTGACAAATTCGGGACGTTAATAACAAGAGTGGTGAAAACGGCTATTAAAATCCCATCCTAAAGTCTATGGAATGAATTGACAATTCAAAAGCGAAAGAGCTCAACCTACCAAGCAAGTAACAGTTGCACCTTTTGGCTATTTGATGCCATCTGGTGAATAAAAAGTTTTAAAACAACCTCATAGGAAAAGTAAAGTATCAGCTCATATATAATGTCCCACTGCAAGGCAAAGGACTCCATTACAGAAATCAAATCTGGTAAATATGTAAACAGATGCTGCCATACCGACAGCTAGTTTGTAATACATGTCACTGGATGGCGCCACTGCGCCAGCCAATTATAGCGCATGCTGTTTCTGATTCTCTCTCTTCTCCTGTTGCCATTTTGAGTGCCTGTTGTTGTTAGTATACAATAAATATTTTATACTTCATTTTTACGAGTTTACAATTCTACAACGGCCCCTCTGGACCCTTTTCAAAATCATTGCTACCCATGATGGGATTAGGCTTAATCACCACGCTTGCCTAGTGCGGATTGGTGATCACAATTCCGAGCTATGTTCGAAAAATTCGAAACTTTTGCTCGACCCGGGAATCGAACCCAGGACCCTGAGATCTCGGCTTAGTACTTAAACCACTAGACCAATGGGGCGATTCTTTAAATATTGAAGGGTGATAGGAAAAGTAATATGAGAGAAACATTATTTTACAAGTTTATCCTACATATAACACAGTCAGACAAAACTTTTTTTAAGTTACACATTTTTATTAATTTGTTGTTGTTTTTTAAAAATGTATTGTAGTAGCCTTGAATATTGGTGTTTATTGCGGGGACACAAAGGAATTTCTTGACATTCGTAAAATATATTAATAAAATTGACATAGATAGGTATTTCGAATAGTTATTTACGAGATTTCTACTATGTACCTACCTTATTTTTGAGTTTCCGATATTTCAGTCAGATACTGTGAGTGTTGTGTGTCGAGAACAGGTGCGAGAAAATAGTGAGTTAGTGAACAGTGGTACCGCAGGTGCGCGTAGTAAAAGACTGCGAAGGAGGGTAGACTAGACCGTTTTGTCTGCCAGTAACATCTTACCTCGCAAAAACTTCAGTTACTCCGTCGACCATGGCGCTTGCAACAGTGCCGAAATCTCGTGAATAACTATTCTAATGTTAGTGACCATGAAAGTTTAAAAACAATATGGATAGGTATTGGTTAGGCACTCGATTAAATAGTTTAAATTAAATCATTATTTAGATTGAAAGTTAGTAAAAAAGAAAAGGAAAAAGATAGTACAAACAATTAGTAGGAAACGAAAGTTAGTTCCAAAAATCTTGCGTCAATGTTAAAATGAAACTATATTAGTCAATAAAACTTTTGTCAACACACACGTTTAAACAAGTCAATTATACCTAGGTACTTCGTCTTGTTAAAATTGTTCACCACAACACAATGCACTCTATTAAAATAATATCAACATTACTAGGATTGTTTTGTTTTCAAAATACTGACTTTCTAACTTTTACGTTTTTTTTATTCATTTTACGTTATTTGTAGTTAACACCAGAGGCCAAGTATTATTTTAAGTCGCTGAGCCAACGGACTAAGTACTACAAATATGTTACATTATTCACATATTTTTTCTACAGCAAGCAAAAATGGCAAAATTGTACATGGGTTGACAGGGTGTTTAGAATTGGTTAAATGATAGGTATGACAAACAGGTACAAGACGTCCCATTTATCCCATGCATCTATAATTAAGGCATAGTTAGAAACTTCTGTTTTTATTACAAAAATCTTTTGTTCCATACATTGGCTTGCTTAGGCAAATTCATTTCAATTCTCTATTTTTGTATTGAGCAGCAGAATGTTTCCGATACATTTTGTCTTGTCATACCATTAACCAACACCTATCCTTCTCTACGACCCTCATCATGTCCCAGAATACCTTCACTTGCTTTTTGCTAGACTTCCCTAAAAATCACAACCTGCTAACTTCTTTCCCCTCTTTACTTTCCAAGTCACCCTTTTTCTTGCCCTCCAGAAGCTCATATATCTCCTCCACAGTCCTTCCCTTCGTCTCTGGGACCCAGAGGACCGTGTAGAGGGTTCCCATGAAACAGATGACGGAGAACATGATGAAGACCCAGTGGATGCCGAGGATCTTGAGCATGGGGTCGTAGGCCTTGGTCTGGACGAAGTCGCTGAGGGCTGTGCCGGAGATGATCAGGGAAGTGGCTATGCCGCGGTACTGGAACGAGGAAATAAAGAGGTTTTAGACTTTTGCAGCAGATACTTAACCATGAAACGTGAGACAAGTATATTTTGACTAGGTGTAGTAATAATGGGAATTAATTCTGCATAAACTAGGACGATGATGTGATTCTGTTTTCTGTAGTATCTTATTTTTAGTTTGTGAGGTCATCTTAGGAAATGCTATATGAGCGACACGCTTACTTGTTCTAAAGTAGATTTGCAGTGCTACGCTCCCCTGCCACTGTAATTTTGCAGCCAAAACAGCCATGATGTACATCATTGAGATGTAAAAGATACGGTCTATAAACCTGTCTATAATACGGTCTAAAATTTATAATAGCTTACTTGAAAGGAAAACAACTCCGACATTATAACATAGGGCACGGGTTGGTACCCTGCGGCATCCGCGAAGATGCAAATGCACATGGCTATCACGGGCACCCAGCCCGGCAGCCACAACCCCGAGGAGGTCAGGTAGAACCACATGCCGAGGGTCAGCATGGACAGACCCGTCACAAACGACGTGGAGGCTAGGAGCCACTGGAATGGAGAAGGAATCGAAAGTTAATCACAGATCTAAAAAAGCATTGCTTAAGTTGAACTTGAGAGATTTACATTAAAAACTCAATAAGGTATGTTATTTTAATTGTGTGTATCGCTTTAGTTGTCTACTGGACAAATATTTGATAGTGAACACCTACGCCTTTACTTTTTCACTATCTGTATCCTATAATAATCTTTATTCAAGTAAGTATGTACTTATATAATGTTCATCCAGAAATTCGTCGAAAATATTTTCGACTCCCCATGCAAAATGACCAAGTCACGTGACCGACTTTGTATGAAAAGTTGAAATTTTTTTATGCGAATTCCCAAAAGTCATAGAACAAATGTTGTTCAGAATGGTTGGTAGAACACGGTTGGAGGGATGTAAATGTTCACAGATACATCCTGTTTATTCATTTAATGTATACGTTCGTTCATTAATTACACATGATACAACAAATGCTTCAGGCAATTACTTCGCGATTATGTCGAATCTATTTATTTAAACATTTTACTCAACTTTTAGTACAACATGCAAACCTAATTCCTAAGATGTTTGATATTTACTTTATAACCTGAATAAATGTAAAACATCTTCTTTGCTGAAACACATTTTTGCATGAATACAAAAAGGTATAGTACCTTTCGTCCAGTCTGCTCCACCATGCAGCTAGCAATAATGGACCCCAGCAGCTGCAGCGCACCTACGGCTATCGTCTGCTTGTTTGGGCTCAGCTTCAGGCTCGTGGACTCTGCAGCCTGCTCGAAGATGGACCCCGCGTACGTCAGCACCACCAGGTACCCGCACGTCTCTTGGGACAACATCACGTTCACTGCTATCCGGAATGCTTTGAACCTTGTTTTGTCTTGGACTGAAACAAGGAGATGGGTGATGTAAGACAATATAATCATCTCTGTTTTTGTTATACCTAATAAAACAATCATTTGCTTTGCTGACCTACACTTCTTAGAAAGTTTTTTAAACAGTAGTTAGTTATAGGTACACAATAGTTGAAATCCGGAATAATATGGAATGTGAATACCAAATTAACCAAGGGATTCATTGGATGCAATCGGGAATATCACCTTATCGATGTTTTGTCATCACAAAGCTTTAATCTAATCATGATGACACCAAGAGCCCAATTCTCGTGCTCGTGATATTTATTTTCATACGACAAATATCACTCAAACATATTTTTTTTGTATGGTTTTCAGGTGATATCCGCTATGTTTCCAAAATATCACAAGCACGAGAATTGGGCTCCAAATGTTATACCTACCTATATGCCCGTCATTTACTTACCTTTTTGCTTTTAATAAACGAATAACTACGGTCCTTCCTTATCAAAATATTTTAAAGATATCTGTCCTCTCTGAACAGGTTTTATAATTATTAATTTACGAGGAAGCAATAATCCGTTAGGATTTTATATCTTTATTAAAAGCATTCTTTCGGTTTTGCTCATAGAACAATTTTAGATAACCTTGTAATGAATCGCTCCAGTTTTTTATTTATTTTCGTGATTGAAAGTATTTCCATTGATTCATAAACTGGTTTGTAACTTTGCCTTTGTTCTTTATAATTGCAAAATATCTGCTTAAAAGTATTAATTTTTTTCCAGAAACATTGTCGAAGGTTCACTGGTTAAAAACTCTGACAGCCCGCAAAGGTCTTTCATTCTGCTAAATGTCTGTATGTTGACCGTTATGTGCTGAATTAAGGACTTTTCAATGTAACCTCTCGAAATCAACATCTCATGTTAATTTTAAACCCCCACGTAATTTTTGATCTCTCTTGATTCATTGATCTGTCATTCTGTCAGCGTGTGCGTGTCGGATAACACCAGACCGACAATTTGAGTACCTGCTATATTTTGCGAACCGGTTCTTGAGCGAAACTTTTTCTGTTTGTCTTTTTGCATAATTTGGATGCGAAAGTGTATTAGTTATACACGTTTTTTAATGTGGGTAGCATTTTTGTGCTGAATTCGAAAGGTTGAGTGGAATGTATCTTTATCTGATCTGATGCGATGCGTTTTCCTTCTTCCCATGAGAATTTACATGTCCCGGTCTATGAAATCTGCAAAATGAACTTTCTAAATAGTTTCGGGTCTATCCTAAGTATTTCACGCAGGTTACCATATCTAGCTAGTAGGTACCTAACTTACTTATAAAACAGGGAGTGAACTAGGTTTTTTCGAATTTTGGTCACTATAGTTTGAGACTAGATACTCGGTGTGAGTGAACTGTCTGGTGCATTCATTTATTTAACTATCATCAGCCTGTTGCATTCCACTGTTCTCAATCGGACCTTTCGGACATCTCCAAACTTTTGGCACTCTGATCGATTTTGCATCCATCATTAATTTTTTAACTATAGCCTTATTTTCCTGCTGCAGCTAAGGACATCGCCCGTTGCTCCTACAGACTTAACTGATTCGAGTAATAAATGCAGAGGTGCCTGCTCGGAGTTGAATCTTAGATTTATCTAACTGTTTAGAACATTCACATCCATTGAGCTACCATCTCTCTAGATAAGAAACTGCCGTCAATTTAATAACCGAGTTGCATCCAAAGTTATCGCTTAGGAGCCCAAGGTTTACGATTAGATCATAATTCAGAATTTGGGATGTCTGGTAAGGGGACGTTCAAGTATTAGGGGACGTAAGATGATTTATTACAGCTATTCCCCCCCCCCCCCCTTGTTAGCAAAAGTAAGCAAAGTTCTTACCCCCTCCCCCTGCTTACGTAAACATTTTTAGATTTTTTGTCACAGCTCGGCAACCCTATTAAAAATACGTTTCGTTTTCAAGCAAACATAATGTGAGGGTTGACATTTGTGTTAAAAAGAAAATAACTATCGATGACCTAATAATCACCATCTAGACTCCCCTACCCCCCATGTCATCCAAAATTATCAAAGCAACGGTCGGTCGGTCTCGGAACTTGCGTTGGCCAAGGTGCATTGAACGGATTATACAAGCTCGAGTGCAGTTCAGATAAATGACCATCGTACATAAATGTATAAGTAATGTATGGAATGACTTATGCAATGCCGCTAAGCGTTAATGTTTGTTTTGCAATCGCATTCATCAGTGCGAATGCAACATGCTCCGAGTGATTCATCATCAGCCCATTTATGTCCCCACTGCTGGGGCACGGGCCTCCCTCAATCACATGAGGGGTAATTGCCTTACTCACCACGTTTGGCAGACGGGTTGGCGAGGGTTTTGATATAAATGCAGAGTTTTCCTTCTCTGGGTGCTGATGATCATGCCAGCAGCTTTACCTTAGTCGCCTTTTACGACACCTCGGTAAGAGTGAGGGTGGCCTATTCTACTCTGCCGGGGACCACACGGCTGATTCGTGGGTGCACAATGAAGGATTTTATTTAAGACATTAAAGAAATGAACGAAAGTTTTTATATCGCAAGCAATAAACAAGTTTTTGAAACGATAAACTTAAAAAGTTCTGGACCGATTTTGAAAGATCTTTTACATCATCATTTTATCCACTGAGCTACCATGAGCGATAGTAGCTCGTTGGATGAGAACGCACCTTTCATACGGGGGCCGTGCTTCGAATTCGAGTGCATATTTCTACCAATGAGGGAAAACATAAGTAGTGATTCCTCACTACCTCATTACCTGCACGTCTCGGATAGTTTCTTAAAATCCCTGTACGCGGCCTCCACTAGTGTCTTTTCGCCCTAAAACGGCCGTCTGTTCTCGTCACCCTGTGCCCTGTCCATTGCCACTTGGAATTTCAATTCTTTGAGCTAAGTTTAAGACAAGTCTTGGTAAAAACCAATAGGAAGCTTTTTGGTGTCACAGAAAACGCAAATTGCCTCCCAACCACCAACACAAAGTTAAGTTACGAATAAGTAAGATAACAAAAAAGTTATCCCTGCAGAGTAGTAAAGGCCGGAGTGATACCACTGCCTTACAGAAGACCGGCGTGAAGCAGCGCCTGCGCTGTGTTTCGCCGTGTGAGTGAGGTTACCGGAGGCCCAATGGGGGGAAGGGGAAAAGGTTGGCAGCTCATTTGTAACTCCACTGGTGTTGCGGGTGTCCATGGGCGGTGGAATTGCTTACCATCAGGTGATCCGTCTGCTACTCTGCCACCTCTCATATAAAAAAAAGGCTAGATTTGAATGGGTAACGTTTTGTAAATCTAGATAAAAAATAAAACGTAACTTACTTAGGCTCTTAAAGTTTGCTTGTTCCATAGACTTAGTATATTCTTCTTCTCTCTCGTATTGTTGGACGGTTTCTTCTAAGTTCTTGTCGTCTGTCGTGGTGTTGCGGAGCCACGCTAGCGCCGTTCGGGCTTCCTGAAATGACAGAAAAGATATTTCACAGTTCAAAAATACTTTATTAAATAGTGACTGCCTCGTTGGCGAAGTGGGTAGTGCTGCGCTTGGGGTCCCGGGTTCTATGCCCGGGTCGGGCCATAATTTGTACCTGAGTTTTTCTGTTATGAAATTCTCAGTGTCAGCCCGGAGCCTGGAAGATGGCGGTCTTGTACCCCCGTGCTTCGGAAAGCACGTTAAGCCGTTGGTCCTGCGCCCGATCTCTCTCTAGTCGTGTCACACTGGTGTCCCATCGGAATATGAGGGCAAGGGAATAGAGAATGCACTTGTGTTTGCATACACACTTGAGCACTATAATATATCCTATGTAAGTGGCTGATAGTTGGATTAGCCGCCTTAGCCGAAATAATTTTAACAAAACATCTAAAAAAGCCTGAGTTTTTAGGATAATTCATTCTCAGTGTCAGTCGCAGATCCTGGAAGTTGTAGATATGCAAGTACCTCCATTTGTCATTCTTGGTGTTTCATGGGATAGTGAGGTAGGTATCAGAATAGGTAGCTCAAATGTGTTATGCACACACTGGTGAACTACATATAACATAATATTCGCGTGCTGATCACACACTTGTAAACTAAACATATCCTGCGTGTTGCGTGCTGATGGGTCACCGCGTAGCAGAATCATTGTTACTTAGGCAAACATTTTATTAATTATAGTTATACCTTTCCTACCTACCTATATACATTGTAAACCACACCAAAATGACTCGGTCCTTACTTCAAAAGCACCTGTTTATTTGACCCTTCTCTTGACGTCAAACCACAAGATCGCCTTCCAGGAAATTTTTACCTCTTGAGAGGTTCATACCCGCTGGCGTGTTTTAGGGGACTTTTTATATTTAGGGTAAAGATTACTAAGTGTTGGGCTGGAAGGTTAAAACTTGTTTCGTTTTTTGTGGTTTATTAGTTTTTCTCCTCAGGGTTAACCCCTCCAGTTAGGATATCACGGGACCAATAAATAGATTTCATACAGTAGCACATAAATCGACATGAAGCCCCTTGACATTGAAATCGTATTTAGAGATTACATAAATTCGTGGATAGAAATCCTTTTTTATGACAAAGGGAGCCAAAAGTGCAAGCGATTCATCGGATGCTAAGTGATCACCGCCACCCATGGACATCATCCGCACCAGAGGGAGTAGAGATGCGTTGCCGGCCTTTCAGGAAGGTATAGGCTCGTTTCTTGAAATAAATAACACGAAGAAGTAGGGCTCAGGTAGGGTTAACTGGAGGTCAAATATTTGTAACAATGTTTCCACTGGATATTGTAAAGTATACCTACAATATTGATGAGATTATCGTCGGCTCATGACGTTTCAAGCACTTACAAAATTCGTCGCAAAGGGTTCGGATAGCATAAATCGTTAGTGCAGCCACCCGGACTGTGGAAGGTTGTGGGTTCGAGTCCTACCTGAGCCCTACGGTGAATTTTTTAAGTGTGTTATTTACTTAAGAATAAATTGCAAAGAATTGCTATACCAAACACAATAATATTAGTTTCTTGAAGATCTCAATTCCGTACCGGTTCGGATATCCCGCTGCGGGAAGTTGATTCCACAATGAGGAGGTGCGTGGCAAAAAATAACGTGTAAAGCGCACGGTGGTGGACCTCCAGCCATCTAAATGGTAGGTATCTAATTCGACTTCAATGTCGGGTGCACAAGAGTCGGACCTCTGAGGGGCAATTCGCGAGCAATCGCTATTAAAGTCGAATTAAAGTTATCATACATTCGTGTATAAACATCTGTAACTCGACTACGATGTCGAGTGTACGAGAATTGCCCCGCTGACCCTAAAGTAAGGACTGTGTATCATCAACGAAGAAACCACAAATATCATCATCATCATTTGCCCAGTTGCGTTCAAAGTTGTCGCTTTGGAGAAAAGGTTATCCATTGTTCGACCATTATTCAGGGTTTAAGAAGTCTGACAATTAGGTACAATGAAGAGACTAACTAGTTGATACTTCGTTATATCTGACCTTCGCAACCCTGTGGCAGGGGAACCAAACCCACCCGATAGTTCCTCACACGTAAAAAGGAGTTTATGAATGTGGTATGAACAGAGAAGTACTTTCTTCATTGATTGAAACTGCAATAATATAATGATTGCAACCATCAATAGAGACAACTATCAGTGGATGCAATTCTCATAGTTATCTATATTGTCTGTGCCATTCGTCAGAAAGTCATTATGATGACGTTCCATAACTATGAGAAACAATTCTTTTATTCTTGTTGAGAAAATAAACTCATGTGATTTTAAAGTCTTAATAATGTGTACACGGTACTGTGACAAGGATATTTATGCACGTTCAGAATCGTTACCTCAACAAATAACGGGCCTGGCGCTTTTGGTAATGATGAGTAATGACCCTGATTCATACGCAAGGTCTGTTCGATTCCCACCCAGGATAAACATTCGTGTGAACCTCGTGTTTGTTCACAGTCTGGGTATATTATTACGTATTTTAGTATTATGACAAAAGCCTTTGACTTCGTCGACATTGACATTTTACTGTACAAGTTAGAGAAATAACGGAATTAAGGGAAATACTTTAAATTGGATCTTATTTAAAAAATAGGACACAACATGATGAAGTAAGTAGAATCTGTAAAAAAAATAAAATTGAAAAGAACTAACAAACTGAATCACGAAACATTAAATCAGGAGTTCCACAAGGTAGTGTGTTGGGACCCCTACTATTTTTAACGTAGGTACAGACCGCGATGTTACTACAATCTATCAAAATTCCTTAATTGATATTGAACCTAACGTGTTTGATATTGAGATGAAACTCGAATGAAGAAATTTGTCAGTTTTGTATACTTTGATGTGTGGGTATTACCCGTATTAGTAAAATAGACATAGGTATGACGGTGTCTGTAAAGTTTACATATGCTTTAAAGTTTATTTTTACGTTTACTATACATATATTGGTAATATCAAATATGCAATAGAGTTTTTTTCTGTAAAGAGGAAACCCGGTTTTAAATATACCTACTTACTTATGTTTGACCTTCCATCTCGCAAGTTCAAGGTAGATGTAATGTTTATGTTATTATTTCTTGTGTCACCTTGAGATTCGATACTACATAAATAAAACAGGAAATATCTATCGTATCTTACAGAGGTATCCACAATATCCCAGAGGAAGAAATTTGACTTTTTATCATCATCATCATCAGCCCATTTAAGTCCCCACTGCTGGGGCACGGGCCTCCCTCAATCACATGAGGGGTAATTGCCATACTCACCACGCTTGGCAGACGGGTTGGCGAGGGTTTTGATATAAATGCAGAGTTTTCCTTCTCTGGGTGCTGATGATCATGCCAGCAGCTTTACCTTAGTCGCCTTTTACGACACCTCGGTAAGAGTGAGGGTGGCCTATTCTACTCTGCCGGGGACCACACGGCCACTTTTTATGCCTCTCCGCAAACAAACAAAACTAGCACTTAAGCTTAGACTAGTGGCGGTACTGTTAAGTTTGCAAGAAAACAGATAAGTCAATTGTATAAGGTGACGGGTAGGGCACACTAGCGACGCCAATCTTAATTAATTTTTAGCTACTAAGCCGGATCTATTTTAAACAATTTCAGGGTTACAACCTAAAAACTTATACCAATTATTAAATAACCATGCACAAATGTTGGGTCCGTTTTTGTACGCGAAAAATTGGTTCACGCTAAAAGTGGCCGCTTTTGGCGGTAATCAATTTTTCGCGTACGCGGATAACCCAACATTTGTGCATGGTTATTTAATAATTAGTATAAGTTTTTGCCGAGAGGTTGTAACCCCAAAATTGTTTAAAATAGATCCGATTTAGTAGTTAAAAAATTAAATCGATAGGCGTCGCTAGTGTGCCCTACCCGTCACCTTAATGAAAGAAAAGTAAGTTTTGTGCGCGGAGAAACATAACTAGTATAAGCAAGCAAACAAACTCTGTAACTAGCAAAAAAAGGCACGGACCAACTATTGAAACTTGGTAAATAGATTTTGTTAACCGCATTCCGATTTTTACATAAAATTTGGAAAAAATAAAACAAATTGGGGGGTCTGCATACTTGAAACCGAAACTCAAAAAACATTTTTCCATCATACCTATACGTGTGGGGTATCTATGGATAGGTCTTTAAGAATGATGTTGAGGTTTTTAACATCATTTTTTTTTAAACACAATACTTTGCGCAAGAGACGCTCCCAAAGTGGTAAATTGCGTGTCCCAACCCCCCTCTAACTTCTATAATAAATGAATTATAAAACTAAAAAAAAATATATGATGTACATAGAAATCATGAAAACTAACAACGATAATTGGCTTGAACTATAGTGAGTAGTATTTTTTAATACGTTAGAAACCGTAAACCGCAATTTACCTTCCATATATCTTACTTGCTGCTACGGAACCCTTCATGGGCGAGTCCGACTCGCACTTGGCCGGTTTTATTGTTTCATTCTAACGCGAGCGCGGGCAAAAGCTATTACGGTTAAAATTTGGGAAGTGACTTCATTTCTACGTTTATTTTTTCTACCGGTAGCGCTTCGCGGAATATTTTAAATTAGGTACTCAAACGATTCGATCCGAAATGATACAATGAGGGTAGAGTCGGTCCAATGGACAACATTTCATATTTTTAACATGTCCATATTGTTTTTTTATATGAAAATAGACATAAAATTAACGGACCCATATTTTTTCTTTTTTCAAAATTTGGCCATTTTCATACATAAAATAATTATTGAAATTCTTTATATTCTAAATAGACGTAAGCGCCAAATGACGTCATCGGACGGCTGAATACAGCGATATTCCTTTGCTTATCATTGTTTTAATAAAAAAAGGTACTACTGTCAAAGGTAAATAATACTAGTGTCAACATTGTCAACGTCATTCATTCATTCAACGTTGACAAGTTGTTTTTTTTTTGACAGTTGCATGTCATAAGTTTGGCATTTCGTAAATTTAAAACTATAATGTGCTAAGCAAAGAAATATTTTACATTCTGCCGTCCGATGACGTCATCTTACGTTTTTTAGTTTTTAATTTTTTTCTCAGAAAATAAGCAATATAAAAAATAAATAAATATATATTCGAGCAGCGGAAAAGTAAAAAGAGAATTGGTATTTTTTGTTTTATAGCTTAGCAATTTTGAAATGTTGTCCATTGGGGTATAGGTGGTTAAAAGGTTTTCAGAGGACTTGTGTCTCCAATGGTCCATGAGCGGCGGCGATCGCTTACCATCAGGTGATCCGTCTGCCGCTACATGACCGTGGGAGAGCCACGCTTCGGCATGAATAGGCCGGCTCGACCGAAGAGATACCGACCTCACAGAAAACCAGCGTGAAACAGCACTGTCCTGGGTTTCGCTGCGTAAGTGAGGGTACCGGAGGCCCTATCCGGGGGAAAGGGGGGTTTAAAGGTTGGCAGCGCACTTATGACTCCACTGGAGTCGCGGGTGTCTATGGGCGACGGCAATCGCTTACCATCAGGTGATCCGTCTGCTCGTCTGCCATCACATAAAAAAAGAAAAGATAGTCGATGACTCTACGTGCGCAGCCATAACAAAAACCGCGTCATATCTTCATCCATCATCACACGTAAGTAATCATAATTTAACGTACCTACATACAGGGTGTATCTGTGAACATTTACATCCCTTTAACCACGTGTTCTACCAACCTTTCTGAACAACATTTGTTCTACGACTTTTCGAAATTCAACGAAAATCTGAAAAAGTTGAAATTTTTCATGCGCATTTCCAAAAGTGATAGAACAAATGTGGTTCATAATAGTTTTTTTTTATATATGAGAGGTGGCATACGAGCAGACGGATCACCTGATGGTAAGCAATTTCGCCGCCCATGGACACCCGCAACATCAGTTAGTAGAAAACGTGGTTAAAGGGATGTAAATGTTCACAGATCATAATCATAATCATAATCATAAATCTTTATTGTTTCATTTGGTATACAGGTCTTAAAAATAGCATAATGTCCTCAAATGAACCCTGCAAAGGGTATCACAATGAAAATAATTATATAAATAATAGCATAACATTTACATTTCCTCTTAATTATTAAGTAATTATATTAAATGTCTTATAGCAATCGAATTAAAATGAAGTAGATAAATTTATGTATAAATATTAAATTATATTAAATTATATATTTTAAGGGTTCAAATATTCATTTAGACTGTAGTAGGCATTTTGCAAAAGATATTCTTTTAATTTTATAATAAAATCGGTATCCTTAGCAATACTTTTAATATGTTTGGGTAACTTGTTATATATTTTTATTGACATGTGCTCGGTACCTGAGCTTACTAAGTGCAACTTTGTGAAAGGTGTGGCTAATTTATTACGGGGTCTTAGGCCATGCGATTGGGGTATTACATCTTCTTTTTTAGTATATTTATCAGGGTTTTTACGGACTAATTTGCATAATTCAAAGATATATAAGGATGTCAAAGTTAGAATTTTTAAGTGTATAAAATGTGGTTTACAACTTTCCATCTCTGTTACATTGACAATAATACGGATACATTTCTTCTGGAGGATAAAAAGTTTATTTACATCCGCGCTATTGCCCCACAGTGTAACCCCATAGCCGAGCCAGGCATGGGCGTAGGCATAATAGGCGTTTATGGCTGTTTTGGTATCAGTACATGTTTTTAATTGGTAGAGAGCGTATGTAAATCTTGATAATTTTCCTACAAGTTGTTCAATGTGATGTTTCCAGGTTAAATTTGTATCAATTTTTATTCCTAACAAGGTAGAGGTTGTTTCAAAATTAATAATATTATTATTATATTTAATTATAGTATTTATATTGGTCTTTTGACGTGGTTTGAATTGCATAAGCTTTGTTTTAGTAACATTGATAGCCAGGTTATGCATGTTTAACCATTCGGATGTCTGTGTTAGTACCCTATTTATTTGACTTTGGAGGTCCTTGCCGGCATCAGAGGGGAATATAACAGATATGTCATCAGCATATAGTATACACTTCTGATCCATACAATGTACTATATCATTTATATATATAATAAATAAGATACATCCTAATATACTGCCTTGTGGTATAGAGTGGTCTATTTGAAGTCTTGAAGATCTAACGGTACTTCGTGTACAGCTTTCTGAATCGTAGTTATCTATTTCGACATACTGTGCTCTACCCATTAGATATGACTTGAACCACTTATTTGCTTCTCCTCGCACACCAACATCATAAAGTTTCCTAAGAAGAATATCATGAGAGACTCGGTCATAGGCCTTGGTCATGTCTAGTAGTATTGCTATAGCATATCTGCGGCTGTCTATTATTTTAAGGATTTCATATATAAAACTATGTAGTGCAGTAATCGTCGACTTATTTTTACGAAAGCCATGTTGGCTATTATTTATAAGACAAAATTTTTCACAAAAATGGACTAAGCGGTTAGCCATAGTAGATTCAAAAATTTTTGAAAAAGTTGAAAGTAGTGCTATTGGACGAAAGTGTTGGGGTTCATTCGCATGTTTAGTTTTAGGTATGGGTTTAACTATAGATGTTTTTAAAATATCTGGAAATGTTGCTTCATCAAAAGATTGGTTTATCAGGTAGGTAAGCGGATTTATAAGTTCCTCTCTACAATATTTAATTAATGTCGGAGGGAATTCATCGATACCAGTACTATTTTTATTTTTTAATGATTTTATTATCTTATCAACCTCAAGTGCCGTGACTGGGCTTAAGAAAATTGAATTATTTGCAGTTGCCTTACTCGAACCCTCTTTGGTCAGAAATGTTTGTTCATTCGCACCCACAGAAACGAAATACTTATTTAAATTATTAGCGACTATAAATGGGTCTTTGATATTACGATTTTCGAGATTCAGAGTAATATTTTGTGACTGTTGGTTTTGTTTTGTTTTGTTTGTCTTTTCTTTAATTATTTTCCAAGTGGTTTTAGTTAAATTTTTTGAAGTTTTCATCATTTTTATATATTCCATTTTTTTAGATTTATTTACTAATGTTTTTAATATTTTTATGTATTTATTATAGTATTTGTTAAAAATATCACTGTTAAGCTGAGATTTTAATATTTTTAATAAGCGTTTATTTTTGCATGAGGTTTTTATCCCTTTGGTGAGCCATTTCTTGCTATGACTTCTGTATTTATATTTAATATTTACCTTGGTAATGTAATTATTTAATAATGCGGTAATTTTTTCATGAAATGATTCATAATTACTATTTATGTTTCGATTTGACTTAATTATCTCACTCCAGTCCGTTTTCTGTAAGGCAGATTTAAACAAAGCCATATTTTTATCATTAAAAATTCTTTTTTGTACAAAATAAAAATGGGTGTCACTACTTGACTGAGGTAATGTTAAGACTATTGAAGTTCCTTTGTGATCTGAAAGTCCATAGTCGTGGACAGAAACGTTAAATTTAGGGTCATTAAAATTAGTAAAAATTGCATCTAAGCAACTTGAGCTGGTAAATGTGACTCGAGTTGGCTCTTTAACATTTTGGTAGAAGTTGTAACCCTTAAATAAATTAGTCACACTTATCGTTTGCGGCTTAGAACTTAAGAAATCTATATTCAAATCCCCTCCCAATATAATATGTTTTTTAGAGTATTTAGAAACTAACAACTTTAACAACTGTTCTATTTGCATGTTAAACATAGATATTTCTCTTTTGCTATTTGGCCAATATACAACAATTAACATAATATTCAACTCAACCATCTCTACAGCACATATTTCGATAACATATTCAATTGACAAAGCGTTGATATCACGTAGTTCTACAAATTCTATATTTTCTTTTAATAATAAGCATACTCCTCCTCCCTCGCGTTCAGTTCTACTGAACTGGCTCGCTAGGCTGTATCCTTCTAGTCGGAGCAGGTCAATTTTTGTTGCCTCACTGAAACCTGGATCAGGTTTCAGTGAGGCAGAGAGCGGCGATATCATGTTCCTCCGTAAGAGCTTCTAACAGGTGCAGTTTATTTTTAATGCTTCTTATATTTTGGTACAAAAACGTAAGTGACTTAGGTCCGAAAGGAATTTCGCCCGCGCTGAGTCGCGGGAAAGGAATCAGATCGTTGCTCTAAATTAGTTTGGTTGTTCTTATGTGCGTTAGAGTTTTCACGATATGTATTATTGTTATATTTCTGTATGTCTTCGTTGTTTGATATATTTGTCCTTGTGATATTTTGATGGGTCTGGTTTATAAGGCGAAAGTTCTCTCTTTCCTGCTTTCTTTGATGTAGCCCTTCCTCGTTAAGGTATGTGGATAGCCACAGCCCAGTTTTTCTAAACCATCTAACAGATTGTAACACACATTTTGCTAGCCTTTTGCTCAATAATTCTATTTTCAATGGTCTCCTAGATCCACGTTTTCCAATCCTAGATAAGTCCTCGATGTAACCCGTTAGATCTATTCCTGTTATATTATAAATAATCGCTGTAACTCTGTCGTGAAGCTCAAATTCAGATTCTTGTCGGTATTCATTTAACCCATAAAGTACTAAGCATTTGCTGGAGTCCGGTTCTAGTCGGTTCTGCGTGGACGCTTCTGGACAGTGCGAGTTCTTTCTGGTAAGTGTTGTATTACATTCGGTACTGCTTTCGTTTCGTTCTTCCAAAGTATTTATTCTCGTAACTTCGTTCAATTTTTCCTTCAATAGTAAGTTTTCTTTTTCCAGGCTGATTATTCGCTTCGTGTTTTCCTCGGAAGAACAGCGTAAAGTCTTTATTTCTGTTTCTAAATTGTTATATTGTGTGTTAATGTTAAGAATACATGTTTGTAATATTTTCATACTAGCTTTTGCCCGCGACTTCGTCTGCGTGTAATTCGAATAAAAGCAAGGTCTTTATGTATCAATAACTGGTGCCCGCGACTTCGTGTGCGCAGTATTAGTATTTCGAGTAGCTTATATTAGCGTGAAAAGAACTAACATTATGATATTAATTATATTCGAATTACACGCAGACGAAGTCGCGGGCAAAAGCTAGTATCTTTATAAATTATAGCCTATGTGTTATTCTGATCTATAAGCTACATTACTGTAAAGTTTCATTAAAATCCGTTTAGTAGTTTTTGCGTGAAAGAGGAACAAACATCCATCCATACATCCATCCAAACAAACTTTCGCCTTTATAATATTAGTAAGGATTACTGTAAAGTTTCATTAAAATCCGTTTAGTAGTTTTTGCGTGAAAGAGGAACAAACATCCATCCATACATCCATCCAAACAAACTTTCGCCTTTATAATATTAGTAAGGATTTTCACCAAGTTCTAGATCTCGGGCCTCTTGTTTTTGAGATTGCATCTTTAATTGAATTTTAAGTTCCCGAAATTCCTTCAGTAGCAAATCAGTGCTATCTTTCGAGGAATTTAATAATACACTGTCTCCCCCTGGTAGGGAATCGCCTAACAGCGATGAGTCATCGACATATCTGTTTGAGGTAGGACGTCTTATAGTTATATTGTTTGTTTCATTTGTTGGTGATAAACATTCTGCTGCGGAAGTGGATGGCCTTACTGGAGTATTTGAGTTGTCGTGCTTTGGTTTACAGGATTTACATTTTGGACATGTCCATAATAGCTTATGTTCTTTGGTCATAGTATTGTAGAATCTTTTTTCAGGAATGTTGACGCATTGCAAGTCATAATTATCGCTGCATAGACGACAAACTAAAAATCTTCTATCTTCGATTTCTTTGAGGCAAGCTGCGCATTTAATTGCCATTTTGTAAGTGAATTTAACCAACACTTCAGCGACACTCAAATAAAAAACAAAAACCGAGAAAAAAAAAACCAACAAAAATAAAAGGTTTTTCTTTTTTCGCAGTCTAGGTAGGATTTGAACCTTCGACCTTGCGCGTACGCAGTGCATCAATTGGCGTTCGGCCGTCGAGACCTTAGCAGTAGTATACGAAAATATCTTATAGATCTATCAGTTGGCATAAAATAGTGTCGGTAAAACTCGCCAGTATTCGTTTTGTGTCGTTTGCTCGTCAGTTGACTCACCCACCGCACAGGTGATTAGCGGTTTCGTTTTTGAACACACTGGTAAACACAATCACAATAACTGATTTCTGCAGATTATTTTTCGTAAATATCACTTCACAGGTAGGTTCAATGTGCGATTTCTGCTTTCGATCAGATGCTTCACTGGATTCTCGTTGCATTGATATGAGATTCAATACCAAAACGATGATGTTATTCTGTATATTATTTTTTAACACGGAGCTAGCTTAAAACACAGCCGTTCGGAACGGGGCGCGCGGGGGTGGGAATGCTAAATTTAAAAAAAGTATTAATCCAGATACACCCTGTATGTTTCTAGTGAATGTGCAATATGCATTACGTTCGTGATGACATCAATAATGATGATTTGTGCAAAATGAATGTATTCGCTTTAATATCACTTTCATCCATACACGATGATTTGACCTGGAGCCCAATTCTCGTGCTTGTGATATTTTGAGAACATGGCGGATATCATCCGAAAACCATACAAAAAAACTATGTTTTAGTGATATATGTTGTATGAAAATAAATGTCACGAGCCCGAGAATTGAGCTCCTGGCTTTTCCAGACCACAATTTATCGTTTTGTTTTTATGACATCGTCGAAAAATATATTTCGTAAGCATAATGTAACCTTTTCCTTAATTCGGTTCTTCACAAAATGATTCAGTGACTGTTTTGACTGTAAACTCAAAGTTTAGCGTGGGAAGTACTTTGAGGTGGAAGGATGACATAAAAATATTGTGAAAAAAAAGGGGGGAAAAGGTACTGTTACACATGCTTAAAGCATGCTACTTTTCAGAAAAATCTACTTAGTAGCATGTGTAGACGGACGTGCTAATAATAAGCATGCAAATTTTTAGCATGCTCAAAAATTTCACGACGCATATTTTGTCACAAGCGCACATCCGAAGCGGAAAGTCCACTTGTGACCACGGCCGCTGTAACGTAGCCGAAACGTGGAGAAAAATATGTTAGTACGTAATATTGTATCACATAACATTTCGTGTTAATTCCCGTCTTCATCATCATCAGCCCATTTAAGTCCCCACAGCTGGGGCACGGGCCACCCTCAATCACATGAGGGGTAATTGCCATACTCACCACGCTTGGCAGACGGGTTGGCGAGGGTTTTGATATAAATGCAGAGTTTTCCTTCTCTGGGTGCTGATGATCATGCCAGCAGCTTTACCTTAGTCGCTTTTTACGACACCTCGGTAAGAGTGAGATTCCCGTCTTAATCAATTATAATATATTTACGGTCGATTTTTAAGCATGCTACCTGTAGTGCGGGTGGAAGGAAGAGTATGGCGATGGCGGAGTGTAACAGACAGAGAATAAACAGGTTTGCTTATTTTTAAGTATGGTAATAGATGGCTAATAGCATGCTTATTGATAGCAAATTTGGACAGTTCAAACTGTAGCTGAAACTGTAGCGAAGCTTGCCCTGTAAAAGTAAGTTACGTCAGTTAGTTAGATTAGCGACGATATTTGGCATGCTTTTTAAGCATGCTTTTTTTTATATGAGAGGTGGCAGACGAGCAGACGGTAAGCAATTCCGCCGCCCATGGACACCCGCAACACCAGTGGAATCACAAGTCCGCTGCCAACCTTTTTCACGCTTCATTTGTCAGCAATTAAGAGAGTCACGCTTTGGCATGAATGAGCTGGCTCAACAGGAGTGATACCACGTCCTGACACAAATCCGGCGTGAAGCAGCTTTTGCGCTGTGTTTCGCCCAATGAGCGACAATTCTCGAATCCTGGATTATGGTCCAAGCGTACGGACTCCAAACAGCTTTGGACGCAACTTTAAGTGGGAGAGCCAAGCTTCGGCATGAATGGGCCGGCTCGACCGGAGTGATACCACGGCCTCACAGAAAACCGGCGTGAAGCAGCACTGTGCTGTGTTTCGCTGCGTGAGTGAGGGTACCGGAGGCCCAATCCGGGGAATAGGGGGGTTTAAAGGTTGGCAGCGCACTTGTGACTCCACTGGTGTCGCGATTGCTTACCATCAGGTGATCCGTCTGTTCGTCTGCCTACCTATTACATAAAGAATTTTACAAAGACGATGGTAAATACTCACCGTAACTTTCCCCTGCTTGATCAGGAACACAGGCGTCTCCGGCATGGCGAGGAACGCCAGGAGGTGCAGCACAGGGACAGCCGTGCACAGCCACATGACAGACGCGAAGGGGAGCAGGTCCCCGCACAGGTAGATGAGGAGGTAGCCCAGGTTCTGCGCCAGGATGAAGAGGGAGCCGAGAGCGCCGCGCACGTTGTCTGATGCGATCTGAAAATAAGTCGTCCTTTAATGACGTGATGTTTTAGCCACTTTTTTGTCTGACGCTACAGCTTTAAAGTCGTCATTCGTTATTCTTTGGGTTTATGCATAAACCTTTGCTACCCAAAATGGTGCTATAGAGCAATTTTGAAGTTTGAAACAAAAAAAAAATCATACAAATTTTCAAAAAAAAAATGAAAACTGCTTTATAACACCATTTTAGTTAACAAAGGTTTAATAAAAAAAAAATATGAATAAGACCAGATGTTTCAGTGAATAACGTCCATAAACAATATTTTTAACTTTATATTTGGAAAATCTGTTCAAAATTCGCAAAACGAAATAACCCAATGATACGGCAGGGTTCGTATTAAAATTCTTTTTTCTTTTTTTTTTATGATTATAGGCGGCAGATGAGCCGACGGATCACCTGATGGCAATTGATTACCGCCGCCCATGGACACCTGCAACACCAGTGGTGTCCCAAGTGCGCTGCTTACCTTTTAACCCCCCATTCCCTGGATTGGGCGTCCGGTACCCTCACTCACGCAGCAATACACAGCGCATGGACTGCTTCACGCCGGTTTACTGTGAGGGCGTGGTATTACTCCGGTCGAGCCGGCCCATTCATGCCGAGGAGTGGCTCTCCCATTGTTGAAATCTTTTTTAGGGTTCCGTAGTCGTAGTCTGTCCATCTGTCCGTCTGTCCGTCTGTCCGTCTGTCCGTCTGTCCGTCTGTCCGTCTGTCCGTCTATCCGTCTGTCCGCCTATCTGTCAGTCCGTATGTCACAGCCACTTTGTTAAGGAGGTCATCTGCTGAAAGCTGCAGCTTGCTAGATCACCGTGTAACTACCTAAAGGAATACAAGTTACCCT
This sequence comes from Marasmia exigua, assembly GCA_019059595.1. Classification (NCBI taxonomy): domain Eukaryota; kingdom Metazoa; phylum Arthropoda; class Insecta; order Lepidoptera; family Crambidae; genus Marasmia; species Marasmia exigua. The sequence goes on from CM032486.1 coordinate 11,298,175, forward strand.
TAGGGTTAGTGATGCAGACGTAGTTACCCTTAGGGTTAGTGATGCAGACGTAGTTTTTTTAATCACTTACCTCTTTTAAATACAGTGGAGTGACTACATAGCAGGTGGCGCAGGCGAACCCGGCCACCACTCTCGACGCGATCAGCGCCCATGGCCTTAGAGAGAGCAGGGTGATGGACCAGCTCGTCTGTTGACAAATATTATTGTTCATCATCATCATCATTTCATCCAATAGACGTCCACGGCTAGTCACAGGCCTCTCCCAATGATCTCCACACAGATCGGTCCTGTGCCGCTCGCATCCAACGGATTCCTGCGACCTTCACCAGATCGTCGGTCCACTTTGTGGGGGAGCTGCCACAGCATCGTCTTCCTGTACACGGCCTCCACTCAAGGATCTTTCTGCCCCATCGGCCGTCTGATCTCCTCGCAATGTGCCCTGCCTATTGCCACTTGAGGCAAATATTATTGTTACATTTTTATATAGGCCGTGTGGTTCCCGGCAGAGTAGAATAGACCACCCTCACTCTTACCGAGGTGTCGTAAAAGGCGACTAAGGTAAATCTGCTGGCATGATCATCAGCACCCAGAGAAGGAAAACTCTGCATTTATATCAAAACCCTCGCCAACCCGTCTGCCAAGCCTGGTGAGTTAATTACCCCTCATGTGATTGAGGGAGGCCCGTGCCCCATCAGTGGGGACTTAAATGGGCTGATGATGATTTTTATATATCCATGAGCTCTTATCGCTCTTGAACGATGGTAGCTCAGTGAATAAGAACTCTCCTTCTTTACTAGGGGTCGTGGTTCAAATCCGAGCGTACATCTCTGGATTTTTCAAATCTACGTGCGTATTTCTTCTACCATTAGCTCGGCGGTGTGAGAAAACATCGTGAGGAAACCTGCACGTTTCGGATAGTTTCTGAAACGTGCAGGAAATCGTGGGATTCGGTTAGTCTAGTTTCAAGGTGACGGGTAGGGCAACTAGCGACGCCAATCGATTTTAATTTTTAGCTACTAAACCGGATCTATTTTAAATAATTTCAGGTTTACAACCTCTAGGCAAACACTTACACTATTTATTAAATAACCATGCACAAATGTTGGGTCCAACGCGTACGCGAAAAATTGATTCACGTCAAAAGCGGCCACTTTTGGCGTGAATCTATTTTTGGCGTACAAAAACGGACGCAACGTTTGTGCATGGTTATTTAATAAATAACTATAAGTATTAAATAAATAATATTTGTGTTTGCCTAGAGGTTGTAACCCCGAAATTGTTTAAAATAGATCCGATTTAGTAGCTAAAAATTAAAATCGATTGGCGTCGCTAGTGTGCCCTACCCGTCACCTTCAAGGGTTGCGGAGGTCAGACGGCAATCGCTTCATTGAAATTACAAGACTCTCCAAATCCTGAATCATGGTCTAATCGAACCTGGGACTCCAAAGCGACAGCTTTGGACACAACCAGGAAATACACGCTAAGACGAAGAAGGATTAAAAAAAGGAATATATTAAACCAACCCTGTAAAAATTACCTACTTGCATGCCAAAAATACTTATGATTGCACATCAAAGTAAGATTTTGATGTGCAATGATTTATTGAACAAAATAACAAAAATACAAGAAAAATAAGACAATAACTGAGAAATAAAAATAAGCTCGAAGTAAATTTAAAACAAAGTAGGTTCCAGTGGCAATGTCTCCAAAATGCTGGCAGCACTACCCCGCTGGATCGCGATGGAAATTCGTATTTTGCAATTAGTATTTTTTGGGGTGCAAAAAGGTTAGGTTAGGTTAGCAATTTACTGGAACGTTAAATACAACCCTTAGACAATTTAACAAGGGACGTGGTAAAGCGCAGATTTAGTTTTGAAAAATTCTGCCAAAATCCGCAGGGGGGAAGGGAAGTTTAGTGATGGTCTAGATATGAATAAGTAATGAATTGAAATGAAGATGTTTGTTTCCGAACATTGATGAATCACTTGCTCACAGTAGCGAAAATGCAGATAAGTACTATAAAAGTTATAATTTAATACCGCGGTAGCCTAGTGGTCTTGGCGGTCTCCAAGATGGTGAAAGGGTTGTATTGTTGAAACAGTCATACAGCCATTAAAGTACATTTAAGTTTCTGTAATACCTATTTTTTTAGGTTTCTATTTTGTGCAATAAACTAAGTATATCTATACAGTGTTAGCTGTTTATTCTAGTAAACATGTAATTTGCATTTAAAGCTGTGCGTAGAAAATTTGCTAAATATTTGTTTGTTTGAAAGAATGTACTCCTGCCTGTCACCATGTCAGGATCTGATGATAAAATCTTAGGGGAACCGAAGTGACTCTTCAATAACCAATAGCAAATGATCCGGGATAACTTTTATTGTTGTTCCTTGTATTTATTCTTCAATACTTCTCACAACGACCAGTATCTTTTCAATGCATTTGTCATTCTGTCTCTTTTCTTTAAATTTATATTTTACCTCCTTCTAATACAGTTGATTAATAGAAAAGCCTATCTGCTCTGGTAGTAACATAAAAACAGTCAAATAGTGAGACATTAATTATTTATTCTTTCTATCTTTGTCACAACACTAATCAAGATCATGTCAACGTACCACGATATCACCTATTGTCTTGTGGGGTTATTTCTGTCCAAAATATGTAGATGAAAAATGTTATTATTCTGTGAAATATGTAACGTTTATTTTATTAAAAAAATACTTATGCGTGATAAGAAAAATAAATTAGGTTTTTCTGATCGTCGTTCGCAAGTAAAAACTGCACAACAGCCATTTTGACGAGTTCCGCTCAGCGACAGATACGAATTCGAAATGGCGTACACGACCAACGTGGAATCACGTTGGTCGTGTACTTTGGCAGAGGGGAAATCGTCCACATGCACATTCCGTATTAAATTGTCTACATGAGATCAACATCATCAGCCCATTTAAGTCCCCACTGCTGGGGCACGGGCCTCCCTCAATCACATGAGGAGTAATTGCCATACTCACCACGCTTGGCAGACGGGTTGGCGAGGGTTTTGATATAAATGCAGAGTTTTCCTTCTCTGGGTGCTGATGATCATGCCAGCAGCTTTACCTTAGTCGCCTTTTACGACACCTCGGTAAGAGTGAGGGTGGCCTATTCTACTCTGCCGGGACTACATGAGATACAACCGGTTAAAAAATAGAAAGGTGCGTACTCGGTTACGATCTTCCGATTCTAAGGCACATTTGTATTCTCTGACTGAGCTAACCACGAACATCTCATGCTACAATGTTATACAAACATAGATGGGAGTATCTCGTGAGCAGATTTCCCGCCTCAAACCTGTGCGCTTGCGCCGCTAGGCAGTTGAAACCACCGTCTTAATTGCCCATAACTACTGTAATTGTTCAGCATTTAATACTAACTGGAGCATGCCGTTTTTCTATGAGTTGTTTAGTTTTTGAGAACATGCTTTAATTATAAAAACAGGTATAAGTGGAGGTGAGTTCTTACCTACTTATTTCTGCGAGGACCAAGTACTTATATACTCGTAGATACAGGGGGTATCGGTAAACATTTACTTCCCTTTAAGGCGACGGGTACCATCCTTAACTAAAGTTGTCAATAGGTTTAAATTTTAGCTACTAAGCCATACGTTTATATTATTTATTTAATAATTGTGCACTACTTTTTGATCTATTTTTGCTCTCGTTTGGATTAACGCCATAAGTAGCCGTTTTTGGCGGTAATTAAATTTTCAAGTAAAATACTAAAAAGTTAAGTATAAGTATTAAATAAATAGTATAAGTGCTTTCCAAGAGGCTGGAGATTCGAAATTATTAAAAAGATATTCGGTTTACTTCCTAATAATTATATTATTTTTACCTTATATTATATTATCTACCTATATTTAACAATTATATTATATTATCTATACTTAACCACGTCATCTACCAACCATTCTGAACAACATTTGTTCTACGATTTTGGATATTCACCGATTTTTTTTTCGAATCCCCATATAGAATGACCGCAAGTCAAGTGACCGACTTTGTATGGAAAGTTGGAATTTTTTATGCGTATTTCCAAATTTAGTTTTAAGTTTTATGACTTTTGAAAAGTTGTTCAGAAAGGTTGGTGGAAGACGTGGTTAAAAGGATGCAAATGTCTACCGATACAGCCTGTATAGAGAGACTGTTCAAAACTATTTAGTGATCTTACATAATAATATCCTCCAACTGATTACGGCTACAGTGGCCAATCTCGACGATTAGTCACGTACGCAGGATATATTATAGTGCTCAAGTGTGTGCGCAAACACAGAGTGCACTCTCTATTTCCTTACCGTCACGTTCCGATGGGACACCAGCGTGACACGACCGGAGAGGGATTGGGCACTGAACCACCAAATAACCATGCACAAATGTTGGGTCCGTTTTTGTACGCGAAAAATTGATTCACGCCAAAAGTAGCCGCTTTTGGCGGTAATCATTTTTTTTTAAATCCGACCCAAGATTTGTGCATAGTTATTTAATAAATATTATAAGTGTTTGCCAAGAAGTTGTAACCCCGAAATTGTATAAAATAGATTCGGTTTAGTAGCTAAAAATTAAAATCTATTGGCGTCGCTAGTATGCCCTACCCGTCACCTTAAAGTGCGACCCACTAACAACTGCGCCACTGACATAATAATGGTCTTACATAATAGTTGTAATAAAAGTCATAATTATTAATCATAAAGAAGAACATGTTGATCTGACAAGTTCATGACCATCACATTGATAAATGTACCGTGTTTCTTGTAAATAAAGATATGCATTCATTCATTCATTCATTCATTAATCTAAATTACTCATGTCGTGAATAGATGGGCCAAAATAAAAGGCCAAATTTGACACTTCGACAAAATTCGAAAACGTAACCTTGTAACAACGGTCATAAAATTTATCAATCGTTCTAAGCTAAAAAAGCACAATTTCTTAACTTTATACAATTATGTTTGCATTTTTTTAATTAAATAAAGACAAAAACGATAATTTAACCATTTACTTTCTCTGTATAACTTTACAAACAGCAGCAGTCCGCTCGTGACCACGGCTGCTGTAACGTAGCCGAAACGTCGAGCCAAATATGTGAGTACACAATATTGATTCACATAATAAATATCGTGTTAATCCCCGTATTGATACATTATAGTTATACAGCAACGCGAAAATCTAAAAAACTATTTATAAATTTATTAAAAAATTACTTTTCCAGAGAATTGAACATTGGTACAATGTTGTATGTGTCCACCCATTTTCTTTTTAAGCTCGAACTCGCCCAAATAAACGAACGAACACAATGTTATGTCGTGTAGGAATATTCATCCATAAATGAAAAGCCACATTTTGATTAAAATAAAACGTATTATTCTCTTATTTAAAAATATAAATCAATTTAAAATTTTGTAAAAAGAAAAAAAATTATAGTACCTACAGAAATAAGCGCTTTGATTTCGAAGAAAAAGAAAACTGGCTGGGGATCGATATCTAGGATCGGTACAGGAGGTTCCTCTTTCTTTTCAATAATTTTGATTCTCCAAATGAAAGTACTAATAATTTGTGTTCCATTATTTTAATATCGATTCACGTTTGTTTGAAGTACATATCGATTGTTCACTTTAATCGAAGTTTTTTAGTAGGTCACCTCTCTATGAAGCTAAAATGTAGTAATGTCAAATGCGACTTATTATTAGTGGCCCGACTGTAGTAGCCACTTACTTACTCTAATGTTTCCCAGTATTTAAAATATTTATGTAAATATATAAGTGTATATGATATAAAATTATAATCTTATTTCCATCCCTATATTATTTGTTAAATGTTGTTTTGTCTCTTTCGTTAGTGCTGTTGTCTGTGTCGTCTATATGTTGCTGCTGTGTTGTCTATTTGTGCTGCTTCTTACTTGTTTTAGATGCTGGCCCTAACAAAAGGAGACCTCAAAATAGATCGGAAATCTAAAATCATAAACCGGTCAATATCTAAATATAACGTGTCTCCTTTAACACTTGACATTGGCGGAATCACACGTGCGGCCGTCACCGTGCGCGGGATTAGGCCTATAAAAAAAAACTTACTCTAACCACAGAATATCTAATTAAAGCAACTGACATTTAGGTAGCGGGTTGTTTTTATTGGAATACCTACTTGTTGCGTTGGAAAGGGAAATGAGTATGTGATAGTTCCATCTCAGTAAGTATTTATTGGTTTTACGACCGAGCGTCACGTAATTTAATACGTAAATGTTTTTCTTTTGTAAAATATGTTATCACGTAAGTGACTACTTGTCTTAAGTGATAATAAAGATCTTTTAAGAAGGTGACGGGTAGGGTCAACTAGCGACGCCAATTGGTTTTAATTGTCAGCAACTAAACCGGATATCTTTTTAACAATCTCGAGGCTACGATCTCTCGGAAAACAGTAATACTATTAATTTAATACTTATACTTAACTTTTGGGTCTGCTTTTGTACTCCAAATTTGAATTACCGCCAAAAACGGCAGCTTATGGCTTAAGGTGACGGGTAGGGCACAAATTGTTAGCTACTAAACCGTATCTATTATAAACAATTTTGGGGTTACAACCTCTCGGCAAACACTTATACTATTTATTAAATAACCATGCACAAATGTTGGGTCCGTTTTTGTCTGCGAAAAATTTACTCACTCCAAAAGTGGCCACTTTTGGCGTGAATCAATTTTTCGCGTACGCGTTGGACCCAACATTTGTGCATGGTTGTTTAATAAATAGTACAAAAGTTTGCCGAAATTGTTTAAAATAGATACGGTTTAGTACCTAACAGTTTAAATCGATTGGTGTCGCTAGTTAGGCTACCTGTCGCCTTAAATCCGAATTTCGTATTAAATAAATAGTATAAGTGTTTTCCGAGATATCGTAGCCTCGAAATTTTTAAAAGATATCCGGTTTAGTTGCTAACAATTAAAATCGATTGGTGTCGCTAGTGAGTTATAACCCTCGTAGGTCAAAGAACGAAAAGGTTTGTCAGTTTTTAAATTGATTCGTTTGATATGCTATGAGCACTTATTACCTTTCGTAAATTTGTCAGAGTAATACCTGTTGCACAGAAAATTATGATTAACTGTTAGATCAGAAAGTTCAGATTTGCTTGTAACAATATTGAGTTCTTTTGATGTAAAGAAAATTTAAAGAATTTTGGCAGATCTTTTTAAAACGGTATATTGATATAACTGATTCTTGCCGTGCAAGCGAAAATTTACCTTAAGGTGACGAACCTTTTTATTCTCTGGACCGTACTTTGTTAGATTCTCACATTTTTAAACTTCACTATTGTTTTGAGATTAGATTGGTTTGTTATGTGAAATCTTTTCTATTTGTTATGATTAAGTTATACATCCTCCACTTGGACTTAGCTTGGGAACCTTATGCAGTGTGAGTCTTCATAAAATGGACATATCAAAATCAGGGAAACTACACCCCATTTTACCGACGGAAAATATAAAAAAAATATATATTTCAAATTGTAAAACAAATGTAAAAATGATGAAAAAAAATACAGATTTTGAGAATCAGAATTATTTATTGCATAAACTGTGTTACAAATGGTGAAAAGAAAACAAACTTTTCTTCAAGTTTCATTTAAATATAAACATAACGGGTTTGTTTTCTTGGATTATTTTACTTTATGCGTACATCTTATTATTAGATATCAGCACATAATTTATTCCACTGCGATAATACACTTAGTTTAAAAATTATGACGATTTAACTAAATAGGGTTAACAGGTGCAACTCGTAAATTAAAAAAAATATATAAAAATACACATATATTTTTTTATTCTTTTTTCCGCCGATTAATTTTGATATGTGTACTTTATGAAAACTCTCACTTTATTTCCTAACCCTAGCGTGATACGACGGGAAAGAGACCTGTCTCAAGGTTAACAGCTTAACACCACTTACGTTCCGAGGTTGGGTACAAGTTACCATACCGTAGGAGAGCCACGTTTCGGCATGAATGGGACGACTCGACGTGACACCACGGCCTAAAAACTGCCGGAAAGCAGCTCTGTACTGTGTTTCGCTGCATGAGTGAGGCTACCAGAGGCCCAATCCAAGGGGTTCAAAGGTTCATCGTCAGCCCATTTAAGTCCCCACTGC